>JAUIMM010000371.1:2330000-2732500 GCA_031769625.1 Taudactylus pleione
CGGTTCCCTGATTCCAAGATGGCTTTAAGGATAAGCTCCATAGACCCCTGAAGTCAAGATGGCGGCTAGTAGAAGATTCTGGCTTATAAAATGGTGGCAAGTAGGAGATACTGGCACATTCACCCCTACAGCAGCTGGAGGAAAGCAGAGGCAAGGCAGCGGCATTCAGCTGAGAACTCACCCAGTCACACCGCAGCAATCGGGAAGATCGTCCAAAGGCTGCACCCACAGACAGGCTTCCAGGCATTAGCAATAAGGCTGGCCAGTTATGGAGTCTAAACAGGCTGCAGGATCAATGAACAGGATTGTAAAAGCTGGAGTGCGCAGGACAGATGTCCTACTCCATTACCCACCAGGTCAGGCCCCCCTATTTATATGCATTTAGAGAGACATTGGAGCCAAAAGTGTCGATCAGTGGTTATCAAGCTTGGTCCCTGGAATACCAAATAGTTCCTGATTTCTAGGTCACCTATCGATCTTCAAAATTTAACAGCTTGTTAGGATCCGCGGGTAGTGAATCATCTTGATGGCAGGTCCCAGCCATAGTTGTGACTGGGACACTGCATCATGTCCTGTCCTTGTTTTGGCTGTTGCAGATAGCTGGAAATCCTGTCTTGTCTGTGTTTAGCTCATAGTCTGTCATTCCTGTCTGTCTGTGTTTTGTCTCATGTGCTTACTAATCATCATCTGTCTGTGTGCAGACCAGGTGCACACTAGCCTGTGATTAGAAAATGCTCTCTGCAGGGAATGGCTCCGATTGGATCCTGCATCTCAAAAGTTACAGCCAGCCCTGCACTCCATGCCGGTTATACTGTCTGTCATCCTGAGAGTATGTTTGTCTGTACTCAGAAGACTGAGTCTTAGCCGGTCTTGCCTTGTATCACAGTTCCTGTTTATGGAGTAATTTCCCCAGTGTCTGGTACATGTCTGTTTGTTCTGCAGAACCTGTGCATCATACCTTGCCTGTGGCAGCTTCATACCTCAGTCCTGCTAAGCTGTGTCTTTTTGTGTCCACCGGAGTCAAGTCTTACCTCAGTCCTGCCTAGCTATGTCTGTTTGTGTCAACCGGAGTCTGTCTGCAGTGTTCTCATCCTTGCTGCTTCCAGTCAAAATTCCTGCCATGTCAAATTCCTGTTTGCTGTATTGTTCCGGACGCACCTCAGCCGCAAAGCCGCATCACCTGGTTAGAGTCACGCTGCAGGCTTCTAGCCCACATCATCCAGTTTTAGATGCACCTCGGCCGCAAGGCTGCATCACCTGATTCCAGTCATACCACGGGCCTCAAGCCCGCATCATCCAGTTTCAGACGCACCTCTGCCGCAAGGCTGCATCACCTGGTTTCAGTCATGCCACAGACCTTAAGTCTGCATCATCCTGTCTCAAGTCACACCTCTGCCCTCGAGGCTGTACCATCCTGTCTCAAGTCACATCTCTGTCTTCAAGTCCTGTTTCAAGTTGTATCTCAGCCCTCAAGGCTGCACCGTCCTGTGTCAAGTCGCACCTCAGCCCTCAAGGCTGCACCGTCCTGTCTTAAGTCATACCAATGCTTTCAAGTCCTGTCTCAAGTCGCACCTCAGCCCTGAAGGCTGCACCATCCTGTCTCAAGTCGCACCTCTGCGCTCAAGTCTGCATAGTCCTGTCTCAAGCCACACCTCAGCCCTCTAGGCCAATTTGCCTGCCTTGTCAATCCAGTCTTGCCTGTTTTGTCCTTGTCAGTCTAGTCTTGTCTGTAATCAAACCTTGCCCGTCTTGTCTTGTATCCTGTATACTATAGTCCTGGTACTCCTGCCCAGCAGCTATAGTCACTGTCCAGTCTCAATTTGTCTGGTGACCCAGCTGCTAAATAGTCCCGAAACACTCCTCAGACCATAGTGACCTGTCGCTGTCTGTACCATCTCTCTGCAGCATCACTCAACTAGTCCCCGTAGTGATCCAATCATCATGTGGGAATCATAACACAGCTGCTAATACACTTGCACACCTGCTAGGTGGTCTGGAAAATGTAAGCTTGTAATGGGAGTGCAGAAAATGGCTGTTGAAAGCCATGTTGTGTGCAGTGATTTTATAAATGTATCAGGCATTAGATAATGGTCAGACATTAGGAGGTGGTCAGACATTGCATAATGACTCAGTGTTTTGACAGAGAGAAGCAAAGATCACTGTTACCAGACATATTTAATCCTGAGTAAACATTAAGTTACCTTCAGTTAATCTGAAAACACACACCATAAATAGTTGTTGTTGAGATTTCCAACATTCATAATTGAGGCAACAGTGCCCCCTACTGTCTATTAATATTTATGTATATTTCCAAATATGACCTTTATACCTGTTAAAATGCTTATGTAGTAGTTTTTCTCCTATATAATTTGTCAGTATAGAATCAGCCTATATCACATTCTCTCGATGTATGAGATTCCAGTTTCAAGGTGTTGGAGGGGCTCCTGGGAATGAAACCATTTATTTTCCTTTGTAGATGATCTGATAAGCAAGTTAAGTGTTCATAATTTACTTTTTCTTTTACTTTGTAATAAATGTCTTTTTAACTGATATTTGTTGGTGTGGCTTGATTACCGTCTTTGTATCCAAGAATCTTATCTTGTTCCACCAAGAATATTAATGGTGTTAGAAGTGGGATACAAAGGGTTAATAGTCATAAATCTACTTAGAATGTGTAGTCGATGGTTTCAATTGTAGATTGCCTTCATGGTTCTGTGTTGTCCTGAAGGAACGTTCTTCTGTCTCCTTTTAATGAGGGAGTTGTGATCTGATCAGTCACAGAGTGTATATGTCACAGTTTATGTGTATGTTGTCTGTTTACTGTCTTTGTGTTACTGAAACAAAAAAGGAAAAATGCATTTTTACGTTTAAGGAATATTGTAATATTGTAAAATAGAAATTGGAAACTCAACTGGCTGGTTTTCAGAGAAATGTGAACAAACAATATGTTGATTGTAAGTTGAGACAGAACAATGAAATGTTGATGTCTAAAGGGATGCCCTCCATTGATGCTGTGAAGGGGGAATGGAGTGTAGAATCTATGCAGAAGATTGCAGCAGTGATAAGCAAACCTGTCTCACAGACAGGGAGAGGAAACCTAAATCCACATTGTCTTGTGAATTCACAAGGAAGGGGCAGTGAGGAGGTTCATTACTTAGCAGCAGCTGGCAGTGAGCGAGAAACAGAGCACTTTAAAAACACAGCTGTAATAGAAAGAAGTATTGATATTACAGAAGATCTTGAGTCACACATTGTTAGAACAAGAGTATGATTCTGAATTGAATAGTAATAAATGTGTGCAATATGTAGTAGAAAATGAGGTTTCTGACAACATGACATTGGTTTGTGAGATGAATAATGGTACACCTAAATTACCACGTACTGCCCAGTTTGCTGTGTGTGGGTGAATCAGGAAGTGCCTGAGTGCCCATTAGAAAAGGTTGGGCTAAGTGATGATGGTGGAGTGGTTATGATGCCCAGTGAGGAATGGGAGTTACCAAGAGCAAGGTGGTGGGAGATAGGCAGGATTGCAGTCAAAGTCCATACCCCTGAGACAGTAGACTGCCCCCACGAGGATAGTAATTCCCAAAGAGTTACTGTGAAGTTTCACAATGATGAAAAAGCATGCTCTGCAAATTACATTTATGGGTTATCAGCTATAGATGAGACAATAGTGGTGGGAAACACACTGATATTGATAACCAGTGAGACATCACATATGGCAATGCACAACAGTCTTGCACCCACATCATAACAACTTATTGGGGAAATGTGGTTTGATAACAGAGAGCAAAAGAAATTTTTTTTTGATGTAAACACAGTGTTTCAAGCTGTACTTCAGCCCTCAAGGCTGCACCGTCCTGTCTCAAGTCATACAATTGCCTTCAAGTCCTGTTTCAAGTTGCACCTCAGCCCTCAAGGCTGTATTGCAGAAAAGCTGATTGTGAGTAGTAAGAAACATCAGACCCCAGTGTATGCCCTGATAAAACCCTATCAGTTAATGGTTCTAAATCAGCTGAAAGATGCACAGTCACCAACAGTAATTACCAGAGCTGACATGTTGATTGTTGAGGAGTTCAAAGGAGAGGAATGGATTGTGCATAACAGAGGGATGCAAAATCAGACTTTGATACATGGACGATGGTACTTATAAGAACGTTGTACCAGTTATATCACAGCCTTCTGCTGGCCTTTTCAAGTTTAAACCATTGTTGCCAACGATACCAGGACTGGAGTATAGCGCTGCTTGCACCAATACAGAACTTTTATGGACTCTTTCTGTAGTGATGCAGCCATCTTTTCAGACTGTTGGATAGACAAGTGAAGAAAAGGAGCTACCCCTACTGCAAATAGGTGGGAGACCAGTTAAGGTGCTAGAGTCATATGCCAAATTAATAAAAGACCAGCTGCAACTTCTGGTTCACTGATGGATCCGCCACACTGAAAATGCAAGGACAATGCTGGACAGCAGCAGCATTCCAGCCAGTAACACAAGAACTGTTGTATGAGAGCAGTGAAGCGGGATCAAACCAAAATGCAGAACTGCGAGCTGTGCTGATGGTTCTGAAAGAAACACAAAGTCCTATAGTTCTCTGCACAGACAGCTGGGCCATGTTGCAAGACTTAACCACTTGGATGCCGACATGGAAGAAGAACTTGGAATTCCATGGCAAAGTAATCTGGGGTGGCACTGCCCTGTGCAAACGTAGGCCTGTGTCCATGGGCCATGTCAATACCCACATTGGACTAGATGGCAATGAAGCTGCGGATGTACTGGTTCACGGCAGAACAGTGGCGCTTACACCTGAAGAGCAAAGAGAACTGTACAATCTGGGAGAGTGGGCTCATGTGCAGTGGGACCACAGAGCAGCAGAAGGCCTGCATGCCTAGGCCCAGAGAGAAGGAATTCCCATGACTAATTGATGGCAAGAAACAACATGGAGAAATGGAAGAGGTCAGCAGGTGAATTTCAAGGAAAAGCTAACCAAAGACAGGGGCTTTATATACAGAGAAAAATGAGCAGGACAGGTGTGGCAGATAGCTTTCATTGGCCCTTTGCCCACTAGACGTGGGGAGTCAAATTCTGCTGCACTGCGGTGGACACCTACTCTTTGGTGCTTGTTGCTCGCCCCCTGTACATACTAATACACACGTCCATAGTCTGAATGGTATACAATTCATCACAGACACAGCACTGATTTGTGCAAAGACTTGCTATAAAGAAGCTGATGGTTCATTCCAGCAAGCCTTATTTCAAACGATGGACAGAGACAATGCAGAAAACTGTCATGTTTGACAAAGACAAAGATCTTTGAGAAATTTGAGAAACTTTAAACAAACACAGCATGGAGTACACTGGATGGTCATTTGCATTTCTTACTATCCACAAAACTGCCAGTATGAATGAGTTAATGTTTTGTTTAGGGAACTGAAAAGTTCAATGTTATATATAGATTAGATATTACAATAGGATGTACAGTCATATTGGGACATTGACAGAATTTTCATATTTTGGCCTCTAATCACCACCACAATGGCTTTGAAATGAAACAAACAAGATGTGCTTTAACTGCAGACTTTCAGATTTAATTTGAGGGTAATTACATCCAAATGAGGTGAACGGTGTAGGAATTACAACGGTTTCTATATGAGTCTCCCACTTTTTAAGGGGCCAAAAGTAATGGGACTATCAACTCAAAAGCTATTTCATGGACAGGTGTGGGCTATTCCCTCGTTATTTCATTATCAATTAAGCAGGTAAAAGGTCTGGAGCTGATTCTAGGTGTGACATTTGCATTTGGAATCAGTTGCTGTCGACTCTCAATATGAGATCCAAAGAGCTGTCACTATCAGTGAAGCAAGCCATCATTAGGCTGAAAAATCAAAACAAACCCATCAGAGAAATAGCAAAAACATTAGGTGTGGCCAAATCAACTGTTTGGAACATTCTTAAAAAGAAAGAATGCACCGGAGAGCTCAGCAACACCAAAAGACCCGGAAGACCACGGAAAATAACTGTGGTAGATGACAGAATAATTATTTCCCTGGTGAAGAAAAACCCCTTCACAATAGTTGGCCAAATCAAGAACACTCTCCAGGAGGTAGGTGTATATGTGTCAAAGTCAACAATCAAGAGAAGACTTCACAAGGGTGAATATAGAGGGTTCACCACAAGATGTAAACCATCGGTGAGCCACAAAAACAGGAAGACCAGATTAGAGTTTGCCAAACAACATATAATAAAGCCATTACAGTTCTGGAACAACATCCTATGGACAGATGAAACAAAGATCAACTTGTACCAGAGTGATGGGAAGAGAAGAGTATGGAGAAGGAAAGGAACTGCTCATGATCCAAAACATACCACCTAATCAGTGAAGCATGGTGGTGGTAGTGTCATGGTGTGGGCATGTATGGCTGCCAATGGAACTGGTTCCCTTGTATTTATTGATGATGTGACTGTATTTATTGAAGTGTTTCGGGCAATATTATATGCTCATATTCAGTCAAATGCTTCAGAACTCATTGGACGGCGATTCACAGTGCAGATGGACAATGACCCGAAGCATACTGCAAAAGCAACCAAAGAGTTTTTTAAGGCTAAAAAGTGGAATGTCATGCAATGGCCAAGTCAATTCCCTGACCTGAATCCGATTGAGCATGCATTTCACTTGATGAAGACAAAACTGAAGGGAAAATGCCCCAAGAACAAGCAGGAACTGAAGACATTTGCAGTAGAGGCCTGGCAGAGCATCACCAGGGATGAAACCCAGCGTCTGGTGATGTCTATGCATACCAGACTTCAAACTGTAATTGCCTGCAAAGGATTTGCAACAAAGTATTAAAAAGTGAAAGTTAGATTTAGGATTGTTTAGTTTGTCTCATTACTTTTGGCCCCTTAAAAAGTGGGAGGCACATATAGAAACCGTTGTAATTCCTACACCGTTCACCTCATTTGGATGTAATTACCCTCAAATTAAATCTGAAAGTCTGCAGTTAAAGCACATCTTGTTTGTTTCATTTCAAAGCCATTGTGGTGGTGATTAGAGGCCAAAATATGAAAATTCTGTCAATGTCCCAATATTTATGCACCTGACTGTATATCTTTTTATTACAGTAGCAGCTGATTAAAGAAAATGTTTATTCTGTTTATTTAGGAGTCTGTTTAAGGGGTTAAGGTGTAGATTTTGCCATTCAGCAAATACACTGAAACATTTAAGTAGAAAGTTATATTTATAGGTAGGACCGATGTATTATGTTCTATTAGATATTGAGGCTCACCCTGTTACTTCTTCTTTCAGGATGTATTATCAAGAAAAATTATATACCTTATGATTATCCCAGGCTTGTGATACCAGAGCTTTCTTGTCTACTATATCAGAGACTGTATTACCAAGTAGCCAATGAGAACAGGGGGACTGTTAAATTGCATGGGATCTCCCACAGTGCAGGGTCGGGAGATTTTGACTTTACATGAGACTTTTACAACAACTGGAATCTGGTGTGATCTCACACAGGACAATTTCAGATACCATCAAGGACTCAATATGTAAAAGCCAAATAATGGTTAAATAATGTAATGGTAATGGAATGTTAACACAAGTGGGTTTTACACTCAACATAATACACACAGGGATTTGTTATATATTACCTGATAATGTGTATTACCTTAGTGGTAAAAAGGAGATAAATGAATGAATGCCTTCTAAATCATAAAACCAAGGGTGGATTGTAATGGGAGTGCAGAAAATAGCTGTTGAAAGCCATGTTGTGTGCAGTGATTTTATAAATGTATCATTAGATAATGGTCAGACATTGCATAAGGTATTTTTGGCAGAGAGAAGCAAAGATAACTGTTACCAGACATACTTAAACCTGAGTAAACATTGTGTTACCTTCAGTTAATCTGAAAACACACACCATAAATAGTTGTTGTTGAGATTTCCAACATTCATAATTGAGGCAACAGTGCACCCTACTGTCTATTAATATTTATGTATATTTCCAAATATGACCTTTATACCTGTGAAAATGCTTATGTAGGAGTTTTTTCTGTAGTTTGAAATATTTGCATACCATAATGAAATATCTTGGGAATGGGACCCAAATCAAACCACAGAATGCATTTGTGTTTTATATAAACCTTATACACAGGGCCTGAATGTAATTTTATACAATATTCTTAATAATATTGTGCCTTAAACAAAGCTTGCGTACATTAAACTATCAAAAAGCAAAGGTTTCACTATCTCAGTCATGCTAAAAAAAATCTGTATTTTAGAATATTTGTATATGGGAGACTCGACCTGTAATACATGTTGTACATTCAAAAGTGGCTCCTAGGCAGGAGTGGTGTGATGTCTACAGTATGCAGCTTCCAGGGTTAGTGCCAGCCCTGCGTACTGAACATTCCAGCTATGAACACAGTGAATCTGACTTATTTTGATATTCAAGCATTTGCTTCCAGTAAATTTATTGAAGTTAACTATATAGCTAAAGTTGGCTTCACACTCTGGGCCTAATTCAGACACGCTCGCGAGCGATGAGCGCTCGCAAGCGGGTCAATGGTGCCCTAATACGCATGCGCACGACGGAGGGAGCTCCGTCGTGCGCATCCGCGAGACCCGCATAGCGACAACCAAGCTGTCGCTATGGGTCTCGCACCAAAGGGGGCGTGCTGTCGATGGTGAGTGACAGCACGCCCCCTTTGATGGGCATGCCGGGGGCGCTGATGCCCAGACGGAGGTGTTCCCATGGGAACGCCTACCGTCTGGGTCCGGCCCCACTGACATCACTAGTGATGTCAGTGGGGGTGCTTTTGGCTCTAATAGAGCCAAAAGCACTCCTGGGCTTGCGGCAGCGAGACCTTACCGCAGGGTCTCGTCGCAAGCCCGATGGTCGCGATGGTCTTGACCATCGCCACCATCATTTTGGCCGCTCACATAAGCTGTGGGTGGTCACCCACAGCTATGCGAGCGGCCAGGAGGCAGCTCCATTTTTAGGTAGGAGGGCCCTGATTCAGAGCGAGCGCTCTGGTCAGAGTGTCCGGCTCTGAATCAGGCCCTCTGTGATCCTTCTGGAAACAATAAAACTCACCAATTATCACATTTCATTCAGCAACACTGCGCTATGGTGCCTTTTGCAAATCACTGTAGATAAGTTACTGAGAGTGTTATGCTGGGTACACACTATGCGATATGTCGTTCAAACTAAATACTGCATAGTGCATAAGTACATGTGTACAGAAGATAACACTGACATCTTAATTGGGCGGCCAAATTTAAATGTATGCCAATTTGTGATGTCAACGCAGACATATAGAGTGGCAGATTGGTAAGTGTGCATTGGCTTACCAATTGGATTCCTGGGTTAGTGGACAAGTCGCTCTGGTGTGTACCCATATAGTTTAAAAGGTATATCCGCACTAGTTGTATGTGTTATGAAGCAGCTTGTAAAAAAATTATTCACAATAAGCATAATAAGAACAAGCGCTATGTGTAGCATAAACATAAAAGGAAAAAAATATATATATAAAAAAATGTTTTAATGATAAAGGAAGCACTAGCCTTGATGGTAATGTTTCAGCTCTTTTTGGAGAATAAGTGGAGGGAGTGGGAGATGGCGTAGTATAGTCCTTTATGTTTCGCACTATAGTATGGTACTGTCACTTTCCCTAACTTACCCTATCTGCGCTGTGTTTATCTTCTTTCCGTTGGAGAGCTGAAATATTACCATCACAGCTAGTGCTCCCTTTATCATTAAAACATTTTTTTTATTTTTTTTTTTATATTTTTGAACTATTGCTGAATCTGTGTCATCTCTTTCTCCATCTAAACTTTATTGATTTTTATCGATACAACATTTTCCTGGCTCATGAAAGAGGCAAAATGTTTTAGATAGCATCTAAATTAAACAAAATATTGCCTGCCTTATTTAGGGTTGTGAAAGTATGATTATAAAAAGGGGGAGAAAAATGTAAGACCACTAGATTACCTTGTAATTTAGCTTCAATTCCCATTTTATCCAATCCTTCTGGGAAACCTGAAAAATAATAAAGCTTGTATAACTAGTTTCCAGGTGAACCTAGGAAACTACATGCAATAAAAGGCAGTGATAAAACATACTAATTGTTTGGTTTAAATATAATAAAATGCATTACATATACACATGACTGAATTTATTTCATTGGAGTACATAGGCACACAAGGTTTGGGACCTTAACACTAGAACCTCGGAAAATCTGATATTCCTAGTACAGCGGGAAGGGGTAATTTTGACCACCATAAGAGAGTCATTGAAAACTTCCAAATTCGACTTGCATAAGAACTTTATTTTAGTTTACAATATTTTCTTGAATCTATATTTTCTTGAATCTATATATTATATTCAAATATTTGACTTGATAGTGTGATACTTTTAGATTGCCAATTTGATTTAAAAAAAATTGCTTCTCAGTCTAGCACTGTGCCATGCTTCTAATTTTAGTAAAATATGTTTGTTCAGAATGTTATTATTTTCCTCTTATCTGAACCTCGTAAACACAGTTTGTACATGTGCTTTGTACTTTTCGCACACATTTTTCTCACATGGTTTTGTGGCACTAGCAGGAATCACTGGTCTTGTTGCTATTGTGAAGACCGATTTGACACTTCTTTTACTTTTCAGATGACCTTGGTCCTGCAAGCTCTTCATCTTACCGCTGTCCTTTTTCTTGCACTTTTCCTCTGTATAGTTCATTCACCAAATGCCACAGGGTTTTTAGATCTGAGTCAGGACCCGTGGACTTGGCTGACGGATTGTAGCAGAAATCATGTGGTAGGATCAGAGGTCTACTCATGGGTGAGTAAATGCCTGGTGTCAAGGCTGCCATAAGAAATTGTGGGGCCCGGGTCTGACAAAATAGGCAGGGGCCCCCAGCCCACTCCCCCCCCTCAGTTTCCCCTGCCCCTCTCCCTACAACCCCCCTTCCCCCGCTACCTTATTCATACACAATAAAAAAAATGTTGGCAAATTGAGACATATTAAAAATAGCTGGAGCCTGCCAGGCAGCATGAGGAGAAATCCATGGAGCAGGAGACAGTCTGTTCTCCCAATCCCTTCATGCTCTATCCACTGTCTGAATACGGAATCAATGGCCCGGAACTCAGAGAGAAAGGACACATAGTGAGTCAGTGACACGTTTATGTTACCTCACTCACTCCTTCCTTCTTCTGTCTGCTTTGGGTGGCTCCTCAGACTCCTCACACGACACCACTCGGCCGCTGCGGCTCCTCTCTCTAATTCAGCGGCGTGCTGGCTTCGGTGATCATAGGAAACCTTTGAGGGCACGCCAGCCAATGCAGTGTAGGTAAGGAAGGAGGCAGATCGGGAGGACGACTGAGTGAGAAGTGACTCATGACGAGTCACTTTACTCACTCTATTGTGGGTGGGGTGGGGCTATCAGTGTCTGCCTGTCAGGGGGGTAATAGCGGCCGGTAGTAGCGGTGCCGGGTGGGCCATCCGAGTGTGCGTGCCCGGGACTCCAGTACCAGCAGTCCCTCCTGATGGCGGCCTTGCCTGGTGTCTACAGAGAGGTCAGTGAAACCTGCAAGGCTCCCAGTCTGGCCCTGGAACCAATTGATTGGAACTCAACCCCCATTAAATGCAGGTATAAGGGGCCTGAACCAGTGTTTGAGACGCACGGGACAGAGCAGCATGTACTTCAGGTTACCGGTAGTCCATTTGGAATCTGCAGACCAATTATCAAAGCTGGGTTACTGGAGCCAATTCCTCAAGGAGGAGCCCTGGTCCAGCACCCAGTCCTGAACAACCATAATGAATGCTATAGCAGAATCTCAGCATGAACCCCAACACTCTAGGAGAGGACCCACAAAACAACAACCAGCATCGATAGAGGTAACGATGGTATAGTGAGTAGTGAGTTTCAAAGTAGAACAGGAGCTGCAATGTTGAGTATAAAAAGATAATGCTCGACAGAAGTGAACTAAAATACAGTGAGGATAAAGTCTGCATGAACCTTCAATGAACAGGAGAGATGTAGTCAGGGGACTTGCTAGTAGATGTGGCAGAAGACTTTGCACTGGAAGCAATAGGAAAGCCTTTTTAATGCCCAGGAGAGGACAGAATACAAGCAGGCTGGAATCAGAGAATAACTCACAGACTTGGACGATAGATGAATCAAATTAGGACATAAGGTTGCAGATATGGAACTGGGCACTTGTACCAGAATGGGACAGGAGGTAACAGCAGACGAGCCAGAATGGAACTGGAGACTTGAACCAACATGGGACAGGAGGCAGAGTAGCCAAAGTGGAACCAGAGGCTTGGACCGGAGTGGATCCGATGAGAGTAGTAGCCAGGCGGAGTGAAAGCGCAAACTTGGACCGGTGAGAGTAGCAGCCAGCCGGAATTACAGCTGGAATGGAACTGCAGGCTTGAACCAGAAGGTGGGACCAGAGATAGCAGCAGCCAGCGGGAGAGGGACTGCAGGCTTGAACCAGAGTGGGACCAGAGATAGCAGCAACTGCTGGAGTTGGACCGCAGGCTTGAACCATAGTGAGACCGGTAACTGTAGCTGAGCCTGACTGGGATCAGTGCTTGAACTAAGGCTGGTAGGTGCAGACTGGAAGTAGCATACAGCGCAGTCCTGCAGAGTGGAACCATTGCTAATTAGGATCCTCACCATCGCTGCCTAAAGCCGGTAATAACAATATAATTTGCTGGACAATTTTCACCCACTGGACCCTACTGATGTATCTGAACTGTACAAAATATTTAGTACCCAGGAGTCCAATCTTCACATAACCATATCAGCTACAAAAATGTACATATATAAAAGGATATTATGCCAGCACTTGGTGCAAATTATTGAATATTTGGGATTGTTTGATATATCAAAAAGTACATGCTTTTGCGCCCTCTAAGTATATTTTTGTGTGTTTAAATTTGTTGGGTTCCCACTAACAGGGGTTCCACTTGAGGTGCATAAAAACTTTTTACATTATAGCGCAAAACAAGAGCATTTTATATATATATATATATATATATATATATAGTATGTTTATTATTGCTAGTTTTGCACCTGTCAGCTGTTTTTATATATTTTTTAATGTACTCAATTTTGTGTGTTTTTGACTTGATATTAAATGTCTTTTATTGATTTTTTTTTCCATTAGTATTGTTTCTAGCGCTGTTTTGACCATTGCTTTAATTTCTATATCCAGGAGACTGACTAACTCCTAATTTACAGCAGCTTGGAGTAACAGCTTTTTAGCAGCGCCTTATTTACTTTTATAGTAATTCTCTCCACCACACACAGGGGTAAATTTACTAAAGTGAGAATTTTCAGAAGTGAGTTTTAAAAGTGATGTTGCCCATAGCAACCAATCAGATTCTACTTAATAATTAACTAGTACCTTCTAGAAGATAGAAGATAATAGCTAGAATCTGATTGGTTGCTATGAGCAACATCACTTTTAAAACTCGCTTCTAAAAACTCTCACTTTAGTAAATTTACCCCATAGTCTTACTGGGCAGCAGCTATGAGCTATTTTTCCAATTTTCAAGATAGGCATAATAGGAGGCAAACCTATAACTCTAATTGGGAATCACTGGGACACAATGAACCAGTCCCTGTAGAAATTACCATAAAGAATGATCTGTATAAATTGGAAGAATTACTTAAATTAGAAATAAAAAACTGGTTGGATAGTACTAATCTCCAGAAATATTTGGATAAAAAGATGATTACTAAGGGGCTCAGAATCTTTAACCGTCAATTTTTCCTGACCAATCAGAATTTCAAAGTGTAAAATAGAAAATCGTGGTGGGTTGCACTGTAAATGCGCAACAGCAGCCTATAATAATCTCCCAAGTTAAATGGAAATCACCACATCCATAAATACATATATAGTTAAGAAAGTAACAGAGGAGATACCAACAGGCGCTAATGATAAAGAAATACTTAAATATGCATGATGAACTGGGACAATCCTTATATTGCTTGAAGTTCTTTGTATACAATTCCTCCTCAAGGGTCACCACCGTAGATTCTCTCCATATAGTGTATATGTAAGGAGAGATGAATGGGGGGTCATTGAGGGGTACTTTCACAAACAATCAGAAATTGTTCCTTATAATATTCAAGTGTACATCAGATAGTGCATACCCAACTCACATAGAATATATATGAGTGTCTCCCATAAAGGTATCTTTAAACGTTCACCATCGTGACATATGTGGTAAAAGGAAATACCGCGTACCATTCACTCACATCAAAAGAAATCGGGAGAAATCACATAAAGGTATCTTTTATGATAGCTCAGTGCGTACCGAACTCACAATTCTCATGGAGTCTCAACTGCACATCAAGGTATCTTTCTTTTTCCCTTTGTTATCAAAACTTCATCATAAATCGATTAATGCTTCCAGAAATATCAAGTTCCGATAAGAAATTTATTCACATAGATATTCCAATGGTACAATAAAAAAATCGATTGTGGCAATATATATAAAAGCATGAAAAAGTAAAAATACCAAAAATTAAAAATATATCTATATATAAGTAACCAGAGGTAGTCTATATGGTTCACTGGGATAGATGATAAAATCCAGCAGACAAAAGATGGAAAAATGACATACCTACGGATTACAAAAAATCATACACCTTCTCAATCTGTCAACGCGTTTCAGCTCTCTTTTCGAGCCTTTGTCAAGACATAAGACAAGGTGCATGATTCTAACATATTTATACCAGTGATCACCAATCATCTCCCGTTAGAGGCGGGGTTCCCGCCCTATATCAAAGGACCGATTGGGCCATAAACACTTCTATCATCTTCAGTGGGACGAACCAGCCGAGAAACAATCTGTAGATTACATCCAGCTGTGCATCCACAACCGGAAATGACATACCCACGTCTGTTAACAGACGCGGGTATAGTATCCAACACATCAGATCTCCTATAGGCGTGACTCTCGCCTCGGACCTACTTCCGGTATTGCAGCGCGGTGGAACGCAATGACATCACTTTCATGCGCATCCACTCCGTCGCTCACCGGATCATATTTACCGCCGGAAGTGACACACACATGTCATCCGCCGGAGATCGATGCGGTAACCATAGTAACTCCTATAAAATTAAAACCATAGTTTGAAAAAGTTTGAACAATCAATTACTGAGATGAAATGTAAAAAATGTAAAAGAGATTTGGAGGATTATACCTGTGGACAGGTGAGATCATATAGGCTAAAAAAACAACATTGGTTACTGAATCCTCCTAAAGGAGCATATAAATCTCATAGCTTTCAAAATGACCATATCAAATCGTCTCCTAGCTTGGGGCATCAGTGGACGAGACAGAGAGTCCTCTCTGATCATCAACCACGCCACGACATAGGATCTATTTCCAATAGAAATATGGCCGACCACCAACATCTGGTTTCCTCCAATAAGGAAAGCAGAAGGCTGGGGGCATGACCAAAGATTAGTCAGAAAAATCATCCTATATTGGCAGACAATAAGAACTCTTCTGAGGTTTTTTTTAGGAAGAACAAACAGACTAAAAGATTTTCAGTGGAGGGCAGAGAAACAAATACACACACCCAAAAGAAGCCGAGATATAATTGTAGAGGAAGAAGAGGTAGGGAAAAAGGAGAAACTTAAGAAAATAAGATCTATCCAGAAGAAATTGGTTACTAGAGACATCTTTAATCTGTTCTCTATAACACTATCCACTGATGAGATTTCCCTTTTAAGTAAAGGTCTCAAATTTTCACCGACCACCAAACCACATATTTTCGATTTGTATGTTGACAGATTTATTCATTCCTTATGCAGAAAAAGGGTTTTTGCTAAAAAAACATCCCAAAAAGATAAAAAGATAGTGAACTTTCCTTCCCCATTCTATTAGACTCTATGGATGATTCTACATTACACATCCTAGAGGAATTACAACAGGAGAATGGTTTAGAAACAGAAATGGGGGGGACACAAAAATTATTCAACGTTAATAAAAATGAATTTAAAAAGAAATCTGATTTCTTTCCTATTAGTTTCAAAAGTAGCAGTATTGAGACCTTTTATAGAACTACCTTTCATAATTTCAGAACTCTATGTACTTCCAAAACTAAAATTAGTACAAACAATCTAAATAAAAAGGAACAAAAGGCCCTAAAGAACTTAATGAAGGATAGTGTACCTCCATCATAATTAAGGAGGCAGACAAAGGAGGGGGTCTGGTTCTACAAAATAGTGGCGGTTACTTCAGAGAAGCTCTTAGACAATTGGAAGACTCTAAGATTTATTCTGTCTTGCAGCAAGATCCCAAAATCCCATTTCTTTCTGAATTGGAGATACTGCTAAATGGTGCCTTAGAGGAAGGGGTCATTTCCAAGGAGATTTCAGATTCCTCCTGCCATCCTTTCCCACTACTGCGATCTACTATCACCTCCCCAAAATCCACAAGTCCCTCACTTCACCCACGGCGCGTCCCATTATCTCTGATCTTAACTCTCTTATTCTTCCCTTTCTGCCTATATAGACAGTCATTTACAACCACGTGTCTCTCAATTGGGGTCCCATATACAAGATACCACCCACTTCTTGCTGCTTATTCAAGGGGTTGAGTGGAAGTCTTCATATGACTTCCTCACCCTTGATGTTCAAAGCTTATATACTAACATTCCACACTCTACGGGAGTTGATGTTATACATGACATTCTAAAACATCATGGAGACCTCGATGAGAGACACAAACTGTTTATTATAGATTTTATTTTTTTCATTCTTACTCACTATTACTTTATTTATTCGAATACTTTCTATCTTCAGACTATGGGAACAGCAATGGGGACCAGATGCGCACTGAGCTATGCAAACCTCTATATGAGTTGAGTCAAATATGAACTCATTTGGGGCAGAGGGCTCGGCGACCATCTGGTCCTCTATGGCCATTACATAGATGATCTATTTTTTATTTGGGATGGGGATTCTGCACTGGGATTCTTCACATCATCAGGGATTTCAGATTAATTTTGTTTATTGTTTACACCAACTACGTTTTCTTCTCTTGGAGCTTTTTGGAAAGTTGAACAGATGTGAAGAAGTTGTCTGTCATCACGTTTCTCCCTTGGCTTAGAAATGGCTCCATGTGGTGGAGAACGACACACTCTTCTAGTGGCTGCTTGTCTGGAGGGGCTTCCTCCTTACCAAGGTATGGGAAAGCATTGCACACAAATTTTAAGTCTGCAGCGATCCTGAATTTGAGTCCGTACTTATCGGGCTTGTTTGGCATAAATTGGGTAAACCTTGGGTATATTAATAGTTATATTTTCACATGGGTGGTAATAATGAAGACAGTTTGCCAGAAAATTCTCCCAAATTTCAGAGACAAGAGTAAACTTGTCAGCTGGCAGGTGTTCAGCTCGGGTTGATTTCTCGTCGAAATGGATAAATCTGAGAAGCTACTGAAATCTATCCCTTAAAATTGTGTCTTTGATGAATTTTGTCCATCAAGAAAGTGACCAAAGATCATCCACAGATACCTTTTGTACAAACACCCAGGGCGCACATGATTGCGATCATTGTCTCCAACTCCTCAAGTGACATGGTCGTTGCTCTTTAGTCCCTCCAAGCATTTGATTCTGTGTGCCTCTTCATAAGACAAAGCAATGAGTCATCAAAAAGCAGATGGAAAGCACTGATGATGGAGGTTTGCACTCAGTGGCAGGCGTACATAGTGGTACCTCCTCGCTCCTACAGGACATTCACAGCAGCCCTTCTTCTAGACGAGTTGGTGATCTCCCACTAGGTTCTGTCTCTGGCTACCATCTACACTGTTGAGGCATTTGCAGAGCCTACTGAGATGGTAGAGGCGAGGACTGAGGTCGTCCAGCTCTTGCATTCTCATCCCCTGACAACTCCTCACTCAAATTACCATCTTCATCCTCACTTGTCTCTGGTAGAAAATCATTATCTGAATTGGATTTGTCACTTTATGGTTCAACATCCAAATTCCCTAGCACACACAAGATCTTGTCACTAGAAAGGCCAAGCTGATGTGACATGATTGAAAACGTCCGTCATAGGCAAAGAACTCTGTCTAAATTATAAAGTGAATACAATGAGAGCAAACTCAGACAAGTTTAAAGCTGCACATGACAAGACCCAACATGCACCGCTTTTTGCATACAACTCGGCAATCTAAAAGTATCACACTATCAAGTCAAATCTTTGAATATATAAATTCCAGAAACTAATGTAAACTAAAATTCTTCTTTAAGTCAAAGTCTTTAATGCATTTCTTATGGATTTCAACATGACCCCCTTCCCGCTGTTCTACAGTAGGTATACCACATGAAATTTTCTTGAACATACAGTATAAACATTTTGTAGATTACAAGTACATCATCGAAAAAAAGAAAACAAATAAGGAAAAGTCACAATATTTGAAGGAAAAAAAAGTAAAGTTGGAAACATGATTCAGGAGACAATGAAGGTAGGGGTCATGTTGACCCCTTCCACCGTTCTTAAAATCCAGCCAATTCATTATTTACAGCATCTGTAGTTTTATCCATTTTTAATGGATATTTACTAATGATTTTGTATATACTGATTAGGGGTGAGCGGGTTCGGATTTCTGAAATCCGAACCCCCCCGAGCCCCCCCGATCCGAGTCCGATCCGAGTCAGGCTCGACTTTTCCCGCCTGACTCGGATCTGAAATCGAGGCAAAACGTCATCATCCCGCCTTCCGAGTCTCGCGGGTTTTGGATCCTATATAAGGTACCCGCGTCGGCGCCATTTTCTCACTCGGCTGTGGACAGTGAAGAGGGAGGGTGGGAGTTAGGGCTGTGTAGTGTAGTGTAGTGTAGTGCTGCTGTTGTCCACTACTTCAAAGTCCATAGGGGCTGGCTGTGTTGTGCTGTGCTGCTGTTGTTAATAGGGGCTGTGTCCACTACTTCAAAGTCCATAGGGGCTGGCTGGACTGTGTTGTGCAGTCAGTTCTCCATAGGGGCTGTGTCCACTCCAAAGTCCTGTGCAGTGTCCCAGTCCTAAAGGGGTGCTGTAGTGTTGTCCAGGGGGTGCACTGTCCATCAGGGGTGCTCCCCCCTAGTGCTAAAAAAATAATATATTTTCTGTGTTTGTGAATTGTGTGCGCAGTAGCCGCACGTGCATCAACAAAGTAGTGACAAGCGTGCGCCTGTGTCATAAGTAAAGGGCCGGCTGGCTTGACCGTTAAAGGGTGCTGTAAC
Source organism: Taudactylus pleione (assembly GCA_031769625.1). Lineage (NCBI taxonomy): Eukaryota > Metazoa > Chordata > Amphibia > Anura > Myobatrachidae > Taudactylus > Taudactylus pleione. Next base: position 2,349,255 of record JAUIMM010000371.1, read on the forward strand.
CCCCAAAGTACACTCCAGTCCAAACCAAAAAAAAAATTATTTTCTGTGTTTGTGAATTGTGTGCGCAGTAGCCACACGTGCATCAACAAAGTAGTGCCAAGCGTGCGCCTGTGTCATAAGTAAAGGGCCGGCTGGCTTGACCGTTAAGGGTGCTGTAACCCCCGAAAGTACACTCCAGTCCAAACCAAAAAAAAAATTATTTTCTGTGTTTGTGAATTGTGTGCGCAGTAGCCGCACGTGCATCAACAAAGTAGTGCCAAGCGTGCGCCTGTGTCATAAGTAAAGGGCCGGCTGGCTTGACCGTTAAGGGTGCTGTAACCCCCGAAAGTACACTCCAGTCCAAACCAAAAAAAAAATTATTTTCTGTGTTTGTGAATTGTGTGCGCAGTAGCCGCACGTGCATCAACAAACTAGTGCCAAGCGTGCCCCTGTGTCATAAGTAAAGGGCCGGCTGGCTTGACCGTTAAGGGTGCTGTAACCCCCGAAAGTACATTCCAGTCCAAACCAAAAAAAAAATAATTTTCTGTGTTTAGCCGCACGTATATATCAAATTGATATAACATAAATGGAGGACCAAACTTTCTCCGATAAAAATAAAATAGAGAAAGATCAAGGACCACTTCCTCCTAGTGCTGAAGCTGCTGCCACTAGTCATGACATAGACATTAAACATGCCATCAACGTCGTCTGCCAAGGCCGATGCCCAATGTCATAGTAGAGGGCACATACAATCCCAAATGGCAAAGTTCAGGAAAATGACCTTGAAAAAGACATTTAAATCAGCTGAAGAGAAACGTAAACTTGCCAATATGCCATTTACGACACGGAGTGGCAAGGAACGGCTAAGGTCAATCCCTAGTATGTTCATGACTAGTGGTTCAGCTTCACATGACGATGGAAGCCCTCCTCCCACTAAAAAAATCAAAAGAGTTAAGCTGGCAAAAGCACGGCGAAGAACTGTGCTTTCTAAGAAGATATCACAAATCCCCAAGGAAAGTCCAAGTGTGGTGGTGGTTGCGATGCCTGACCTTCCCAGCACTGGACGGGAAGAGGTGGCTCTTTCCACCATTTGCACGCCCCCTGCAAGTGCTGAAAGGAGCACCCACAGTCCACTTGCTGATATGCAAATTGAAGATGTCACTGTTGAAGTACAACAGGATGAGGATACTGGTGTAGCTGGCGCTGAGGAGGAAGTTGGCGAGGAGGATTCTGATGGTGATGTGGTTTGTTTAAATCAGGCTCCGGGGGAGACAGTTGTTGTCCGTGGGATGAAAAAGCCCATCACGGTCATGCCTGGGCAGAAGACCAAACATTCCACCTCTTTGGTCTGGCAATATTTCTATCCAAATCCGGACAACAACTGTCTTGCCATATGTACCATATGTAAAGGTGAAATAAGTAGGGGTAGGGACGTCAACCACCTAGGAACATCCTCCCTTATACGGCACCTGCAGCGCGTTCATAAAAAGTTACTGTCAAGTTCAGAAACTTTGGCTAAGACCGTAAGCAGTCCAGGGACACCTAAATCCCGTTGTCCTGTTGTATCCAAGCGCCTGCAAACCACACCGTCAACTCCCTCCTCGTCAATTTCCTCCTTAGTCAGGATCGGAAGTAGTCCTGCAGGCCATGTCACTGGCATGACTGACTCTCCTATCCGGGATTCCTCCGGAGGATCCTGCATTGCTAAGCCTACTGCTGCCGCTGCTGCTGTTGCTGCTGCTGGGAGTCGTTCATCATCCCAGAGAGGAAGTAGGAACACCACTACTTTTACTAAACAATTGACCCTCCAACAGTCCTTAGCGAGGAGGATGAAGTACGACAGCAGTCATCCTGAAGCAAAACGTATAACTGAGGCCTTGACTGCTATGTTGGTGTTAGACGTGCGTCCGGTATCCGCCATTAGTGCAGTGGGATTTAGACAATTGATGGAGGTAGTGTGTCCCCGGTTCCAAATCCCGTCTAGATTCCACTTCACTAGGCAGGCGATACCGAGACTGTACAGAAACGGCAGAAAAAGTGTCCTCAGTGTCCTGAAAAATGCCGTTGTACACAATGTCCACTTAACCACGGACATGTGGACAAGTGGAACAGGGCAGACTAAGGACTATATGACTGTGACAGCCCACTGGGTAGATGTATCACCTTACGCAGCAACAGCAGCAGCGTCACCAGTAGCAGCATCTCAGAAACGCCAGCTCGTTACAAGGCAGGCTACGCTGTGTATCACCGGTTTCAGTAAGAGGCACACTGCCGACAACCTCTTAGAGAAACTGAGGGAAATCATCGCCCAGTGGCTTACCCCACTTAGACTCTCCTGGGGATTTGTGATATCTGACAATGCCACCAATATTGTGCGGGCATTACATCTGGGCAAATTCCAGCACGTCCCATGTTTTGCTCACACAATAAACTTGGTGGTGCAGAATTTTCTGAAAAGCGACAGGGGCGTGCAGGAGACGCTTTGGGTGGCCCGAAAAATTTCTGGCCACTTTCGCCATTCAGCGACTGCGTGCCGAAGACTGGAGCGCCAGCAAACACTCTTGAACCTGCCCCGCCATCACCTGAAGCAAGAGGTTGTGACGCGGTGGAACTCAATCCTCTATATGCTTCAGAGGATGGAGGAGCAGCAAAAGGCCATACAAGCCTATACATCCACCTATGACATAGGCAAAGGAGGGGGTATGCACCTGACTCAAGCGCAGTGGAGAATGATTTCCGTGTTGTGCAAGGTTCTCCAGCCCTTCGAACTTGCCACACGTGAAGTCAGTTCAGACACTGCCATCTTGAGTCAGGTCATTCCCCTCATCAGGCTTTTGCAGAAGCAGCTGGAGAAAGTGAAGGAGGAGCTAAGACGGAGCGATTCCGCTCGGCATGTGGGACTTGTGGATGAAGCCCTTCATTCGGTTTTGCCAGGATTCCAGGGTGGTCAATCTGTTGAAATCAGACCACTACATTTTGGCCACCGTGCTCGATCCTAGGTTTAAAGCCTATGTGGTGTCTCTCTTTCCGGCCGACACAAGCCTGCAGAGGTGCAAAGACCTGCTGGTGAACACACTGTCAGCTGAAGCGGAACGTGACACGTCAACGGCTCCTTCTTCATTTTCTCCCGCAACTGGGGCTGCCAGGAAAAAACTTAGGTATCCTAAGCAACCCGCTGGCGGTGATGCAGGGAAGGCAGGACCAAGTTTGGACATCTGGTCCGGACTGAAGGACCTGGCAACAATTTCTGACATGTCTACTGTCACTGCATATGATACTGTCACCATTGACAGAATGGTGGAGGATTACATCGGTGACAGCATCCAAGTAGGCATGTCAGACAGTCCATACCTGTACTGGCAGGAAAAAGAGGCAATTTGGAGGCCCCTGTACAAACTGGCTCTATTTTACCTGAGTTGCCCCCCCTCCAGTGTGTACTCCGAAAGAGTGTTTAGTGCAGCCGGGAACCTTGTCAGCGAAAGGCGTAGGAGGTTGCTTCCACAGAATGTGGAGAAGATGATGTTCATCAAAATGAATTATCAGCTCTTCCAGGGAGACCAGCCTCCAGAAGGTACAGAGAGACCTGTGGTGGTGGATTCAAGTGGGGACGAGTTAATACTTTGTGAGGATGAGGATGTACACACTGAAGAGGGTGAGGAATCGGTGGATGAGGAGGATGAGGATGACATCTTGCCTCCGTAGAGCCAGTTTGTGCAGGGACACATTAATTGCCAGCTTGTTTTGTGGGGGCCCAAACGAACCAATCATTTCAGCCACAGTTGTGTGGCAGACCCTGGCGCTGAAATGATTGATTTGTTAAAGTGTGCATGTCCTGTTTATACAACATAAGGGTGGGTGGGAGGGCCCAAGGACAATTCCATCTTGCACCTCTTTTTTTTCTTTGCATTATGTACAGTTTGGGGCCTAGTTTTTCTAACTGCCATCCTGTCTGCCACTGCAGTGTCACTCCTAGATGGGTCACGTGTTTGTGCCGCCAACTCGTGTCGCTTAGCATAGTCATCCAGCTACCTCGGTGCAACCTTTTGGACATAAAAACACTATTGTGAGGTGGGAGGTGTTCAGAATAGACTGGAAATGAGTGGAAATTAAGGTTATTGAGGTTAATAATAGCATAGGAGCAGAAAAACCTACAAATTCTGTGATTTTAGCTGTTTTTATGCTTTTTTTCAAAAAAATACAGATCCAAAACACAAAACCCAGAACCCAAAACACGGAAGGGTGGTTTTGGCAAAACCAATCCAGATCCAAAACACGAAGAAAGATCCAGATCCAAAACCAAAACACAAAAAGTGGCCGGTGCACACCCCTAATACTGATATAGCTTTTAATCACATACATTGAAGATGCCCCAGTCTATTTTTTTATATGAGTGTTATTTTTGAGAGCCTAACAAACCTCTTTAGAAGATAGTTTTGTCCTTCTTATAAAATGGATTTAATTTATTAGAAATATAAACTAGTATGTAAGTAGCTTGTAGCTATGTAAGCTGTTCATAATCATGTTAGTATATTAATAATAATTGGATTTATGGATATATGCTAATCATTTTGTATATATTACTTCAATGTATATTGTGTCTGTACAGACACAGTAAATTAATAATAAGCAAGCTATGTAGACAACATTTTATTACATCAACTTTTGTGACTATATCATTAACAGATTTTAAATAATTAATTCTAATTATGATTTAGTAACAAATGAAAAAAAAAAACTACATAAGTAACAAAATATATAATCATATAATCATTCCCCTCTGTCATGTAAGATTATTGCACTTTTTTTTCCAGGGCTTATACATAAATAATGGTGGCAAGTTAAAAGAAGAATTATTGCTAATTTAAAACATCAGCCAGACTCGCCAGGAAGTTGCCAATGCCTGCAGGGTGCAGGATATTACATCTACCCCATGGTCTCCCTAGGGGCCTGATTCAAAGATACACACAGTGTAGATGTTGTGCAGGTGAGCGATTATTTAGTACTGTGCATGTGCAAAAAGTCATGGAAACCGCTACAACACATTTGTACCACTGAGTGTTCGCAGAGACCGCTGTTGCGTACAGGAACACTCTCATTTCAGCTGGCGGTGGAGAGCCATGGGCATTCCTAGGATGAGACTTGGAGGCTGCCTGAAGTGAATGCCATAAAAAGGTTGTCTCATGGGTGTGTTGTTGGAGTGTCATGGGCAAGTCAGTGAATGCGGCTACGTTCTCAAACGCAGAGCCGCAGCCACAGAGGCCATGTTTAGAGAAAGTTCAGAAGGAGACACTGCATTAGCCATAGGGCATTGTAAGTGTTGATGGTGATTGCAATGGTGTGCCGATGGAGTGTTTGAGTCCACCGGCGGCTTTGCACTGTCCACGTGGGGGATCCGTTCAAAATACCGACAGTTGGCATTCTAAGCGCCAGAATCCTGACACCTGTCAGAATCCCGGCGCTGGAATCCCGACCGCTGGCATCCCCGGTAAATACTGGGGTTAGGCACTAGGGGGAGGCTTAGGGTTAGGCACTTAGGGGGGGAGGGTTAGGTTTAGGGTGCAGAGAGGTGGAGGTTAGGTTTAGGCATTAGGGGGAGGATAGGTTTAGGCATCGGGGAGGGAGGGTTAGGGCAAGGAGAGGGGGAAGGTTTGGATACTGATCGACAAGTGTCAGTATCCTAACCCTGTCGGGATCCTGGCGTGCACCAGCATCCCGTCCACGTGCATTGAAAGTGGTTTAGACTGTCTAGCGCACATGAGTACACTTGGGGAAGGCTGAAACTAGCATTTGCATATTACCGCCGCTTCAACTCCGCAAAACTTTGCAACCGTGAATGCATTAGCGTCCACCCCTGAATCAGGTCTTAGATCTGCTATTAATAGCGTATCTGTGTTATGAGATGGATATTTGTAGAGTACAAATATGTCAGTAGCTATAGGACAAATTGGAGTTTGCCACCATTGTTGCATTGCAAATCCAGGCAGCTCTAACAGATAATAGCTATTAAATAGATGTACAAAAAAAGGTGTTGAGTGTTCTACATTTAAGACAAGATATGAATTAAAGTACATTATATATACAAAAAGGTGAACATGTTGCTTTATTTTTGTTGGAAGTATATTTAACTATTGCTCATTTTGACTAATCTCTGTATAATTAAATGTCACATATGTGAAAACATACCATAATGAGATGGATTCTTCAGTGCTCTGATATACAGAAAAGTTGATCTTATCCACTCCAGAGCAATGTTAACATCTGTGATGGTATGCAGGGCTATTTCTGCATTCAAATGTTCCACAAGATGTCTGTGCAGGCTGAAGAAAGACAAGATATACAGCACTTTACACTAGTGTTGGCAGTGTTCCAGGTTTGCCAGTTTGAGGACCCTCTGTTCACAAGATCCAGCTCGGAATCTATTAATAAATGTCATAATTGCTTCTTTTGCTTAAGAGTCCATTTTCAGTAAATATAGTATATTTGATGGAATTGTTTAATTGTTTTTTTTTAAGTGGATATAAATATTAGTATTTTTTACATTTAATTTCAAAATGTTCAGCTAGCAGAAAGCAATGCATCCACAGCAGCTAAGCTCTAAGCTACAGAGCCCAGGTCTACTCCAATTTCAGTTCCCATCCCATATGCCAGTTACAGCTTAACTCTGGCACTGTATATGGCTGCCCATCGAAGCACAAGCAATCGATTTTAACTATAAGTAGAAAACCATTGATGATTGGCCGCCACTCATATGCACACCACTACCATCAAACCTCTGTTACCAATGTATGGCATCGTACCTCCACACATCAATGGTAAAACCATCTGCCATTGGCAGCAAACCATCAGTGGTTATGAACCATTGATGATTGTTGGCCATCCCTATCTCTGGAGCACGGATAAAAAAGAACTGATCACCTCTACTCTGGCTCCCAGTCTTGGAACTGTTCCTACAGTAGTTCTGGAACACTAGCATAGTTCAACCTTACTTTACACACGGTGGTCCCTTTAGAGTTTGACACATTTTGCACTGCTAATTTACACATTAAAATTCTGTTGCAAAGGAATTAGAATTACGTGTATGTCGAGTAGCGTATATCTCAAGATACATCCAACTCAAAACAGCAGTTTATCTGCTTCAATCATGCTTCAAACTACAAATCTGCCCACAATGAGGTAGAGATGTGGCTTGATAGTGTTAGTATGCAAAAGTTGCTGTACTCTGTTCCTAAAATATAGTATAATATACACAAGAGAGAATAGAGTCTTGGTAATATTAATTACAAATGTGAAAGTTGCATTTTCAATAGAAAATGTAATGAAATACCTACAACTCTAGAACCCACCATTTACCACTTTAAAGATCAATGAAAATTTTATGTCCTGTAGCAGTCCAAATGGAAATGACAAATAGGTAATCTGAATTACCTCTGGCTCCATATCTATATAATAAGCGAGAAAGTGTGTGTGTGTGTGTGTGTGTGTGTGTGTGTATGTGTCTGCTGTTGTGCATGGCCATAGTTTTGTACCTAGCTCCACCAAATTTGGCATGGTGGTGACCAGGATTAGGTATTTGCCTAGGTTTGAACTTTGTCAGGACCACCCACTGTCACACAATCCCATAAAACAGGGACACTCTTAAATTACACCATTCAGGGGCTGAGGGGCTGGCTCCAGACACACACTGTCACATTCTGGCAGGCTCATGAGCAGCTCGACATTTGATACATTCCACTAGCTACATTCAGGCTGTGGCAGACAGCATAATCAATGCACAATCTTTGATCCTGGCAAAACTTGCATATAGTGATTACAAACAGCAGGGAAGATTGATCACAGCCACACAGTGCCAAGAATGATTTAAGTTACCAGGTTCATTTTTGGCTTACAATTATTGGTAAGAAATTGTTCTACAGACTGACTGTATTAGAGAAACTTTATAGGAATCAATCTATAGATCAAACTTTTCACACCCTACCTACACCAAGCATTTGAACATTTTAAAAATATCAACTTCTGGTGCACAAACTATAAGCATTCCTTTCTATTACACTAATCAAAGTATGATTATAAAAAAACACACTCTCTGATTGTAAGAATGCTGAGCAGTAATAATCTGTTTTATTCTCAGCATTTAGTATGAAGGATAAGCACTAACCTGCTTTCGATAGTATCCGCACCATCTAGCATCTGTACATACTTCATTCTAGTACTTAACCTTGTCATGATAACTGCTGTGGCTGTAGTATCAAACTGGAGGCAAATAATTATTTAAAACTTACTGTAGTCTATCTTTCAGACTCTCTTAATAGAATAACAAAATTATTTAGCAATGTATTTACATGGTATATATAAAACGGGATGCAGTCAGAATGCCGACGCTCGGGAAGCAGTCTGACAAAAGCCTGGCATCTAAATCCCGACTTGGTACTAAAGATAGGTGTCGAAATCCCGAAGGCTATTATTAGCCTGATGTCGGAGTCTCAACAGAGGGCTTCCCAAATGAAGGTAAGCGGGGAATGTTAGCACTTAGCCGCGGGGGGGGGGGAGGGTTAGGTTTAGGCAACCCCGGGGGGGAGACTTAGGGTTAGGCATCCCCAGGGGAGGGTAAGGATTAGGCTACGGGAAGGGGGGTTAGGCACCACCAGGAGGGAGGTTAGGGGTAAGCAGCCCCCGGGGAGGGTTAGGTTTAGGGCGTGGGGAGGGGGATTTAGGTTTAGGTACCCCTGGGGGGATTTAGGATTAGGCCCCACCCCGGGAGTTTTAGTGTTAGGGGGGAGGAGAAGGGTAGAGTTGGCCTACTTACCTGCCCCGTCGGGCTTCGGCGGCTTCGGGCTTCCAACGTCAGCATTTCACCCGGCAGCATTTCATACACGATACATTTGAAACATGTAAACTGGCAGATTCTCTCATCTAAGCAGGATAGTTGATAACTGGCCCACCTTCTCTCTAAAGTGCTAAACGATCAGTTTTTCCTCACATAGGGCCATATTCATTATGTTAATTATAGAGGGCCACATTCATACTCGTCGCGAGCACCAGAGCAATTCATCATTGCTCCGGCGCGGAGACAGCTGATCCGAAAATCAGCTGTCTTCACAAATCTTTCACTGCTACCTTCATAGTGAAAATTAGAACTAGGGTTCACGCAGGCGCACGAAGTCCCGGAGACAGACAGGGGCGGGTCCGGGACTCCATCCCATAGGGTGGATAACCCGGGACTCCTTACCATAGAGTGTAACATGGTGGTGGATAGCCAGACGTGACTGCATCTCAAGACACAGTAGCACTGACACAGTATGCAATGTTCAGACATTGAAATTGCACCTGCTAAATATGTAACGAGGCAGAATGGCACTGCTGACAGTAGGCTCTGAATCGGTCACTGTATTAGCATAAAGACACAGCCGCATCTGCTTCCAACTCTGACACAGGGCCTGATTCAGACCCGGTCGCGAGCGCTGAGCCTGCTCCGTCGTGCGTGAATGCGCGAGACCCGGATAGCGACGGGCACTCCGTCGCTCCAGATCTCGCACCAAAGGGAGCAAGCTGTCGATGCTGAGTGACAGCTCGCCCCCTTTGGTGGGCGGGCCAGGGGGGGTGGCTGCCCAAACGGAGGCGTTCCCATGAGAACGCCTGCCATTTGGGGGCGGCCCCACTGACATCACAAGTGATGTCAGTGGAGAGCTTCCAGCTCTGTTAGAGCCGAAAGCTCACTGGGGCTTGCGGCCACGAGACCCTACCACAAGAGTCTCGTCGCAAGCCCAATGGTCGCGATGGTCTTGACCATCGCAACCATCATCATGGCCACTCACTATAGCTGTGGGTGGGCACCACAGCTATGCGAGCGGCCAGGAGGCCGTTCCAAAAACAAAGAGCCCAATCCTGATTCAGAGCGAGCGCTCTGTCAGAGCGAGCGGCTCTGAATCAGGCCCAGAGTCCCATATTATCATTAGTGGTGCTTATTGTGTAAATAACACATTACCAATTTAATTAATATTTAGTTGAGCAGTCCCTCACAAACCTTTCATGGATAAATGGCTAATGAGAGCTAGTGTTAGCCAACACACATTTTTTAGAGTTCAAAAGTCACACTGGCTCACATTACAATAATTGGCCCTAGCAAGTCTTAATGATATAGTGAACACAATCAAATCTTGAACTACAAGTAGTTGATAAGGGTATATTTTTTATATACTAGTTAGTGCATATACAAAACTTTTTTAACTTTTTTACCTGAGGTCTACCAGCTCTTCCAATCATCTGCAGAATGTCTGTCTCGCTATATTCCTGGAACATTCCTGCAGCATAATGCATGGTTGATTTTATGACGACCAAATGAGCTGGGAGGTTTACACCCATAGCCAAAGTACTGGTGGTAACTATACAGGGATGAAACAATCAAATTATATATATATAATTTTTATTTAAAGGTCATAACAGAAAAACGATTAACTACAATGAAAAACTAAAATGCATTCAATTGATATTAAACCATGATGTTTACCACCAGCTAAATCTCTGTCTCTGTGCACCCTAACACCGATTGACTATCACCTGCATCGTCTGCAACAGCTGTGGTGGCCTCTCTGTTCATCATAAGTGAAGTCACACTGGAATACCAACCTGCATAAACGGCCTTTTACCTATTGAAATTGCTTGGAGATTAACTCCACACAGTTCCTCACCAAGAGACAATGTACATTTATGGCGGATATTCTACTAGAACCGGGACTCTTTACTGTAAAGGTGCATACACACACAACGATTTTTTGATCGATTATCGATAACGATATCGTTTATCGTTCAATCATTGAAAAAATCGTTCACTGTCTGAGTTAAAATGATTATCGTTCATGCGCGTTCACTTTTGTAGTTTGTAGTTCAGTCAGACTGACCAACTCAATGATTTTCAGTAAGGGAATATGCAAAAATAGTTTGTAGTTCAAAAAAATCGTTCATTACATATAGTAAATGAACGATTTTAGTAAACGATTTTCGTTCATTTTTCCCTTGAAAAAATTAACGAAAATAGTTTACTAAAATCGTTCATTTACTAAATCGTTGTGTGTGTATGCACCTTAAATGTTGGAAACATCATGTGCATGCACTTGCTATTTTAGGACTCTAGTAGCCCTATTTTGGACTTCATTTGGGCAGCAATTCCAAATATAGTGGAACAAAGTAAATAGAGTAGTGTATTGACATTTTATTTTCCTATAGTTTTTCTAATGGCATTGCTATTTATTGTCATTGACATCTATGTGATTATGTTATTTTGTAATTAATTACACTTTTTTACAGTATATTACATATTTGTATATTTTGTATTGTTAGTCATTGGATGTTTCACATTGGATGTTTCATATAATTTATTTATTTATTATCTTGGATAAGTGGCGCCTTTATAAAAAAAAAGTTTTTTTTTTTTAGTACTTGAATAAATAATTGGTGTTACAGTATATATTGTACCCTTACAAAGTACTGGCAGGTCTCCCACTGTAAAAGCTCCTTCAACTATTTTCCTATCAGACACGTCCACACCAGCATGGTGAAATCCAACACCATAAAGAAGGAGATCTGCAATGGAAGCATTAGACAAGTAAGTATAACATTAAACCTTTCTATAGCAAAAGTGGGAAATCTGTAGCCGTAGTAGAACTATGAATCCCAAAATTCCCTGTTGTCCATTGACCTCTAGATGGGGAAAAATGGGACATTTAGTTCTACAACAGCTGTAGAGCCACAGGTAGCCCATTTCTGTAAGTTTACAACTAAAAAGATAAAGAAATGAAACGTACCTCGAAGCTTTGCATCTTTTATACCATTAGCAGATTTCTGAAGCCTGGTGGAACAAGAAACATGTGTCGTTTTTCAAGTTATAGGAATCAATGGTCCTGATTCAGCAGCAGAATCAATGTCGACATTTTCGCAGATCCAGCGATTGTTTGCAATTGCGCATGGGTGAATGGTGCACTGCGCACGCACAGTAATTGCACTGTGATTACGATCGTACAGAGGAACTATTTGCAAAGTGTGACAGGTATTTAGCATGTAGGGGCAGTAGCAGGGGGTGATTAGAAAAACACAGGCGTGTCTGACCGTTAGAGAGCTGCAGTGTTTGCGGCTGATCAGACTTGACTTATATGCTGCGTGACTGCCCGATGTATTTTGATGGTACTGATGTTTACGCTGTTGCACATTGTCGGACAGATATGAGAAGGCAGCAGTGAGCGTCCCTATGTATGGGTAAGCTTTGAAAGCATTATCATATTTTCGCAGTTGCTTTCTGTGCAGAATTGCAGCTGCAATTGCATTAGCGTCCGCTGGTAAATCAGGCTCAATGTTTGCTACAAAAATGATAGATGGTTGCGATGGTGATCCCAGATTGCGACCTGGGATTGCAGATGCAGCAAGGTGTCAGACACCTCCTGCTGCATTTGTATTTTTGCAGGACGGAATTGCAAAGCCACTTGTATGCTGCTTTGCAAATCCATTCTCTGCTAAATCAGGCCCACAGTACACATATGGTTACCATCATTTAAAAAAAAAATGCATTTTGCTGCTGAGCCTGTGCAGCTACTCACGCCATGTGTGACACCTTTCTCAGTAAACAATGAAGTACTACAATACTTAACATATAGAGGCTGATTCAGTCACAGATGAGTACATTGTCCATTTCGTACTGTACATGCTCTGTAGCTGAGCATATGCAACTTTGAGCAACTACGGGGGATTAGGAGTTGTACACATCTTTGCTGCATTTCCACTCGCGGCTGAGTAGGAGCAAGTGGGCAGCAGCAGGTCAATCACCTAGGATAAGTGTTCTGTGGGCATATACTGTAGATGGGATTATGGGCCATTCAGAGGTGGGTATACACTGTGGGCCTGATTCAGACCCGCTCGCAAGCGCTATGCGCTCGCAAGCGGGTCGATGGCCGGCCAGTGCGCGCATGCGGCGAGTGAGCCCCGGAGCGAGCGAGAAATCACTCGCTCCGGCGCTCGCATCCAAAAGGGGTGGCTGTCGATGTTGATCGACAGCTCGCCCCATTTGGTAGGCGGGTCCAGGGGGGTGGCTGGCCAAACGGAGGCGTTCCCGAAGGAACGTCTGCCGTTTAGGGGCGGCCCCACTGACATCATGAGTGATGTCAGTGGTGAGCTTCCTGCTCTATTACAGCCGGAAGCTCACTGGGGCTTGCGACGGATGAGACCCTACCACAAGGGTCTCGTCGCAAGCCCGATGGTCACCCACAGCTTTGCGAGCGGCCAGGAGGCCGGTCAAAAAAAAAACAAAAACGTCCGCCCTGATTCAGAGCGAGAGCTCGCTTTTTGCGAGCGCCTCTGAATCAGGCCCAGAGTTCCATACCTCCCTACGGTCCCGCATTTAGCGGGACAGTCCAGTTTTTCTGGGACTGTCCCGCTGTCCCACCTGCGGGCCACAGTGTCCCGCGGCGGGAGGGAAGTTTGGGGGGAGCACAAATCTCTGCTCTGCATAGCAGAGGAGTGGGCAAGAAGAGGTAGAATAGATGCCGTGCGAACGGTATCTATTCACTAGTATAGAGAGTTCCTGGGGACTGCCCAGAATCTCAGGGAGTGCTGGGCACGCCCCCATAGTGACATCAGCCGTTTCATTGTGGCTCCGCCCTTTTACATGAAGCCCCGTCCTCTTTTCGGCGCGTGCCTGCGGAGTGCAAAATGTCTCAAGTGGTTAGTCTTAAAAGTTGGGCAGTATGGAGTTCTATCCATACTATTTATTACTTCGCCGTCTATGAATCTCTAGGGGGGCTACATATTCTAATGTATATTTAATAAATGTAATGTTTTAGAAATTTATCATAAGCTATCTGACTGGTGTACCTATATACTACCTCTTTTTCCTTTCTGTTCAGGTATGGAGTTCTGTCTGATGGAGCTCTTGCACCAAGGAGAGGGCTGGAACAATTGTGCACTGATAGTGATGACGGCTACTTTCCAAGCAGTGGATTGGCCGGCTTGTGAGTGACTCTGAATCAGCCCCATAATGGTTACATAATTTGATTGTAATGCAATGAATTTTAAATACTCCACTTTAGTAAATATTAATTTGTAAAGTCTACATGATAAGAACAGATTGAGATTTCATTTAAAATGCAGAACTTATTTTTATTTAATTGTTATTTACTCAAATTCCTATTGTTTAACCCTGCCAATACTCACAGCAGATGTAGACAACCTATGGCTATGTATTTGTTTTAGAACTAAAACTCCCAGCATGCCTAGCTGTACCCTATATGGCAGGATGCTCTGAGACATGTAGATCCACACCAGCTGGAGAGCCAAAGTATCCCATATTTGCTTTAGATATGGGTGTGGTATATATCATTTGATTTGGATTATGTATTGTAATTTTAAATACTGTAAGTGTTATTAAAATAGTCAAGTTTTGAAATAAGTATTTGAAAAAAGTATTGCAGTGCTGGAACATTTGAGCCTTCGTGTGTACCCATCAGCTTCACATAAGACTGAAAATAAATAAGTTAGAACTTTGTATTCTTCTAATCTTAGTGAGCTCTTCAGGTAAATATACAAAAAAAGAAAAATATAACTTTGCAGTGTCTTAATTTAAATGAAACACACCAAAAAAACAACCAAGAGACAGCACAGAATCAATTTGCAATCCAAAAAATTGTATTGTGTTGGAAAAAAGACAGGATTTACATTATAACAAAGAGGAGATAGTGATAAGCTTTGCAGGACCCAAGCACTTACTTCGCTGCACTCAACATGCAAAATTGATTGTGTGCTCACACTTGTGTATTTTCTTGAATGCATACACTCATTTCCTGTGAGTTTGAAACACCTACACACTCATTTAGCTCAGCCCATCCGTACTATTTCTTTAAAGTAAATGTGTTACTCTAAGGCAGGAGTTGGCAAACTGTGGCACTCCAGCTGCTGTGGAACTATACATCCCAGCATGTCCTGCCACAGGTTTGCTGTTAGGGCATGCTAAAACTATAGTAGAGCATAGTAGAGTGTGGATATGTAGCTCCACAGCAGCTGGAGTGCCCCAGGCTGTCTACCCATGCCCTAACATGTGCATTGGATCCACAACATATATTTTTAAATTCTCCAAAAACACCTTTAAAGGCTTTATTGTTAATACATAAATTAGAGCAAACCTCTGCTTATGTTCAACACTCATGATAAACTTTGCATCCTTTGCGAGAATAGCAGCTGCTTGTTGTACTCCTTTCCTCGTGGCACAGAACTATGAATAAACAGACAGGAGATATGTCAAAGAATCAATAAATAGAAAATCTAAAATAAATGCTAGGAAGATTCTATTTACCACAAGAGTCGGCTTCTGATCTGAGTAGGTCTGTATAACACCTGCTATTTTATAATTAAGGGACAAGTCAAATTTAAATTCTGTTTGATTATTGCCATTAGGGAATCCCAGAACTATTTTGCGGAGTTTCACTGGTCGATGATACTCGTCCATCTTCATACATATGGCAGGATGCTTTTCATTTGAGAGCCATTCTGCAATCTAAAATGGAAAGAAATCTATTTTTACATTTATTTTTATTAAAAAACATACCCATCTGGGCATAAGAGTATTTTTTTTGTTTTGTGTTGCTATGTACTTCTGTGCATATTTAGATTTCTCTGTATCTTAAATGTTATAGTGAAAGGGTTATGCTACACGCTGCAACTGAACGTCTTGTTAAATATTCTTTTAATGAAAAGAATAGTAAGACGCCCATTCACCAGACACATAGAGTCGCATCTTAAGAAATGGACGCATCTCCCAATTTCGAGCCAACTGCACATGCGTTTCAATCTGAAAGCATGTGGTGCGTATGAGTCACATGATGCGTTCATAGTAGCAAGTAGTTACGTCTGTGTTGGATTTCAGGCAAATGGAGACAAACCTCAAATTGGAGTTTCAGGGCTGCGAGCATTAAGACGCACGGAACAGTTGTGTCTGATAGACGTGTCATGGGAGTGTTGTGGGCGTGTAGCCCGACTTATGTGCTTGCTTTAGGTGTTTGGACTCAGTTTAAGACCGATCTTTTTCACCCAGCATGGGGCCAGTGGAAGGTAAGATATTAATGGTCACAATTGCAGCACGGAGCAAAAAAAAAAGTAGTTGGTGCAACCAGGACGCATGAAATTCAACAAATATGCATATGAACGGATGGATAGCTTAACTAGCGTTTCTCAGTCCGTAGGCTTTGACAGCCTGACGAAAATTGGGAAGCAGATGAATCCAACTCAGAGAGAAGAGAGAGGTAATGCGCAATGTACAATACTATAGATTTACTGTGCAATAGAAGGCAATGACATGACAGTATTCAATATTTTATTGACACAAAGACATACATCATCAGCATTGGGAATTGTTGCTGAAACTGCCACAAATCGCATAGGCAGATGCACTTCTGTAGTTTTGTTGGCACGAGAAAGCGAAACCTGTATTGTTTTCATTCTGCTGACAACAACTTCAAGAGTTGCTCCTCGGCTTTCATCTTTCACTGTGTGCACCTATAAACGAGGCAAATATGTATAACTACCAGGTACAATATGTAAAGGAGAACTATACTAAAATACTTTGATATTTAGAGGCAAATATTTATACAGCTCTGAAAAACATAGAGAGAATTTTTTTGTTTCAGTTTTCAGGAAAATAATTTACAGTACTTTTCACAGGCAATGTCAACATGAGTGATAAGCTGTTTTTTGTGAAAGTTAAGTCCGTTATAAAAAAAAGTAACACAAAATGGCATAAAGATATGTAACAAAAGAGCCTATTTGTTATACAGTTAGAGATAAATCCAGCTAGAAGGTGCATTTTTGAACCTTGGAAAAAACTATGTTCTGCTAGAGGATGCATTCTCACTCAGGGGGTCATTCAGACCCGCTCGCGAGCGGCAGGACGCTCGCAAGCGGGTCGATGTTCCCCACTGCGCATGCGCACGACGGAGGGAGCTCCGTCGTGCGCATGCACGAGACCCGGCAAGCGACGGGCTCACCATCGCTCCGGGTCTCGCACCAAAGGGGGCGTGCTGTCGATGTTGATTGACAGCACGCCCCCTTTGGTGGGGGTGCCGGGGGCGTGCCTGCCAGACGGAGGCGTTCCCATGGGAACGCCTACCGTCTCTAGCCGGCCCCACTGACATCACTAGTGATGTCAGTGGGAGTGATTTTGGCTCTGATAGAGCCAAAATCACTCCAGGGCTTGCGGCAGCGAGACCCTACCGCAGGGTCTCCGTCGCAAGCCCGATGGTCGCAATGGTCAAGACCATCGCGACCATCATCATGGACACTCGCTATAGCTGTGGATGGTAACCCACAGCAATGCGAGCGTCCATGAGGACGCTCCAGAAAAAGGTAGGAGGGCCCTGATTCAGAGCGAGCGCTCTGGTCAGAGCTTTCAGCTCTGAATCAGGCCCTCAATTCTGTCCAGTATGTATGTATTGAAGGCAAAAGAGGCAATATTCTCTCGGCATGAAAACACATTTCTATTCTTCGACCCTCACATTGCACCATGGTTTATCCAGGTACAAATATGCAGGGCCGTAACTAGTGTAGTGCGACCAGTGCCATGGCACAAGGCACCACAGGTCAGGGGGCGCTGCTTGGGCCTGTCAATTTTCCTGGTTATTATCATTCTCACATGTAGCTTCCTCCTCTTTTATCCCCAGCATCCCTCCCCTATCTCCTCCCCATGAGGCCATGGCCCTTTTTCAGGTACACTATCTTATGTCCCTATTTAAAAAATGGGAGGGGGGGCGCCAATGCTCTTTCTGGCACAGGGCACCAAAAAGTCTAGTTACGGCTCTGCAAATCTGCAGCCTTTAGCTGGATTTACCTCTAACAATTGGCATTGCTTGCATGGAACTAAATTAGTAAATATTCCCTTATGCAGAGTTGTACGCATCTCTGTGGCTGGACCGAACCCATACGTACTCTTGGTTTGATACCCATCACCAATATCAGTGTGCACTTGCAACAGTCGTATCCTTGTTGCAAAATATCTATCTGAAAACAGGTGTATGTACGCTCACGCACAAATTTGAAAGCAAGCAATTCTGTTGATACTCCCTTGCTAGACTTTGCATATGTGTTAAAGTCCTGCACCCCCTATAGTCATGTACACCATGCCCCAGAGCATGACTTGTGTGTAAATTCATGTGCACTAAATATCTAAAATGTTACTTATACCAGACTGTTACCAATTGCAGCACATCATATTGGACAAGGATACTGTAAAACAGATAAAACATGGGCCTACACTCCTCTGACACCACTTTCCCTGCAAATCTCCTTCTCCCACAATCCCGCACCTGCAGAAAGACAAGGCAGCACTATACCACTACAACACTGATGACAGACACCCACATCTACCTCTCAACACCTAACTTCTCCCCTTCATCATGTACCCAGCTGTCTTTTTGATATCTTCATATGGATGTCACAATGATAACTTAAGCTTAACCTGTCCACAACCAAGTTCAGCATCTTATGTACTCTTCAGGCCTTCCCACATCTCTCTCACTGTAAACAACACTACACTCTCCTCTGCTCCTCTTGTCTGCTGCCCAGATGTCACCCTTGATTCCACCCTTTCACTATATACATTTAGTCTCTATCCAAAGCCTGTCGATTCCACTTTTGAAATAGTGCCAGGGTAAAACCCTTTCACACCCCTGATGCTATGAAGACTCTAATTTACTCTTTCCTTATGTGCTACCTCAACTATTGCACATCATCCAGTCTGGACTCCCTCTCACCCATCTCCCCACTCTACTACTTCTCCTGCCCTGCCAATCTCTACAGTGGTTCCCCATTGACTACAGAATCCAATTAATCATCCACTCATTCCTCCCCTACATCACTCCGCATTCACTCCAGGCACATCAACTCTTGGTTGATAATCAAATCCCACTCCCGACGCCAAAACGTATCCAATGAGCCCCCCCCCCCTTATGGAATACATTTCCCCACCTAATCAAGCCCTCCACAAGTCTTAATTTTTTTAATCAGTGTTGAAATACCCACCTGTTAATATCATACTTTTAGTCTCCCATCTAATTACACTCTTGTCTGAAGCTGTCAACATTATCGCTTTGTATTGCCAATCCTTTTGTATTTACCTTGCAAATCCCCACTACATTGCAAGCTCTCAAGAGAAGTGCTCTCTCTAAGTGGCGTTAACAATAGTCCCTGCAGCCCCCACGGTGGTGCCGAATCAGTGAGGTGAGGTCACGCGCAGACTGCTGCTAGGGCAGGCGGCGTGAGTGGCTGCTGGCTGCTAGGACCAGGTCTGTCACCAGTGCGCCAATCAAATCAGGGAGAGGTGAGGGCTGCGGGCGGCAAGCTGTGAGGACAGGCAGGTCGCGGGCCTCTTTTGTACCCTCTTAGCAAAAAGGGTACAAAAATCACCAATGTCTCCTTGCCCTTAGGAAGGGATTGATTACTGTGTGACATAATGTGTTATAATGGGCATTACTGTGTGGCATAATGTGTACGGGGCATTACTGTGTGGCACAATGCTATAAGGGGTATTAATGTGGCATAATGTGTTATAAAGGGCATTACTGTGTGGCATAATGTGTTGTAAGGGGCACTACGATGTGGCATGTGTTATAAGGGGCATTACGATGTGGCTGAATGTGTTGTAAGGGGCATTACGGTGTGGCATGTGTCATAGGGGCATTACGGTGTGGCACAATGTGTTATAAGTGGCATTACTGTATCACAAAACCACACACCTTTTTCGTGAGTGTGCATTCCGGAGGCGCACGCAGAAAAACGTCTTCTTTGGTTTTGTTTTTTTGGTGCTGATGTGGGGGCAGGAGGGGGGGGGGTTCCAGAAACTTTTTTGGCAGGGGGCAGCAAAATTTATAGTTATGCCACTGCCCTCTATCTATTGTTAAATTCTTGTTTGCTCCAAGCTCATCCTCCTGTATATCCTTGTACCATGCCTCTTGCATATACCGTACAACACTTGTTTGGTATATATCATAACTATACAATATTGTGCTGTTTTGTATTTTGCCTGTTAGTCCTCTATGTTGTATTTTCCGACAGTATGGTGCTGCTGAATTCTGTGGTGCCATTAAATAAATAATAAAAATAAAGTATATTGCAAAACCGTTTAATAACACCCAGGATCATAACACAAAGTATATGTGACCCAGCAAAACATTAAGTTTGGTACATTATGCCTTTTATCACAGAACAGTATAAAACAGGTAAAAGTTTACAATATGGGCTTTTGGACAGCAACATGTATTTTATTGTTATACCAATATTGGTACATGATGTAGGTCAAGATGGGCCAGGAAAGGATTTAATATTCTATCTGTCTATCTATCTATCTATCTATCTATCTATCTATCTATCTATCTATCTATCCTATCTATCACTACAATAGAGAATAGGACAAGGAGAGCTCCATAGTGCATACATGTTTTAATATAATAAAAGCATTAAAAAGGAACACTTGGTAACAGTTGTGCTCGTACCAAATATACAACGGTGTGGGCTGGTTACCACATGATTCAATATAAATTATCCACTGGCAACTCTGCTCACCACTCGCATTAGGAAGAACACAGGTCCACCGTGTGCGCCGCTGGTAACAGCAGGTGCAGCATCTAAGATCACGCTGTCCACCGGGGTTGGAGCCAAACACTGGAAGGAAGATGATGGATCACCTTGGCCACGCCCTAACGCATTTCGTATCTTACTTCGTCAGAGGGCTGGCCAGGTGACGACACACCACTCATTTTAAAAGGCAAATAAGCCAATCACATTACAAGGACCATCATTATTCACTTAATACTATTAATAATATATTATAAGGGCACAGTCGTGCCCTTATATTAATGCTGTATTGAAAAAAACAGAAATCTCCATAGAGATTTCCAGAGGGGGGGGGGGCATGGTGTTTGAGGGGATACACCTCAAAAGCTATAGGAGGTACCGAGCTGAAATTTGACACGGGGCGGTGGGTGACGGGTTGATAGTATAGTGTGGTTTAAAAAATAGAAGTTGAATATTGTCTTTTGCTGTGTAACTACAGGTCCCAGCAAGCCTCCGCCGCATGCTGGTACCTGGAGAACCACAAGTACCAGCATGCGGGGATTTAGGGGCCCACTGGTACCTGTAGTTCTGCAGCAAAATAAGTATTTAAATAAACACAGGACACACACACTGTACAAAGTAAAAGTTTTTAAACATACATGCACTCACACATGTACACACTCATGCATACATACTCACCTATGTATCCCTGTAGCCATCTGCCCCCTTCTCCAGTAGATTATCCATAGGGTACCTGAAAAAAAACATACTCACCGTCTCCTATGCGTAGACTAGTCCTCTTCGGTCCAATGCTGGTGAGGCTTGCTGGGACCAGTAGTTCTACTGCAAAAGACAATATTATACTTCTATTTTTTTACACCACATTACACTATCAACCCGGCACCCACTGCCCCAGGGGTGCCGGGGATAGCCCCAGGCTATCAGCCTAGGCCTGGGGTGCCTATGAGAGGGTGACCCCTTTATTGGGGGGTCCCCAGCTCCCCAGGAATCCCCGGCCTAGGTCAGGGTTGATGCCCTGGCTGGGCTCCCCTGCTAGAAAATGTCCGGTGCTGGTCATGGAAAATACAGGGGAACCCTACTACTTTTTCCCCCTGTATTTCTATAACCAGGACCGGCTCAGAGCCCAGTGCTGGTTGCGCTGAATACGGGGGACCCCTACGTAATTTGTCCCCCGTATTTTGGCAACCAGGACTGGTTCTGATTTGCCTGGTGCTGGTTGTGCTTTCTACGGGGGACCCCTCCGTCGTTTGTCCTCCATATTTTCACAACCAAGACGAGCGGTGAAAAGCCCAGGGCTGGTTGTCTTTGGGGGGGGGGGGGTGATGTCCCTTTTTTTATTTCACACAAATTCTAATCCTACCACAGATGCATAGATGGATCTCACTGATTTATCCATGCATCTGTGTCTTATTTTCTCTGATGCATGCCCAGCGCCAGTGAGCACCTCTGTCGCCCGCTGATGCCCCTGTGCACTGCTGCCACTGGCCCGCATGCCGCTGCCCCGCACTCCTGCAGCCCGCTTCCATAGCCGTCTCGCCCTTTGCATCCCCAAAACACCTCCTGTGTTCCCGGCTTTCCTCCACCTGGCTTTCCTCCACCTGCGCTAGTGTACCATTTTGTTGCCCTTCTCCCATGCAGGTGGCCCGGTTTGCTCCTCCAAACCCTGATAGTAAGTTTAAAAAAAGCAATGAAATTCCATAATAAAAAAAACTTACGGTTTCACATGTCCCATTAAGGCTTCTTAGACATGATCTGAAATTTCACAAAACCTACTGTCTACCACTCAAACTTCAAAAAGCAATGAAATTACGATCATTAAGGCTGACGCCTTAATGGACGTGTTCCTTGCGTAATATGGTATGCCATGACACCATGTGGCTAACTGTAGATTCAGAACTCTCACAGAGTGAGATTGCTGTCAGTTACAAAATGGTGGAGCTGCTAATTTACAGATTTGTGTGCTCATTGGAATACACACATGCAGTCTATGCAACTGAGGTCTGAGCAGTTATGTGGCACACACAACTCATTCAGTGCCCACAATCTTCCCATTCACTCACCACAATAATCCCACTGGGTTCCAACATTCTGTGAGAGTGCTTAAGCTGCAGTTAACCATAGAGTGTGATGGCATACCATATCTGTATTACGTAAGGAACAGGTCCATTAAGGCGTCAGCCTTAATGATCGTAATTTCATTGCTTTTTGTAGTTTGAGTGTCAGAAATTCAATAGGTTTTGTGAAATTTCAGATCATGTCTAAGAAACCTGAATGGCACATGTGAAACCGTAAGGTTTTTTGTCTATGGAATATTATATATACATATATATATATATATATATATATATATATAGAGAGAGAGAGAGAGAGAGAGAGGGAGACACTGCCTGGGGAAAGGACAGTCTTTTGTGTTTCCTACCCCATTAACATATGGTCTACCCTACACACAAATGCTGCGAGTACGTAGGATCACCAGCGATCCATCTAAGGTCAAAGAGGCTTTGGCCAAGATGGTTGAGAAGTTCTGCACCCGTAGTTATGACTTACAACATCTATTATGCGTCAAACGTAAACATAAGTGCTTGGTCTTTCTAGACAGTATTTGCTAAAGGGACATTCAAAACCTAAAGATTCCAGTAAGTTAATTTGGGTTAACATCTACAACAATGTCAGTTCTGACATTAATAAAATTTCTAAGTCTCATTGGTCAATTATAAACACGGACCCTAAACTTCAATCGCTGCAAAATAAAAAAAATCATGAAATCTTATCAAAGAGGTCGTAACCTCAAGGACTTTTTAGTGAAAAATGATGTTTCCTTAGATAGATCTCATAACATGAGTGGACATTTTTTTGGATTCCAAAGCCCTGCATGTTTTAAGAGCGTCAATTGTGCTACCTGTACCTATATGGTTACCAGTGACTAATTTTTTCACCCTTATTCTGGGAAAAGATCCGCCAACAAGTGACTTGCGCTACAAAATTTGTAGTGTACCTTATTAGTTGCCCCTTTAGTCGTCACTATGTTGGCAAAACTGAGAGGGCTTTTAAAGAACGCATGGCAGCACATCGGTCATCCATCAAATTGGCTCTGTCATCAGGATCTAGCGACCAACCAGTCACCCGTCATTTCCGGGAAGCCAAACACAGTTTGGCAACTCTTAAGGTGCCCACACACATACCGATGTGCACACGATCAGCCGATGTGTACGATTTCCCTTGAAACTCTCCCCGGCAGCTCTGCACACGATCTCCACACGATATGCACACCATTTGGTGTCCAATCTTCATACGATCTCTCCTGCATGCAGACTTTTCACTGTGTATTGTATCCTAGATTGTCAGATCTGCACAGCAGATCTGAAGATGCGATGTGCGACCAGCGGGGACACGCATCGCATCATGAGTGGGGACACACAATTTCATCATATTTTACACAATCTGTCGTTCCTCCAATGCGTTGGAATCGGCCAGATCGGGTAAAATATCCCTATGTGTGTGGGCAGCTTAACATATCGGATTACTGAACATATTCCAATTCCTGTACGAGGAGGAGATCATTCCTAAATGTTATTAAAAGCAGAGTCTCAATGGATTTTCCAAATGGATACCTTGGCCCCCAGGGGGCTGAATGAAAATTTGGGCCTGTCATGTTTTTTGTAAACCATCTTTGAGCCTCTGTAATCCCCCTTTTTTTTACAGTATGGCATACAGTTTTTTTCATATATTATTTAATTGTCTTTATTCATTTATTGTCTTTACTATGTCATTGCTTCATTTACTGTATGTATTAATTCTGTTTGTATGGCAATATGACGTGCCCCCAAAAATATTTCTTCTTTCCCTCCCGCTTCTGGGGAGGAACCCTCTGATCTTAGGGTGCACCACCAACACAATGATATTATATATCTAAACCAAAAAAATCTTGGATGTTGGTTCTACATATGTTGCTATATGAGACAATTTATTGAAAAAAAGGGTCTTGTGCAGAATCAATTCCCTCCCCCCCACATGGCAGTATGACTGCTTGTATTCTATTTTCAGTGACACTCGTGTCCTCTTATGTAGATGCAGCCATTGCTTCATGCCGTTTTTTTTGTTTTTGTTTCTGGTTGTTACCATAGTAATCCTGTGTTCCATTTTGATAGGCTTATGTAATCACGTGGTGTGGTCTCTCCGAGTCCCCGTGCGGCGCATCCTCATGATGTCATTAATTTGAGGCGACAGCAGCGGGCGGAGGCATGGACAGTCTCACAAGTATTTAGGCAAGTTGTCATTGCTCATGTATCACTTGCACCCTGACGAAAATGCGTGAATAGAGCATTGAAACGTTGGATCAAATACTGCTGTGTGTCAATTATTTCTGATAGCCGCCAGTTTGGAATCTTTTATGAGGCTACATGGACCACATGCATGGCATGCCCCTTTAAAATATATTTAAATATATATATATATATATATATATATGTGTGTGTGTCTATATATATGAAGTTGGAACACACTTCTAACAGAATGCGTTTAACGGCACTCAGAACAGATTTAAAAAGCATACTGTAGGTAATCAATGCATGCACTCTCTTTCTGCACAACCAGACAAAATTCTGTATGATAATTACCTGCATCAGGCATAAGGATATACTTATTATGGAAGTGGTTCTATGCTGATTAAAAATTTCCATCAAAGATGTAAACTTCTCAGCTTTAAAGACTTTTCCATATTTAAGGACTCGAGAAGTCGGTTCACATCGGCACTGCCATTACTAATTTATGAGAATGCCTGCTTGATTGATATTTTTATGCATTGATTTTAATAGTCCCTCTTCTCGGTTTTAGACATTGTAGCCTATTTTATCTGTGTTTTCACAACATGTTTTTACTATAGGTACCATTTGTATTTTACTATTTTTTTTTAATATTTCATACTGTCACTTCAATATATTACTTTTTATAAACATTGCACCTATTTAATTTTACCAGTCACCATGCCGATATTCATTTTACACACTCATTTACATACACGCCAAGGGACTAACCACTACGCCTAGGAACACAAAAACACTCTCTTCCTGAACAGCATCCCCATTGCATGCTACCGTCTGTGTGATGTTTTCTTATACAGTACAAAGTAACTGTCATCATTTTATTAAATAATTACCTCATCTATAAGAAAAAGACGTACAAGTTGAACCAAGGTATTGTCTCTCCATTTCCTAGTCATGTTATCCCATTTTTCCTGAATAACATAAATAATAATGTACATGCTTTATATTCAGATAAATAGTATAAATAAATAAATAAATAAATATATGCAAGGCTAGTAAGATATAGGAAGATGCACATGAATAATAAAATTATAAAATTGAAGACAGATTGTACTTCAAAAGCAACAGCTATTTCACACAGTTATATTGTGCTTTCTGACAATATGCTGTACTGGGATACTCTTAGGAGGGCTCACTTACTAGCATAACATTTATTTGCCCTATATCATACTAATGTATCAGACACTTGCTTTTATTATCTTACTTGCTATACACAGTTAACATGCGAATTACTGATTAGCTGTTATGGTTCAGACTGAACGTAAATGCATAGGTGAATCCTATTGTGTCCTCCCTCTATTGCGATTGCTGCAAAGGACTTCAAACCTGCTGTATGACTTTTTAAGATCAATAAATGGTGGCTGCTGTATTTTTAAATGTTTTTCTATTTTATTACATTTTGACCTGTTACATATACATAAAGCGCAGCAAACTAACCGGCTATATGATAACTACACCCACTCCTGTCTACTAGGCAAGCAATATAATCCTATAGTTTATATAATATTGTTGGTATAGAGCTGGTCTTCATTTAAAACATTACATAATAAATGCTATGACCTGCGTATATCCTTGCACACTTTTATCAAATATCTTCACATCTCCCCAAAAATGTAATCTGACGCACAGCTGCATGCTGTAGGCCTGATTCAGAGTTATACGCAATGCCGATACTTATGCAGTTGAGAAACAATCAGTAAACTGCGTATGCGTCTAAGTTGCACTGCTCTGCTTCAAGGTACATTACCAGGGCTGTAGAGAGCAGTTCCGGATCCCTCTGCAGTTGGGACGTGGCTTAATCACATGGGCATGGCCACGCCCCCTATAAAAAATATAAAATAATTGTGGCGCATCATGCGCCACCAGGGTGCACCTTGCACCGCTCAGCCAGGGGCAGATCCAGGGGGGAAAATGCAATCAGTGCGATCACTCCCAGATGATACTGCTGCTGAGCTCAGCAGCAGCAGGCTCCTGTGAACCACCGCAGCGCAGCACACAGTGTGCTGGGCTGGGGAGAGTAGCTTCTGCATCTGCTGGGCAAGAGGGGACAGGGTGGTGGTGGTGGACCCAGGCCCCTGCTGGGCCCCTCCAACAAGCACAGGTATTTAGTACCTGTTCCCTCCCCCCTCTCGACACCTATGCACATTAATGTATTAGCTCACTATTTATTTGCAGTGTGATTGACAGTCAGGGAGTGTTTGGGGTAGGTAATGGGTTGTGGCAGTATATAACACATGCATGCTGCGACCATTTCAGGGGAGTGTCCCAGCCTGCGTATGCGATCCCGTACGCAAGAAATATCTCTCTTGTGTCTCAGTCCCTGCGGCCATTTTGTGCAACCATAGGGTTACTCAGAAGACAGATAACTGAATTATCTGCAACCGATGATGCATATTTGTGATTTGCAAAGCCAGAAGTGGGCGTCTCAACATATTCCTCAATGTCTGCGACATTTGCATATTTTCATACATTCGCTGCATACACAGAAACAGTAGCAATGGCGTACAACTCGAAATCAGTCCCTATATACTGGAGAAAACACCAAATGGCTGTTGCTGATAAACATCTGCTGTATACTCACAGGAGTTGTCATGATAATGTGAGCATACTGAATTTCAAACAAGTCATCCACCCCTGTATCTCCTGTCAGCTCCTTACAAATCAGTCCAATGGGTTCAAATTTTTCTTTCCAATCATCAAATCTTTGGCCACATAAGGCTTTAATGGGTGCCACTAAAATTACATGAACACATATCAATTTGTGAGATGTAATTGGGTATTCATTAACATTTAAGAACTAATAATTAACAGCAGTTACATAATAACAAACAGGTATATAAATACATGTATGTGTAATCTTCCTAAAAAGTCAAACACTAAATATTTCTATTTTACATTTGCCCAATAGTTAACAGACTACTTGGAATGTCGGGAGGTGCGCCATGCTTACAGCAGTGAGCAGGTGTTGCATTGTGTACAGGTGTGTTGCGTGCACCTGCTACCCATGTGATCAGAAATGAACGGTTGTTTTTAGGGTGTAGTTCTCGGGTGACACAGTGGGGCTGATGTTTCAAGAGGTGCAAAGAGGAGACAAGTGGAGATGTTGCCCATAGCAATCAATTACAGTAGCTTCCAATGTCGGCAAGTACATACACTTACAGCATTTTACACCTGACAGCAGTACAACTGTATACATGATGAATTACCATAATGTTTACAGTTGTACTGCCAGCATGCGTAAAATGCTTAAAGTAGCTTGCCGACATCGCTATGCCTGCCTTCCAGGGTCTACATACTGCTTGTGTACTGGCAATACTGTATGTCTCTGATGCTAGGAGGATTAGTGAGCCTGATTAAGAGCCGCACACAGGGGGTCATTCAGACCCGCTCGCGAGCAGCAGTACGCTCGCAAGCGGGTCGATGTTCCCCACTGCGCATGCGCACGACGGAGGGAGCTCCGTCGTGCGCATGCGCGAGACCCGGGGTGCGACGGGCTTTACATCGCTCCGGGTCTCGCACCAAAGGGGGCGTGCTGTCGATGTTGATTGACAGCACGCCCCCTTTGGTGGGCGTGCCGGGGGCGTGCCTGCCAGATGGAGGCGTTCCCATGGGAACGCCTACCGTCTGAAGACGGCCCCACTGACATCACTAGTGATGTCAATGGGAGTGATTTTGGCTCTGATAGAGCCAAAATCACTCCAGGGCTTGTGGCAGGGAGACCCTACCGCAGGGTCTCCATCGCAAGTCCGATGGTCGCGATGGTCAAGACCATCGCGACCATCTTTTTGGCCGCTCGCATATGCTGTGGGTGGCCACCCACAGCTATACGAGCGGCCAGGAGTCCGCTCCATTTTCATGGAGGAGGGCCCTGATTCAGAGCGAGCGCTCTGGTCAGAGCGTCCGGCTCTGAATAAGGCCCACAATCCACACACAATGCCAATGTTCATGTAGATGATGGATTATTTGCAACTGCACAAGCGCAGACATTTCTGAAAACCCCTATGGCGCATGCGTTACACAGAGTGTATGCACAAAGCTGCTGTTGCGATTCATTAGACAATATGAGAAAGGTTGCGGAAATGAAATGGGCGGTGACTGGGAGTTGGCTACTAATGCCCAGAACAATGACCCGTTCAGGGAGCGTGTTATGGGAGTGTTGTGAGCTTGCCAATGCACAGCAGCTGCATTTACAGATGCTCAGCCGCAAGCGTAGAGGCCATGGTCAGACAGAGAAACTGCACCTATCATAGAGCTGGTGCAAGTTTTGATGGTGTGACCGATGGTGGCGTATAAGGACACACCAATCTCTATTACAGCGAGCATGGGCACTATGGTCAGCCTAGCATTTGTTTAGGTGCTCAGAACCCGTCAGCCTCCCAGTACTGCTTTTAGTTAATGTGGGCTAAGGCTACTACATTGACTTTATTTCAGCTTCCATTATGGCAAGCTGGGTGGTAACACCAGCAGAAATACAGAAACATGCCCCCACGTAGGTGATACCTCTAGACTGCTCTTACCTGAGGAACAGGTTGTTTTGGCAATTCATAGTAGTGTTTATAATTATCATGGATATAAACATACTGTTACTCTATGTATGCTATATTATACATTAGGCTGTTAGGAGGCTTTGGTAGAAATATAATATATAAAACATGATTTATTTGTGCTGTACTTACTGTATACTATCTTAACATGTATCCAAGGAGCTGGCGCTTCCATTAGTAATCGAACAATTGCTATTTCAAAAATCACTGTCTTCCCGGACCCCGTTGGAGCACACATCACAAAATTTTTATCTGAATACAGAAGCTAGATGGAGAATTTAAATAACTGATTAAATAAAAATACTGTGTAAATAAAAATGTTCGTTCTTAACTTACTATATAAAGGCATTATCCAGATATGAGGCAAAATAAGGGATACGTGTGCCTTTAGCCCACATTGGAAATGATGTATAAAAGTATACTTATGTCCATGTAAAGTTATTTGCTTATCTTCGACTCATGACAAAAAACTAGAGGTGGTGCGCTAATTAGAGTATATATACCTTACATATACTTGACATGACAGAAATAATGATCAAGACGCCATATAGAAAATTAATAAAAAAATCTTGTTATTGTAAAATGAATCATAACAAATTTACACATATAAAAAGCTGAACACTCTATGTGCCTGATTCAGCAAGGAACGCAGTTGATTATACGCACGCAATCAGTCAATTAATTTGCACTGCGCATGCATCGCAGTTAGCATTCCAGATGCCGTGTTCGAAACTGCAGAGGTTACGCAGACCCATGGCAGAGTGATTGACAGGAAGTGCCGTTTGTGGGTGGTGATGGGGGAGATGGGTGGTCGGGCGAGCGCAGACGTGCCAGTGCGTTTCAACGCTATTGCAGGGGCATGCACAAATTAGCCACTGCGATACCAGATGCCACCTGAGGTCTCATAGCGTGCGCAGAAGTAAGCAATTCCTGAGTAATGTCTGGGCTTCCCTAACTGTCCGATGTTTCTCGATGTTAGCGATTGTTTCTCTATGTTGTCAAAGTATACGGATGTGACTAAGGGGAAGTGGGTGTCTTTATGTTAGGCTGCAATCGCAATACGAATGCAAAAATTTACATGTCACCGTTGATATTAGCAACTGTGTTGCGTGCACATAAGCAGAATAGCGATCCATAGTGAATCAGGCCCTATATAGTGTCACACTTAATTTAAATAGCACTTATATGATGTCTGAGCGCACTTTGCCGATATGAGGATACTAACAGTCCTTATATGCCACTGTGTTTTATAAAATAGTCTTAATGACTCTAATTAGCACAACACCATCTCTGTTTTCTGTTATACAGTATAGTGGCGATTTTTAGTCTCTCTATGGGCTCACGGGTGTTGACGGCTGCAATAAATAAACTTTATCATTAGTGCCCGGTTTATTTCTATTGTTCTATTGGTATCTTCGACTTATGACTCCTTAAATCAAAAGAGTCTGCACTGGTTTGGGAAGAGGTGGGCAAGTACAGTAAGACTTTTCACATAAGTGTAACATAATTAGATGTGGATGCATCCCCAGATACCCCTCTTAGGTGTTACATTATTATATTGTGTTCAAATAGGGTCATTTGACTTTAGTAATTACTACGATTACTGTCAATCTGTATCTCTATGCTCTTGTGAGTCATAAGTAAATGGTTTTGGGTTGTACATATCCTGAAACATGTTGGACTCAACTTACACACATAAGTATGCTTTTCTTTTATACAAATGCATTTGATGTCTGCTACTGTAGGTCAATGCAAGGGACTACAACTGTAAAAATCAGAAGATGGAAGATGACTAGATATAAAGTGCATAAAATTATTTTTTTAACTATTAACTTTATAAGAAAGAATGTAATACGTACATCATCCAAGGCTTTTGATTGTATGTAATTAAAATAGGGAAATTCTTTGAATACATTCCTAAATTGTTTAGCTTTTGTGTTAAGGAAACTGAAAAAATCCAACTGTGATTAAATTTCACAAATAATAAAAGAAATATCTACTGGAAGAAGTTGAAACTCACCGCACCCTCGAATCAGTGCACCTACTAATCCCTCCCCATAACTTCCCCAAACCTACCCATAGACTCCCCCACATCGCCTGTGCAGCACGATATCCGAAGGATCACACTCCGTCCCCCATCAAACCCCTCACAGATTGTGCATGCGCAATAGGACTTCCCGGTCATAAACCCCGAAGTCTTGTCTTCGCCGGGACAGCTCTTACCGGAAGACGTGTCCCGGCAGGCAACTGTACCTGCATAACGGCGATCACAGATGCGCAGATTACAGAAATACAAGTAAATAAATATTAAAAAAGGATACGAATTTCAGAGACAGACCTTAGGATCCCACGTTCAGTTTCAGCTGATAAAAAAATGCATGATTATTAATATTATAACATTCTCAGTCATTTACCTTCTAGTTATATAGCAGATTACATCAGTGTGTTCACTAAGGAACTAGAAGTAGAACTGTATAATGAAACCATTTATCTTAATTTCTGTTTCTTCCTTAACTTTATCTTCTAAAGCAAAGTTATATATTTCCATGGACAGTATACCACCTTCCACCCTTCCCTTTGACAGACACAGATTGCAGCATTACATTCTTCTTATATTTATAGTAAACACATAGGACAGCCAAAAAAACATCAAGCACATAGTATATTATGGAATTGAACTATTTACAGGACTTCTGTTTTTAAATTCCTGTCTCCAATAATGTAATCTTAAGGTGCCCATCCACTAGGCGATTAAATTGAGCGATTGAACGATAACTACGTCGTTATCGTTCGTTCATTAATCGTTTGAAGATCGTTCACGAAAATATCTAAAATGACTAGCGAAACGCGTGCCCGCTGGTCGTTTTAGACCATCTATCATCGTGCAAACATGCTGGTCAACCTGACGACAACATGTTAGCAGATGATTGATGTTCCTACACTGAGCATTAGAGGTTACACCTGCACAGTAATATATAAAAGATGATCTTCATCTAACAACATGAGGATACATTAACTCAAATGTTATTTACAAGCCTATTTATCACAATCCGCATTCTCAATGTGGCTGTGATAAGAAATTATCGTGTAAAATGAATTGACCATATTTCTCTTGCCGGGACATGGGCTCCAATAGCAGTTTGTCTGAAGATGGCATTAGCTACAGCGACCAAGCTTGGTAAATTTTGAAATTACTGTACCTATGGGGGCTGCTTTTGCAATTGAAAACATTGCCCCTCCCCACAAATACATTTTAGGGATGCTTGAAATTTGCCCATCCATACATTCTGAAGATTCTTGAAATATGCAAATATCCCCCAAAATGGCTGTTACTTCTTGTGTATATAACACTTCTTATATTATTATTATTATTATTATGTCGTTCAATAATAACAAAAGGAAAAACAAGTTGAAGAACATGGCACTGATTTAAATGATAACATATGAATCTATAACTCATTAAATGTGTCACTCTGTGTTATGATCTGTGGCAGTGGATCATCTTGGTTGCAGGTCCCGGTCGTATTAGGCGAGTGAGATGCTGCATTATGCCTTTGATTTCAGTACCAGCTGTTGCTAGGCAGCTGGGACACTGGCCCTGATTCAGAGCCGGACGCTCTGACAGAGCGCTCGCTCTGAGGGCCTGATTCAGACACACTCGCGAGCGCTGAGCGCTCGCAAGCGGGTCGATGGTGCCCTAGTGCGGAGGGAGCTCCGTCATGCGCATGCGCGAGACCCAGATAGCGACAGCCAAGCTGTCGCTCCGGGTCTCGCACCAAAGGGGGCGTGCTGTCGATGTTGAGTGACAGCACGCCCCCCTTGGTGGGCGTGCCAGGGGCATGGCTGCCAGACGGAGGCGTTCCCATGGGAAAGCCTACCGTCTGGGTCCGGCCCCACTGAGTGATGTCAGTGGGAGTGATTTTGGCTCTGATAGAGCCAAAATCACTCCAGCGTCCGGCCCCACTGAGTGATGTCAGTGAGAGTGATTTTGGCTCTGACAGAGCCAAAATCACTCCAGGGCTTGCGGTGACCGAGACCCTACCGCAGGGTCTCGTCGCAAGCCCGATGGTCGCGATGGTCTTGACCATCGCGACCATCATCATGGACGCTCGCATAAGCTGTGGGTGGTAACCCACAGCTATGCGAACGTCCAGGAGGACGCTCCAAAAAAAAAAAAAAAACGCCCTGATTCAGAGCGGGTGCTCATTCAGAGCGTCCGGCTCTGAATCAGGCCCTGAATCAGGGCCGTCCCTCCTCCTTTTCGGAGCGGCCTCCTGGCCGCTCGCATAGCTGTGACCACCCACAGCTATAGCGAGCGGCCAAAATGATGGTCGCGATGGTCAAGGCCATCGTGACCATCGGGCTTGCGACGAGACTCTTGCGGTAGGGTCTCGCTGCCGCAAGCCCTGGAGTGCTTTTGGCGATGTCAGTGGGGCCGGCCCCAGGTGGTAGGCGTTCCCATGGGAGCGCCTCCGTCTGGGCAGCCACGCCCCCGGCACGGCCACCAAAGGGGGTGTGCTGTCAATCACCATCGACAGCACGCCCCCTTTGGTGCGAGACCCATAACGGCGGCTTGGCCGTCGTTATTCGGGTCTCGCGCATGCGCACTTGGGCAACATCGTAAGGACACTGGGGAAAGGTAAGTATCAGCCGCGGGGGGGGGGGACAGTTAGGTTTAGGCAGTCTAGGGGGACTTAGAGTTAGGCTGCAGGAGGGGGGAGATTAGAGTTAGGCTCTGAGCAGGGGGGTTAGGTTCAGGCACCATCGGGGGGGTTAGGGGGTTATGTGTAGGCACTTACCGGTAGGATTAGGGTGCGGGGTAAGGTGAGATAGTATAAGGGTCCAGGAAAGGAGGGTTAGGGGGTAAATACAGCAGGGGAACATTACTTACAGTTTCCCTGTCGGGATTTGAACCATCGGGATGCCGCTGTCAGTGCCGGCATCCCATCCATCTGTATTTCATACTGATTCCCTGCTATCCTAGCTGTCTCCTGAAGAATTTACTCAGCTACTGTGTTTCACTACTGTGCATTTACCCTGTTGACATATACTCCTTAGTATACTGTTGTGTGACCTGTGCAATCATTATCTGCTGAGCAATCCACCTGTGCCTTGCTGGAATCACTGTTTTAAATATCACTGCTTTTCTAAATTGGGATTGCTGTGCTATGCTGCTGCTGCTGCAAAAATAATAATAATAGTGACTGTGTTTAACCATTGCTACTGCATTGAGTACTGTGGTGCAGATCTGAGTGTACCTTTACTTGTTACTGGTACTGTTACTAAGTGTACCATTACTTACCACCTGTGGTTAAATACTGTGCTGCACTTCAAGGATTGCGTTACTCTACATGATGTCCATATCCTCTGTCTGCATTTATACCCCTGCTACTACCTGTTCCAGTGTACTGGTCAGAACTAGTGTCAGTACTTCAGTTAACTGTGTCCTTGCCATATTACTGTTGCTTATACACTACTACTCCAGTTATTACCCAGTGATCTCCTGTCTGTTGCATAAGCTTCCACTGTTCGGAGGTATAAGACCTGGCGGTTGCCTAAGTACCGGTGAATGCATCTAACACTAAGGGAACAGCGGGTGGTTGTTATAGGCACAAAACCCTCCATAGGGGGACTCTAGGGGTCTTATGTAATAGTGCAGGAGTTTCATAACACTCTGCTGCAGTAATTACGGAGCACAATTACATTAAAAAATGAAGCCAAAAAGAAGGGTGTAGTAGGTATTACCGCCAAACGCATCGCCGGTGGTTCAAATCCTGACAGCGGCAGCCCGGCAAGCATGAAAATCCTTATCATCCCTAAGGTAAGTATCTCTAACCTAATTCCCCCCCCTAACCCTCCCTTAGTGGTGCCTAACCCTAACCTCCCCCCAAGTGCCTAACCCTAATCCCCCCTCTAAGTGCCTACACCTAACCCCCCCTTCCCCTAGCCTAAACCTAACCCTCCCGGGGGGGTGCCTAACCCTATGTCCCCCCGGGAGCCCTAAACCTAACCCTCCCCCCCACGGCTGCCCGCGCCCGGCTTACCTTCGTTCGGTATGCCGGGCGTCGGTCTTCCGGAGTCTGGTTAATGACAGGCGTCGGGTTTTCGACACCTGTCATTAGCATCACGCCGGGATTAGAAAGTCTGGAAGCCGTTGGTCGGCATTTAGACCGTCGGCTTCCAAACTACATCCCAAAAAGAATATTGCACTTAGTGGCACTAAATTTAAATACCAGTTTAGCATTAAACAACAATCTCATGAACTGGCTTCACAAATAAAAGTAAACAAGTTTTTCAACTATTATATTATGCCACAACAAAACTTGAATTCCTTCATCATAGTTTCCCAACAATATATGAAATTACACCAGACCAAATTACTAAATATCATATGGGGACTCTACACCCAATACCCATATTTAGAAGAATAAATCCTCACTCCAATCGATGTTACAAGTACTGGTAGTTGGTTGTAAGCAGAAACAGTCTACACTTTAAAATCAATAAATCTAGTTTAAAAAGCTGCAATTAAACAGTATAAATGGAACTCATTGATGTTCTTTCAAAATGCCACTAATTAGCAGCTTACAGTCTGCACTGTGAAGATGTTACACTCCCACTGAGCTGTAGCATACATCATGTAAAACGGTTTACATAAAACAAATGAACCTCCTAATTGGAGGTTAACAAAATTATGTTTAGGCCGTCAACACCAAACGCTGGGCCTGATTCAGCAGCTGATGTCTGACGGTTTTAACGCTGTTTCATGGGTGTGCATACAGATGTTCCACATACATCTATATCCTCTGTGCGCTACAAGTCACGTTACACATAAAGCGTGAGCGCCATGTGACTCGGTAGCGCTGAGCATCTTTTTTGTGCAAGTTTTCCCCTTAAAATGTGTCTTATGTGTCTTATTCGCAAAGCGATACAAATTGGACGCGCAAACTTATGCTGATTAAAATGATATGCGGCATACCTATATTCTGTGTGACAATACGGCTATATCTGCATGTGTAATACTACGTTACAGTGTCATTGGCTGTGACATTGTAACGTAGCATTTTGCATGCAGATACACCCGTATCCGCACACAGAATAGAGGCATGCCGCATATCATTTTAATCAGCATAAGCTTCCTATTCGCATCACAAAGTCGCATGAAAAAAACGCTCAGCGCTACCGAGTCACGCCAAAGCATGGCGCAACTAGAAGGGCTGTTTAACGTGCAAGGAGGCTAGATGTATGTGGACACATCTGTAAATTAGTCTCCAACTCCCCAGGGATCCCTGGCCTGGGGTGACTAACGGTCTGGGCTGATGCTGCGGAGGGGGGGCCCGGTGATAGGGCTCCCCTGGCTGTGGCATCATTCCCCCGTTAGAAAGGATCCAGGGCTGGTTCTGGATCTTACAGGGAGACCCTATGCAAATTTTTCCCTGTAAATCCAGAACCAGCTCTGCTTCCCATAGCCTTGTGCTGGTTGTACTAAGCACAGGGAGACCTACGTCATTTTTTCCCTGTACTTAGTCAACCAGAGCAGGGTTGGCAAAGTCCGGGGCTGGTTGTGTTTTCGGGGGTGACCTCACGTTAATTTTTTTATTAATTTAACTCTTTAATTGCTTTTTCCAGCCAGATACATACAGGCATCTCACTGATGTCTGCATGTATCTGTGTGACAACGAACTGCTCATGCTGAAAGTGAAAGCATGAAGCAGTTCGTTGTGTCTGGGATTTGAAGAGTGATTTGAAGGGTGATTTGCCGTTCGATTAGGACATGAACTTGCCAAATCAAACAGCAAATCACTCTTCAAAACCAACTCAAATCGAATTTGTTTTGCGAAACGCAAAACAAATCGACTAATAGTAAATGCAGTGAAAAAAAGGTTTTCACTGCATGCGATTTGAGAAGTGCTAAATCACTCCTCAAATCATACTGCAAATCGACCTTTAGTAAATTTACCCCTTAGTATTCATAGATACCAAAATAAAAGATCTTATAAATCCATACATGGCTTCATTTAACTATAAGAATGCTTTTTATCAAGAGGAATATATAGTCATTTACTCATTTACTCAATTCCACATTAGTATTTTGTGCATGAAAGTCAAATCTTTTCAAACTTAAGTAGTAGCAGGATTTCATTAGTTTACATATAACAATAGAAACAGGGAACCTAAGAGGCATTTTTTTAAAATAAATGTATATTAAATGGCATCTGTAGTATATTCATATTCCTTCATCAGCCTTGTTAATACATGCATTAATGCTACACACTTCTTGAGACATTATTAAAACCATCATTTATTATCAAAATTTAGCTATGAACACAGATATACAGAGGGACCAGTGTATCATAAACATAATATAATACAATAATTTCAAATAACTGACCCTTGAATCAGATATTAGTCAAATAAAAGTCCACATTAAATTTAGAGGTGTCCGCCCCATTTGCAGAAATAGCCCCTGAACACATAAGTATCTTATGACTCTATAAGGATTCCAAAGTACAGAGAGAAAAATAAAGCAAAAAAAGAAAAGAGGACACGAAAAGCAGAAGGGAGGGGAAAATAAACTACTTTAATGTTACCAATCATTAAACTCAAGCATTTTATTTTGCGTGTCAGGAGTAACTCGTCTATGAATGCCTGGGGTTTGGTGCATATGTAGTAGAAACCTGTTTGTGCTTTCACCTTCTCTGTTACAATAAGGCATGCCACATCCCAAACGCATGCTCAGGAGAGCATACTGGGACCACCTTTGTGGTAAGTAGATATGCATCATCTGATCCCATCCAAAACATTTTTCTATGGGGACTGATGATTGCAAGTTACACCCCAGTGCAACACCATGTCATTCCAAGCTTGATATTTATTTAATACCCAACTCTGTGAAAAATAGCCTCAGTCATACAATATCTTTGTTTCAGTGCGCTTTAATTTGCTTTCCTTAAGTACACTAAATAAATATTAAATGACAATCACCTTTTCCACTCTGCAAATTTAAAGATGGGGGGTGAAAAATAGTTTCTTCATCTAAGCCTGTATTGAGCACAGAATCTCCATTATCAATAATGCTGGATGATAAATGCTGGGAGAAGGGCCTGCTATAGTCGGTCTGTGATTCCTCAGTGGATTTCAGAGCATTGGGATAGACTGTATTCTCTGTTAACATTTGTCTGTCTTCAAATCTGAATGAATCATCATATTGCTTAAATAAGCTGTAAAAAAAAAAGTCAATGAAACAATGAGAATTTTACAATGCTTCATTAAATTACTATAAACTAATAAAGTAGTTAGGTTAACAAATCATTACACACCTGTAATTTATTATTTATTAACAGTTTCTTATATAGCGCAGCATATTCCTTTGCGCTTTACAATTGGAAACATTTATAGAACAAATCAGGGTAATAACAGACAGACATAGAGGTAAGAGGGCCCTGCTTGCAAGGTTACAATCTATAGGGAAATAGGCATTGATGAACAAGGATAGGTGCTATATATTGCAAATTGGTCCGGCCAGAATGCAGAGATTCTTGGTGAGCTGTATGATCCAGTCACACAGGAGTGTCGACCAAATGTCAGGAGGATGTGAAAGAAAGACAATATGTGAGGTTATGTGTGGACTGTGAGAGGGGATGTAATAAGACATGGAAGCTATGAAGGTTATGTGGTCAGTTCTGGAATCTGATAAGCTTGTCTGAAGAGGTGAGTTTTCAGGGAACGTTTGAAGGATTGAAGACTAGAGGGAAGTCTTATTGTAATGACTTTGCAGAGATGGAAAGATGTGTTACTGAGTCAGAGGCAGATTGAAGGAACTTGGAAGGAGTGCAGGAGAGCTGGGTAAAAATAAAAAATGCAATACTGAAGGCTACAGACCTTTGTATTAAAAGGGTTAGGAAAAGCACCAGGAAAAGGAAACCAGTGTGGTTTACAAAACAGGTATCAACTAGTGTGAAATTAAAAAAGATGGCTTCTAGGAAATATAAGCAGACTCAAAATAATAACGACAAAGAGGCGTATCTTGCCAGAAGGAAGGAGGCTAAGAAGGTGATAAGGCGTGCAGAGGCAGAAGCTGAGGAGAAAATGGCCCAGTCAGTAGATAAAGTAGCAAAACTTTTTTTTAAGTATATATGTGAAAGGAGGAAGTCAAATGGAGGAATAATAAGACTTAAGACAGAGAGTGAGTACATGATCGAGGGAGACAAAGAAATAGCAGATCATCTAAATAATTATTTTTGATCAGTTTTCACTACAGAAAAAGAGGGGAAGGGGCCACAGTAAAGTTGCAGAGGCATTCATGAATATGAAGTACACAGAATTTAATTTACAGAAGAGAGGGTCCTAGCAGAACTCTCTAAACTGAAAGTGGATAAATCAATGGGGCCAGATGGGACACATCCAAGGATACTAAAAGAGCTTAAAGGGGTCCTGGTAACACCATTAACAGAATTATTCAACCAGTCGCTAGTATCAGGAGTGATTCCAGAGGACTGGAAAAGAGCAAATGTAATACCACTGTACAAAAGTGGAGGCAAAGAAGAAGCAAGTAACTACAGACCAGTAAGCCTTACATCAGTAGTGGGAAAAATTATGGAAACACTATTAAAAGAAAGACTGGTGGAATATCTCAAATACAACAATTTACAGGATCCCAAACAGCATGGATTTACTCAGGGAAGATCATGCCAAACAAATCTTATTGACTTTTTGGACTGGGTGACCAAAGTAATAGATCAAGGGGGGTCGTAGATGTAGCTTATCTAGACTTTAGTAAGGCTTTTGACACGGTCCTGCATCGCAGAATGATAAACAAACTAAAAGCTTGGGATTGGATTCTATGACTGTTGAATGGATAAGATTTTGGTTGCAGGATAGGAAACAGAGAGTTGTAGTAAATGGAGTGTATTCACGTGAGGGAAAGGTAACCAGTGGAGTACCCCAGGGATCAGAACTTGGGCCAATGCTCTTTAATATTTATGTTGGTGATATTGCAAATAATAGTAAAGGGAAAGTATGCATTTTTGCAGATGACACAAAAGTATGCAACAGGGTAGACACACCAGGAGGGGTAAAACAAATGATTGAGGATCTGGGTAGACTAGAGTAATGGGCAAGAACATGGCAACTACAGTTTAATGTCAAAAAATGCAAAATCATGCACTTCGGTCCCAATAACCTAAAGGCTAAATATAGTATCAAGGACACTATAATAGAAAATACAGAGGAGGAAAGGGATTTAGGAGTCACCATTTCAGATAACTTGAAGGCAGGCAAGCAATGCACCAAAGCAATGAGGAAGGCAAGTCAGATGCTTGGTTGCATAGGGAGAGGAATCAGTAGCAGGAAAAAATAAGTGAAAATGCCACTGTATAGGTCATTGGTATGGCCTCATCTAGAATACTGTGTTCAGTTCTGGAGGCCATATCTCCAGAAGGATATAGACACATTTGCGACGGTACAAAGAAGGGCAACCAAAATGGTGCATGGCTTACAGCACAGAACTTACCTAGAAAGACTAAAAGATCTTAATATGTATAGTTTGGAACAGAGATTGGATAGGGGGTACATGATAGAAACGTTCAAATATATGAAGGGTTTTAACAAGGGACCGGAGGGAAGCATTCTTCAAAGGAAGAGATGCACAAGAACACCAGGACATGCACTGAAACTGGAGGGAGGTAGGCTCAGAGGAAATTTTAGGAAAAATTACTTCACAGAAAGGGTAGTGGATAAGTAGAATAGCCTCCCATCAGATGTGGTTGGAGCTAAAACAGTGGAATAATTTAAACACGCTTGGGATAGGCATAAGAATATCCTTGAGAGACGTAAGGAGTAAATAGGGTTGAAGTTGCCTAAAGGATACATGAAATGGGGCAGACTAGATGGGCCAAGTGTTTCTTATCTGCCGTCTAATTCTATGCTTCTATGTTTCACCTTAAAAGTATTTTTTTATACCAAGCAAAAGGTAATTTGAGATGTGATTCTTTTCCTCACTTTAATCTATATCAAATATCCTGACTGACTGACTCATGCCCAGCCCATATCCCTGGCCTAGAAACATGAAAATCGGGGAGGACATTCCTTCCATGACATAGGCATCCACTGAGCAGGTATTTTTTTAAATTCGACTCCTAAGTTGGTGAAAAGGGATAAAATGTTTCCTCCCCCTGTGCAATGTCCTGCTTGACTGTCTCATCGTGGCTGCAACACAGTTCAATATTCAAACACCAACTGTCACCCCAATTGCTGCCAAACATCACTGTCAGTTGCTGTGGCTCCCTTAGTTGAATAGTGAGGGAAGGGAATGTGTTACTACAGAGGTGAGAGATGAATAGGTGTTACAACTACAGTTACAACTACAGTGAGAGAGGAATGTGTTACTATAGAGGTGAGGGAGGGGACTATGGGCCTGATTCAGAGCCGGACGCTATTTGCGCTCGCTCGGTCAGAAAAAGGGGCCGGCTATTTAAATTGAGCGCTCGCTCTTTGCGGTCTGTTGACGCCTCTATGTCTGAGCGAGCGAACGAAACATGCGCTCGCTATTTTGTAAAGACGCCCCCTGGCCGCTCGTATCTTACGTAATCTCCGCTATTTATTTGATTAATCGAGTACATCGAGAGGCATCTGAACTGCTCGCAGTGCTTGTGGTAGGTTTATCCTACCGCAATCATGCGAACAGTTCAGGCTAAGAGACAACCAAGTGACGTGGTCGATGACACTGCTTTGTCAATTATGCACACCCCCTAAAACGCCCGTTTTGACCGTTTGGCACGCCTGCGTTCGGATCTCCATTCCCCGTTTTCAAGCACCTTCCCCTGTTACCACCCACAAACGCCTCATTCTGTCACTCAAATTAGCAGGCACACGCTATTTGGCGAGCGCTCGATTTCCAATCGCACTGACTGGTTGGCGCATGCGCATTACGACCCATATGCATGCGCAGTTGTGCGAACATCACTCGGAGCGAACGCTTACGACCGGCTCTGAATCAGGCCCTATGTTACTACACAGGTATGGGAGGAAAATGTGTTACTACACAGGTGAGTAAGGGGAATGTGTTACTACACAGATGAGGGAGAGGAATGTCAAATGTGTTACTATGGGGTGGGGAGGGTTAGGTTAGGCTGCGGGGAAGGGGAGGTTAGGTTTAGGCACTTAGAGGGGGGTTAGGGTTAGGCAGTTGGGGGGGGAGGTTAGGCACCCCTAAAGGAGGGTTAGGGTTAGGGGGTAGAATTAGGTTAGTTTATACTTACCTTAAGTACAATCGGGATTTCCTCCTCTGTCAGGATGCTGCTGTGGGGATTAGAACCGCCGGTCATGCGGCCAGTGGTAAATCATACTGATTCCGTAGAGTAACCCCATGTTCATTGTCACCCTGCTTTAGTAGTAACCAGCCCAGGCTACAGCAATTGTGCTGTTTTTTCATTTTTGGGGAGGGCACACAATTTTTCTCATATCTCTTTGTTACATGGTAAAGTTATATGCTGATGGTGTCGTCCAACAGCAGAAAGCATGGACAAATGATAAAGGTAGAAAAGCCCCGATGCTACTTTCTGTTGACATACAATCCAGATTTCTAAGTGGCTTAACCACTTAACTGACAATTTATTTTTTTCAAAACTGCACAGAAATTGTAGTTTTTTTAATTAAGTTTAAAAATATATTTTTTAAAAATATTTAGATATTTTACTTTAAAAACATATACCTAGGGGTGTTTTGCACCCTCCCCCACCCGTGTCCATAGGCCCCCATTGACATTTCACTTCCCACCATGCAAAATAACCTTCAGTGTAAAAAAAATTGCCAGCAATATAAACCCCCACTCCCTAGTGGTAATAAGTCCACTGGCAAAGCCACCCAACCAGGGGTGGTTTTCTCTTCCCGTCGGCCAGCAGCCGACTGATGTGGCTGGCCGGCCACCGGAGCATTAGTAGACTCTGGGCACTAGAGTATAAACTTACCTCGGAGAGGTAAGTTTTAAACAATATGGGTGCAGGGTGTGCGGTGCGGGCCCCCCTGGACCCAGGAGCCCGTGTGCACCGCACACACTGCATCCATTATAGATACACCACTGGCCCCAACCTTACCCCGACGGACAAGGCATCCCCAGTTTAGTACCCCCCTCTCCCCATGTATCACTATTTATAGTTATACATTTTATATATATTTATAATTCACCCCAGACAAAAAAACTATTTTAACATTCATCATAACCCCCCTCCCCATAGTGTGCCGGGGGGAGGGGGGTTATGAGACTGACCCGGTCACCTGCAGCCCTGTCCTCACTCTAAACAGTCACATGAGAGAACAGGTCACTAACTCAAAATTAGTGACTTGTCCCCCGCGGCTGTGCAATACCGTCAAACTCTGAATCTGGCCCATAGTTCACTGAATAGGTCAGTACACTCCTTACTAAAGTTAGCTCTGCACATTTTCTGTAAAGGGGTCTCTGTTGTGGCATCATACCTACCAAATGTCTTGTGGCAAGACAGTCCTGATTTTTGAGGTCTGACTCTTAATCAGGACATTTTGATGTGAGGAGTGGGAGTTTGACGTGTTGCACTGCCGCATGCTAACGAAGCTGGTTTGTAAACAGCGTAAGGCATACAAAATAGCATTTTTCTTTATAAAAAAAAAACCCACTAGGGCATGGCCAGACCAGCCAGTGTGCTGCAGTCATATCCCTGTCCTGCTGTCAAGACCTCTGACATTGGGAGGTATGCAGCCTTAATTTTTTTTGGATGGGGTTGCTTGCCCTGGGAGACAGTTTGCCTAGAAGCTGCGTTGTCAACAACGATTCTCGAGAACGGATCAGTTATTACTAGATTAAAATGTACTCATTTGCAAAGCAGGGATCATGTGCTTGGATAAACTTTCCTGAATATAATGTGAGTCAATTCACCAGTTGGGCAACTATTAGACAATTG
Source organism: Taudactylus pleione (assembly GCA_031769625.1). Classification (NCBI taxonomy): domain Eukaryota; kingdom Metazoa; phylum Chordata; class Amphibia; order Anura; family Myobatrachidae; genus Taudactylus; species Taudactylus pleione. Next base: position 2,393,628 of record JAUIMM010000371.1, read on the forward strand.
ATTCTAGCTTGCTTTTCTTTGTATATATCAGTATCTGACTTGCTATATATTTGCTGTATACTTTAAGTAATTTACTGTATATTTGCTGTATATTTTAAGTAATTTACTATAGATATATTTGACTTACTATACTCATAGCTAGTAGTAACTTACATGTTTTCTATTTATTGTAGACACATAACACATAATTTTAACATTACAAAATAAATTGTATATACTGTAAATTGAAAACAACTAGAATTAAGCAGTTACCTTTTTCGAAACACACTTGAATTGTCATCAATATCTTGACTTTGTGTCAGATTCTGTTCAGTGGGAAGACAATCTGTGCTCTGACCTTTATTGTCACCACATGAAATCCAGGAATATGTTACTGTCACATTCTCTGCACATGTATTTCCTGTGTTTGGTGTCACTGTTGTGTTAAACTTAGTCCCACGCTGGGAAGCATATGTTCCTGGAGGGCTGCTTTCTAATGCAATTGCCTTCTTTAATGGTGGAATAAACTTTTTTCTCTTTTGAATCTCGGCTTTTCGGTTTGAAAAAGGAATGCAGTAAATTGTAAGCATTTAACTTCAATACACAAGCATCCACAGCCAATATAGAAACATTCAAATACTACAATTTTGTTTAGACTTATGTGTCATCCGTCTTGAAGATCAAAAATTTGACGGCACAATTGTTGTGATATTCACATTAACCTTAAACAGAGTCATTCACTTATGGTCTGCAATAAAATATAGATTGCCTAAATAATGTGCATTTATGAAAATACAGTGTTAATGCATTAATATGAATAATATAATATATATTTGTTTACCTTAGAGAAAAATATATGTAACCTAAGTGTGAAGTGTCTGCACCTTCTCTGCATGCAATACTTTTACCTGCTGACTTCATGCATGTTATCTCCTTTTGCAGATCTTGACTCTGAGGAATATCATCCACACAAGGAGCTGGCGCTTGAAGCCATCTTTTCATTCCTTGCTCATCCAATCTATTTTTTTTGTAAACAGAGGATTTACCATATATTGTAAGAAAACACATTCATAAATACCAGGAGCTCTTTTCTTGGTTGAATATAAACTGTCTAGATAACTTTGAAAGCAACAATATGAAAGTGGAAGCTAAAAAGTGAAATCAGCTAGTGGGAGTACAATAAAGAGATGAAAGTAACAATGCAATGAACAGGCAGATAAGAAGTGAGCAGATGAGGACACAGAGGAGAAGCAGCCAGCAATGAGTAACAGGCTTAAGGAGTACAAAAGCAGACAGAGCAGAATTGAGAAACCTTGCAAAAGAGAAATAGAACAGGAAATTACATAACCGGGTTGGGTATGGGTTCTATCCAGTCTGGATGCCCCCAGTTCGAATACCGACAGCGGCATCCCGACAGTCAGAATCCCAACACCCATAGGTAAGTATACTACACCAGGATTGGGTTAACAATGGGGCGAGTGGAGCTTCAGCTCCAAGCCCTCCCATTAAAATAGGCCCACAGCATCTGCTGTGCTGCTGTGTAGACAGGAATTTTTTTCTCCTGCTACAGCAACCTGCCAACGGCGGAATGAGCCCCCCCCTACCCGCGGCCGCGATCCCCCTTCCCCCTACATGGATGATCAGCACCTATGAGATTAGGAGGAAGTTAGGATCGTGCAGGTTCCCACTCAGGCTACCTATCAGGAAATCTTCTTATTCACTGCCTTGCTTTTACAGTTGCCCTGCTCCCAGCCATCCTCTCTTGCTCCCATTGGCCGGTATAGTGTGCATGCAGACACAGACAGACACTGCAAGGAACAACATAGTAAATGTAATTGAGACAGAGAGCACGCATCACAGCCATGCACAGAGGCGCCCTTGGCCCTTCTCTTCTATACAGTGTCACACTGTCCTCCTTACTATTCCTGCCTCTGTCCCCTTTCCCATATCTATGCCTCTGCCCCCTCCCTCTATATTGTTGTGCTCTTTACCATCTTACCTCTCCCCTATGTGCCTCAGCCATCTCCCAATAGCTATGCCTCTGCCCCACTCTTGTGGTCTGACCACTCCCTATCTGTGCCTCTGCCTCTTCCCAATATTTGCGCCTTTGTCCCCCTCCCATATCTGCCAACACCTTCATATCTCTGCCTCCCTATCTATGCCACTGTCCCCTTTTCCCCGTGTGCCTCTCTCCATTTGTGCCATCCTCCTTATATGTGCTTCTGCACTTTCCCATCTTTAATAATCTTTCCTCTACTCCTTCCCAAAATCTGTGCCTCTGCCCCCCTCCCATATCTGTGCCTCTGCCCCCACCTTCATATCTCTGCCTCCTTATCTATGCCACTGTCCCCTTTTTCCTGTGTGCCTCTCCCCATTTGTGCCTCTGCACCCATTGTTCATGCCTCTACCCCCTCACCCAATGGCTACTGGCTGCTGAACAGAAGAGGCATGACTAAACGGAGGAGCAACCACGTTAAACACTGCATAATTGAACCTAGGAATGCCAGGTAACCACAATTTTCAATTATCAAGCCATTATGGATTTTTCTCCATTATAAAAAAATTCTTTATTCCTTTTTTATTATTAACGGTTTAAAAATAGATTTTTTTTTTTAACCAGTTGCTTGGCATGGTTGCATCAGATGTGACCATGCCAGGTTGGACTTTCCCTGACATGGTGGACATTTGATGCGACCAGTCTGAAATACCCACTGGTGGGTTTGCGTAAATTAATCTTCCAGCAAGCGCCAATCTCATAGGGACCTCCACGTCCCTCTGCACCCACGGCTTCACCTCCAATTTCTCCCGATCACTGCTGGCAACAGTGATCAGGCAGCCCTATGCCACCCCCCTTGCTCTGCAGTGCAGCTGCAGCTCTGTCCCCAGTGTCCTCATCAGTATGGCCACAGTGATTGGGCAATTCAAACACACTCCCCACCTGGTGCTAGCCATAGCAACCCCCCCAAAAGTATCCTTTTCACTGGGGCCATAGTGATCAAGCAGCCCAGCATCTCCAAGCAGCTGCAGTGCAGTTTTGGCTCCAATCTGCCTCCAGTGTCTCAATCTCTGCTGGCCACAGTGATCGGGCAGTCAACCTAGTGTAACTCCCACCCTGCAGCCGCTCTCTCCTGTCCCTGTGTGCGTGAAATGGTGGAATTTATTTGCTGATTTATTGAGTGCCACCGTTATCTTTATCTATGTATTTAGGTATATGTTTGTGTACTGTCTTGAGGGCACCATTGGTTATTTTATTCACATAAAGTGTGTGTGTGTGTGTGTGTGTGTATGTGTGCGTTTGCGTGAGCAAACCACACCCCCAAAGCAATGGTCTCACCCCCACATCAGTAGTCACCACCCCGTCAAGCTGATCTCACCTCCTGCTAAGGCACACAATAGGCCCATCAAAAATTTCAGCTCCAGGCCCTTGTGGATCTGAATCTGGTACTGACTACCACTAACCCTAATTCCTACCCTAACCCTCCCTCCCCGATGCCAAATCTAACCTCCCCCTCCCCGTACCCTAAACTTCCCCCTTAGTGCCTAACCCTCCCTCTAGTGCCTAACACTAACCTCTAACCCCCGATACTTTCCTTCAGGATGTCGGCGATCAGAATATTGCAGCCGGGATCTCGACGCTGTCGCGGTTCCGACGTCAGTATTTAGACAGTCGGCATCCCACACACCAGGATGCTGACTACATTTCGGTAATTTTGGTAGGCATGCTCAAACAAACATACTGAGACCAGCAATAACTATACAATTGGTGCAATATAAACTTTTTAAAACATTTTGTTAATGGAAATAAAGACTGTTGCATTTTTTCGAAGTATATTATATTATCAATGTTGCAAACACAGCACACCAGTTAATCTGACTTCTCTTCACAGTGAGAAAATGCTCTACTCATTTTCACACTTGTTTGTCTACTACCGTCACCAGGGCTGACTTCATTATCTGGCGCTGTATGTATTTTTTTAACATCAATTAAAAAATATCTAAATAAATGCAGTTTGAAAATTAGTATGAAAAACAGAAACAATAATTTACAGCACACAAAACAGCCAATGTGCAGTGCAAAATTTTGAATGAATTCTATACTTAGACATAAGAATTGGAAAAAACTAATACTGTCCTGACTGGCCCTCCCTCATATACATAACAACTCAATTATTTACCTAACCAAATCTCAATGGATAGAACCAGATGGAAGGAACCAAGAGAGAGGAATGAACAATAACATCTATGAACAAAACTTTTAACAAGAATAAAGAGAGCAAGAACAAATCAGGCACACACTGTCGTGTCCCCATCCCTCACCAAAGAATAGTGTAATAGGATTTAATGTAAGTAAAAAAATCCTGCTTTTTCTTTCATCCTACTGTACAGCACTGAAACAATAGGGACATCCAATAGTTGCCTCTCTGGTGTGTACATTTCTTTAACAACCAAAACTGTCTTTCTCAGCTGCAAAATCAGTAAACCTGTAGATCTTCGTAAAAATATGCAGGGAGGATGATGTGACTGCCCAACACAACAGCTTTTGCCAAGGAATCATACTGTGCCACCCATAAAGCACTGATTTATCTGGAAAAAATGTGCCCTCACATTGGAAGGAACAGGTTTACCCACTGCAGACTCACCACAGTAATCCATGTAGTTGTTCTCTGCTTTGTGGCAGGCTAACCTCTTCTGAAAGCATCATAAAGGACCAAAAGAGAGAATTTATTACTAAAATGCATGATCTATTGACATAGATCTGTAATGCCCTAACAACAACAACAACAACTAGGAAATGAAGGGTACTTTCTTCCTCTGTAGCCTAACTCCTACTTATTGCTGGAATCACAATGCCCTGATTGAAGTGGAATTTGGAGACCACCATCCGCTGACAAAGCTGTATAGTCCAAATAACAGCTTTATCCTCATGAAAACTAAAAAGGGAGATATTCAAGACAGTGGTATCCTCATGAAAACTAAAAAGGGAGATATTCAAGACAGTGGTTCGAGCTCCAACAACACCTGGTCTGTGGAAATAGCAAGGAGAAAAAAAAACATTTTCTATGTAAGAAACGTCACCATCACTGACTCAGTGATTCAAACGGAGAGTACTGTAACTAAACTCAGATCCCAAGAAGCAAGAGGGTACCGGAATTGTGTTACACCCTGCAAAAAAGACTGCATCTTGGGGATAAATGTCAACTTCTTACGAAAAAAAAGATAAAAAGAAATGTTACTAATTACAGTTTTAAACTGCTGTCTGTAGAAATAGAGCTGCCAGGCATGCCGAAAAGTAGTACAGTAGTCAGAAAACACCTCTCACACCACAAAACTTTACAGACTCAATAATAAATCTACTACATGGGCTTTTGAATCTTCAGCATGTTCTCTACCAGTTCAGTTAAAATACCCCTTCTGTTTAGGATCATTGATCCAACAGCTTCAAAAGTTAGACATGATTTTCCCTTATAGAAAAACGGTCCCTGGGTTAACAGGTCCTGTCCTTGAGCAAGATGCCAGAATGGTCCTACCAACATAGTGAGGATGTCTGTGTACCAATGGCATCTTGGCCAACAAGAACCAGACCTTTTCTCTTTTTCTTTGAGGATACACGTGAGCATTGACACAGGATGATAAAGGTAAACCTGATGAAAATCCAAAGGAACCGTTATTTTAAAAGTCCTCCAGATTCCTGGACCTTGTAATTTTACTTGTATGCCATCATGCTGATGTCTGGTTGACCTCACCTTTCCACTCTCTGTTGAAAAAACTTTCAGGTTGAGAGACCACTCCCTGAGATGCAGAATGTCTCCCACCCACAGTATGTATACGGTTATTGATGGAACATTCTTCTGCCCAAATCATGATCCAGTTGCTTTTCTTCATTGCCAGAGAGCTAAATGTGCCTTCCTGATTATTGATGTACTCCACAGCAATGGAGTTATATAGATTAACATATAGAAAAAAATGTGTATATGGATGGCGCTACATAATATTAATTAAAATTAAATATAAAGCATACACCTTTTGCCCATTAAATTATAGGGACTGGTAAGAAAAAAAGAAAGAAAAAAATAAGAGGAATAATGGCGCTTGTGGTCTGCTGCTAAATCACAAATATGTCTATTAAAAAACAATTAAAAATAATCAACAGTGGATAACACTCAAAAGAATCATATGATAGTATCAAGACATATAAACATATATACTGACACATATATTGTTGGAAATGTGTTAGTACAGCTTGAAAATGTGTTATTTCAGCTGTAAATAATAGATGTTATTCAATCATATGATGTTAGTTGGTTTGCTTAGTCTGCACTTTTTAGCATACAGCTTTTGTTGTTAAAACTCATTTTGTAAAAGCAGTTATAAGCTTGTTAGTAATTGTCACTTTAATCATGCCAAACACAGGTAATGTCAAATTTGTTGGAGTTGATGTGTTTGTACAGGTGTTGTTATTTGCAGAGTCATTAGGCACACACTAGCAGGTGACTCAAAGCTTGAGCAATTGGTCAATTGATGCTCTAGTCCACATTTTCTCAAGAATAATTCCACCTCTCTGTTTAGATATTCTTCACCATTATCTGATCTCAGGGTCTTGAGCCTGTGACCGGTTTGATTCCACAAGTTTCTGTTACAAATCGCAGTCACGACTTGTTTCCCTCCAGCAATGTACCTTCACCTTCCTGTATTTCGTCTGGAGTCGTTCCGTTGGTTTCTAGGCGATCCGGACACTGCAGGATGTCACGTGTGAACCACAACGCAATGTGATTGAATCCGTTTCCTATTAGTACACGCTGGTCTTTTGCCGCCTTGCCGACTATAGCGTTCCTTGTGGATCTCTCGGCTCTGCTGCATGGTCAGTGGTATTGTTATCTTGCCTGTTGTGAATCCTGTTTCTCCGGCTCTCAAGCCGTTCCGTCAGCTTCCAAGCTGCTACCGGCTTCCAAGCCGCTCTACCGTCTCTCAAGCTGCTCCATCAGCCTTCAAGCTGCTACTGGCTACCTAGCCGCTCCACCAGCTCTCAAGCCGCTCCGTCAACCTCCAAGCTGCTACTGGCTCTCAAGCCGCTCCGTCAGCCTCCAAGCTGCTCCCTAGCTGCTCCACCGGCTCTCAAGCCGCTCCACCAGCTTCCAAGCTGCTGCCTGCTCCCTAGCCGCTCCACTGGCTCTCAAGCTGCTCCGTCAGCCTCCAAGCTGCTACCGGCACCCTAGCCGCTCCGTCAGCTCTGCTGCATGGTCAGTGGTATTGTTATCTTGCCTGTTGTGAATCCTGTTTCTCCGGCTCTCAAGCCGTTCCGTCAGCTTCCAAGCTGCTACCGGCTTCCAAGCCGCTCCACCATCTCTCAAGCCACTCCATCAGCCTCCAAGCTGCTACTGGCTACCTAGCCGCTCCACCGGCTCTCAAGCTGCCACGCCAGCTTCCAAGCTGCTGCCGGCTCCCTAGCCGCTCCACTGGCTCTCAAGCCGCTCCGTCAGCCTCCAAGCTGCTACCGGCACCCTAGCCGCTCCGTCAGCTTCCAAGCTGCTACCGGCTCCATAGCCGCTCCATTGGCTCTCAAGCCACTCCGTCGGCTTCCAAGCTTCTACCAGCTCCCTAGCTGCTCTACTGGCTCTCCAGCTGCTCTGTCAGCCTCCAAGCTGCAACCGTCTCTCAAAGCCACATCATCGGCTCCCAATTTACTACATCAATTCACCAAATTCTACTACCGGCTCTGAGCCACAACATCGGCTCAAAGCCACATCATCAGCACTCAAAGCCGCACCATCGGCATTCAGAGCCGCACCATGAGCGCTTAAAGCCGCACCATCGGCTTTCAAAGCCACATCACTGCCTCTCAAGCAGCTCCATCAATTCTCCAAATTCTAGTACTGGCTCTGAGCCGCACCGTCGGCTCCAAGACCGCTCCACTGACTTTTTACTTGTATCCAGGATCTGACGCTATTCTCTGGTTCCCTGAGGTAATCCATGTAAACCACTACTACGCAGAGTTTTAAGACCAGGCGGCCACTTAAGTACCGGTGAATGCTTCCAGTTCTAAGGGAACAGCGGGTGGCTGTTAGTGGCGGAAGACCTCGTTAGCCTGATTTCTAGGAGGGTTACATGGAGTAGCCTTAGGATCCGTAACAGTCTCTTGTTGTCTGCATCTTCTTTGCTACTTCTGTTACAATTGTAGCACTTGAATTTAAATTTTCTGAAGTTTTCACTTCTTGTATGTAATGCAGTACTCTCAGCACTTGACTCACAGGGCACTCGTTCTTGGTACTGTAGTAATTGTGCTCTGACTATGTCTGTGGTTAACTTGGCTGTGTTTGCCTCCAATGACACAACTAGGAAGTCAAACTAAGGCATTAAGGGGTGATTCAGCAAGGATCACAATTGCAAAGCTGCACGCAGACAGCTTTGCAATTCCGTCCTTGTTAATATGCAAATGTAGTAGGAGGTGTATGACACCCCCTGCTGCATTTGCGATCCCAGCACTGCAAAGGAGGACGCAGGCTGGGATGACCATTGCGACCATCGATCGTGATGGTGGACAGAGCTGGGCCACTGGTCAATGCAGTCCCTGGCCTTGCCACTCACCACTATACCCAGGACCATTCGGCATCCTCGCAAAATGGGTCTTGCTCACGTGCAGAATCTACTTACAGCCCCTTAATCTCTTTATCATGTACTTGCACTCCATAAGACGTTAGTTGCTGAGAAACAGACATCATTCTGTCAATCTAATCACTCATACTGCTGCATTCCCATAACTTGATATTGTATAATACATGTCTTAAATGTATCCTTCTCATGAGACCTCCATGTTGGTATGCTACCTGCAATGCTGTCCACAAGTAATCTGCTGACATCTTCCATGCATTATGGACACATGTTGCACCACACTTAAGCCTATGGTAGCCATGGCTCTCTCTACATTGTCTGGACTTGGACTGTCACCGGGATCTACTGTCACAATCCAGTCTTTCACGCTTTAATTGCATTGCCATAGCAAACTTCCTTGTTGTGTAATTTGCTAATAAACTTTACCTTTTAGCTTGATGAACACCATTATGGGTGTATCTCCTGTATGCAAGTTTCTTTCAGACATAATTTGTGCAGCCTCTGTGCTCTAATCAGCTTCTCTGCTGTCACACTGCACCGGAAACACTCTGTGCCGTCTTCACTCTGTGTTATATGGTAATATGTGCTGTGAATATGCCCAAGATGGTGTATGTGTGTTGCTCTGGGCTTTTTAGAAGGTAGGGGCTTGTGTACTTGTAACTTGTGTGCCTGGGCCCATAACCTGTTGGAAATATGTGTGTACAGGCTTGATGATATAGCAGAGTTTCTGTACACACCAGTGAATGCCATACAACTATGAACAACCCAGTTACTTAACCAAGTGTATTGGTGTTAAAACAATGCACAACCGTAGTCCCCATTATACACACTCTTGTCATGGATCAGATAAGGATGTCATACAGCTCCCCCGCTTGTAAGTGTGTGCAGCTTGCAGGTAGCGTTGCAGGATGCTGTAAATTCTTTGGATGCAGGTAAGCACATGTTTCACCAGAGCTAAAAGGAAGACTACTGCCTCTTACTGTGGCGCTCTAACACACCTAGACAAAACGGTGCAGCACATGCACAGCATTTGGTCAGCGGCCATCCTGGAACAAGGAAAAAAACCTCCGTGGAAGAATATGAAGTCTACACAGTAGCACACTCCACTTTCAACAACTTTTTATTTAACATTTTATTAGGCCATTATGCCACTTGCTCACCCTTTTTTAGCAGATGGTCCATCAAAAAATAAGCCTTCCAGTGATAGTTGAAATTCATCCATGTTTTATGGTATCTTTGATCTAAAATAATAATAAAAAATATTTATTAGCTCTTTCATCAATAACTATGAAAGCTGCTGAACTATTTTTAAGAATTAATGTAAGTATTATATAGCGTCAACAATATTAAATAATCAGGTGTGTGTGAGTATGTTTATGTATAAAGTCACATATTACTGGAGGACTTTCACCTCAGACCAATTTTTATATTTCAGAGTTCTGTCAGTTTGACCAAGAATAACTTTTCTATTATTTTAGTCTATTCAATCAAAATGTATACTATTTATTTTTAAGGTTAAAATATAAAATATAATTCTGCAATACTCCTTTCTAAAACCAAATCTCTTTAAGATAAAAATGTTCTCTATTTGGGTAGTCCACATCCATCTTTTTGCTCAGCATACATTGTTCATATCCATACTTGGTAGAGTCCTAAATTGGAGATAAGGCCTGGATTAAATAGTTTACAGTTACTGTACACAACCATAGGGATTGGTAAAACAATATTAAAAAAGTTAAATTTTTTGTTTCCAAAATCCATGTGTACAAAAACTTCAAGCAGTGCCTTGGGTTTTTATATAAGGACTCCACCAAAGTTTAAAACTGTTCCTCACCACCACTAGTAGACTGCCAGGGTTAGATTCAGGAATCAGAAGTATCACGTCTCCTTTAAATTCTCCTATAGCTGAAGCATGAGACACTTCAAAAGAAAAATTGCACTAATACTACATTTGTCAGTAGAGCTGACTGCATAACAGTGCTAGAAATCACTTCAACAACTATTGTAGTGTAGTTGCATGTGTTGGCTGTATGCTGTTTTATGGCGCACAACAAATTTCATCTATAGATTGAATTCAAACTTTCAAAATTAATAACTACCATTTCTCCCACCAACACTATTCCTCAAAAATACTGTATGACACCATACTATGTTACACAGTAAATCTAAAAATTGACTCACCAACATAAAGTATTTTAATAGGGTGTGAGCTACTGCATATGGAGCCTGATTCAGAGCCGCTCTCAAAAAGCGAGCGCTTGCTCTGAATCAGGGCGGCCACTTGTTTTTAAAAAACCCGGCCTCAGGGCCGCTCGCTAAGCTGTGGGTGACCACCCACAGCTTTTGCGAGCGGCCAGGTGATGGTCGCGACCATAGCGCTTGCGATGAGACCCTTGTGGTAGGGTCTCGTCTGCCGCAAGCCCCAGTGAGCTTCCGGCTCTATAGAGCCGGAAGCTCACTACTGACATCACTCGTGATGTCAGTGGTGCCGCCCACAAACGGCAGGTGTTCCTTCAGGAATGCCTCCGTTTGTCCGACCACCCCACCACACCTACAAAACGGGGCGAACTGTCGATCAACATTGACAGCCGCCCCGTTTGTATAGAGCCCCGGAGAGAGTGAATTTCTCACTCGCTCCGGGGTTTGCGCAATGCCCCACCATCGACATACTTGTGAGCGCATACCGCTTGCGAGCGGGTCTGAATCAGCCCCATGGTCTGTATGTGCCATGACATTGAATCTTCCAATCTCTGGCACTGTTTAGAAGGGATGCAGCACAATTCCTCCACAAGAAAGTCACTTATCTGTTGCCTGGTTGATAAAACATGCTATCTCATCATTCCAGAATATGCCATAAACATGATAGGGTTCAGATCTAGTGACTAAGAAGGCCATGACATATGTACGTATTAGAATCAGTGTCACTCTCTCTTCAAAATACTTGATGTAATCTGTGGATGGGAGCATTGTCATCCTGGAAAATAAACCCTCCAGTTAGAGAAGATACACTGCAACACGGTGCTGATAATTACTTGGTACCACTACATTATGCAATTATTGGCCAGATCCGCTGAGTATCGGCAAATCGGGACCATAATTGCATAGCGTATTACTACAACCGATCAGCAATGATGTGTCAGTCAGGCATATGAAATCTTCCAACATGCGCGACTGATATGATCATCGGTTGGTCGCATCTGGCCCGACATTTCCCCTTTTCCTTCAAAGAGGAGGAATTGAGAAATGTTTCGTCCTCGGTGGAGAAAAACAGATTTCGTGGGCCATATTATGCGAAAAATCACACAGCGTATGGCCGAGATATATCTGCTAGGTTCAGGCATGTCAGATAAAATAAAGATAAAAACATTAAAATGTAATTAATATATCTTTTCACATATACCGGGTTCAAAAACCAACATGTATAGATTAGCAGCATATACTTGTGGCCACAGGGAATATTAAATTGATGCATGCAATAGTATTAAACAATAATCTGCTTCTTATGGTATAATATTAAATAGGAGTAGGGACTTAGTGGAGTCTTTAGTTTCAATTCACAAATCCAGATTGCATCCAAATCCTCAAAGGAGTCTGGAAAGTGTAATCAGCCCCTGCAGTGTATCCAGTATAGCTGGGCAAGTAAACTGCTTGGAACTTGCTGTGGTCAGCTGCATGACCGGCATTGAGAGCTGAGCACCAGCAGCAGATAGTTCGCTGTGACTGCTTAACACAGCCAGCTGCAAACTTCACTGCCACAGTCGGGTTCTATGGACTCCATTCAGAGTGAGTAATTGGACCCAAGGAAGTGAAGTATATCAATTACAGCATACTGTGAGGATCTATTTCTATACTGGAGATAAGACACAGAACCTAAGGAAAAGATGCTTGTGTGTCTGGGCAGTGGTAAGGAAGGAACACACTGATGACCAATGCTATTGCTTGTCTGTATACTACTAATGCTGGGCGGCTTTACTATATATGCATTAACACTATTGCCATATTTGATTGCTGCTATTAGTACCAACACTGTTGAGCTGTTGTAAAGTTTGACTGCCTTTATATCTGCTTTTGGGAATTGCAATGATCAGTTTTTTTATTCTGAGAAATTAGATATCTTTGAGGATTTGGATGCAATCTGGATTTGTGATAGAACCTAAAGGCGCCACTTAGTTCCTACTCCAAGTTAATATTATACCATAGGAAGCAGATTGTTTAATACTATTGAATGCCACCAATTTAACATTCCCTGTAGCCACAGGTATATGCTGCTTATCTATGTTGGTTTTTGAAGCCGGTTTATGTGAAAAGATATTTTAATTGAAATTTAATGTTGTTATCTGTATTGTGCTAATAAAAATACATTTCAACAATACAGCAACTCATTAGCAGCGCACTTAATTTTTTCATATAATGTTTTGATTATCAGCATGATTGCAGCATGTAAATGCAGCAGCTTAGTGCTGTTCTTACTTCGATATAGTATTGCTGATACACACAAATGCTTCTTTTATTTATTAATGTCAGATAAAATGTCTGTCAGTCTGATAGATATTTTATCTGACATTGTATGTCACATAAAATGTTAGCAATTAGCAATGACCTTGTATGTTTTCACACTGTGCATTTTACAGTACCAAGTAGGGCAATGCAGAGGAGTAAGCATGTCAGTAATATTTCTGCTTGTGACTGAAGTGGCATAACTGGGCTGTAAAGGGGCATTCTCATGTAGGTACTGTCCAGTCAGGGCATGCGAGACAGAACCGCAGGCTATTAGAGTTGGCCAGAAGCATAAATAAGCCTGCTTTTATACATGTCTTTTACACCAAGTACAGGTCTTATGCAAGTGTGCACAGATGACGATGATAGATATCAAACCAGCAATATTGTTAGGGATGGACTGCTAGCAAGGATACATACAAATCTGCATCCGGGTGAAAATTTGCATGTATACAATAGGAGGCATCTTCTGACCACTTTTAATTGCTTTCTTTCCTTGTTCTTATAAATTGAGTTCTTGATATATATTTATTTTTATAATACTCTGGTATCTGTTAAACATAAATGGCAAGTTATCGGTTTTGCATTGTTTTAATTATTCATGGTGTATAAAGGAGGGGTGGAACGATTGTGCTTAGGCTGTTCTGTGATCATAATAGTAAATTACCAACCCATAAGGTATACAAATATTTGTTCTCATCAATTTGTTACATACATTTTATTAATTGAATTCAGTGTCTACTCTCCTTCTAATCTCCTAATCGCTCACCATTTGAAGGTTAGTTACCAACACAGTCAACTGATCAGCAGTTTCTAACCTGTTTTGCCTTTCACTTTGAATTAAGTGGCCATGGCTATCACAATCCTGGATCATATGTTTCTGTTCACTGTTGCCCTGTACTGATGAAGTTATTCCATTGGAGGTCTATGCTGACAACACCTTAGATAACATAGTTCTTTAAACATTAGTAAGTTGAGCAGCCTAAGGCTCCTGCCAAATGCCATCCACCGTCTCCTAACATCACAAAGGTCAGCTCTTGCAGCCATAACTCTAGGAAATCTTTCACAAAATCCTTTAATTGTTATCAGAACTGAACTTGTATGAGAGGTTAACCTATATTAGGGGTTGGCAAACCTTGGCATACGTGCCTCAGGGTTGCACACGAGGCTACTTTGGATGGCACCCAGTGGGACATCCTTGGCTGACTCCTGGTGGGGCCTCCCACGGAGTCAGCCACTTATGTTGCCTTGAAGTGAAATCTGTTCCTTCTTTAACTTCTGCACTCAGTTTGAGTGGGCCAACCCCCCGATCCTCCAATTGGCCATCTCATCTGTGGGACAGTGTGCACCATCTGACCTATGCAAGCCATCCTGGGGCGTTCAGTGTTGCTAAAGCTCCTGTAAGCAAGTAAGGCAGATCCAACGCAGAGCACGAAGGACAGAAGGTAAATCTGGGAGGAAGGGGTCATACAGGATGACTGTGGGGGGGACAGTGAGGTATATTGATTTAATGAGTGTGTCATGTCATGTCAAGTGGTCCAGGGGTACCCCACCTGACCATCTCTAATTTCGATAAACATTTACATGAAGGCTGGCATATATGTCAGACTAACTTTGCGAACATTTTAGATCACAACATGCAATAGTAGCAAAACTATAGCTCTCAAAGTGGGGGTGTGCACCATCTGACCTATGCAAGCCATCCTGGGGCGTTCAGTGTTGCTAAAGCTCCTGTAAGCAAGTAAGGCAGATCCAACGCAGAGCACGAAGGACAGAAGGTAAATCTGGGAGGAAGGGGTCATACAGGATGACTGTGGGGGGGACAGTGAGGTATATTGATTTAATGAGTGTGTCATGTCATGTCAAGTGGTCCAGGGGTACCCCACCTGACCATCTCTAATTTCGATAAACATTTACATGAAGGCTGGCATATATGTCAGACTAACTTTGCGAACATTTTAGATCACAACATGCAATAGTAGCAAAACTATAGCTCTCAAAGTGGGGGTGGGTGCAACTGTTACCAACTCCGCAGTGCACAATCAGCAATGTTCAGGTTAATGGTGTGGCGGATCTAGGAGAGTAAAAGTTGTATAAGTACAACTTTTGGTGCTGATCTAAATAAACACAGTCCTCAGACTTAAATGCTTATACTTTTTTCACAGTAAGAGGCCAAAGTAGTCAGAAAATCTGTTGTGCAAAGCTTAATCTGGAATTCATCTGCCTATATCTCCAAAGGAAAACATTATTTTAGCATTTTAGTATGACATCAGTGTAGCTAACTACCCAAGTGGACACCAGCACAGTCCTAAAATATCAGACTTCAAACTACTTTAGTTCCTGAAAAAAGATTGGATTTTTGTACTCAGCGTACAATCCCTTCCTCGAAGTCCATCAGCAGTTAGCCATTACATGTGGGTTAGAGGTCTTGGTGTAGGAGTTTGGCACTGAAGTAGTTAAGAAACAAACTCCATGCCATCTAACTCCTCCCACCTCCACTAATCCTCAGGTTGCATGTTTAACAAAGCCACATAGAGGAAGCAATAACTAGGAACAGAAAAACAAAACTAGAAAGGGCAATGGCCCCATATCATACAACATATCAGGGAGGGATCGCAGTGTTCCCCAGATGGACTTCAAGGAAGAGATATTACGGTGAGTACAAAAATTTAATTTTCTCTATCATCCATCTGGGGAACACTGCAGTTAGCCATTACATGTGGGACCTTCCAAAGAAAGCTAACATGGGGTAGAAATGCCCAGAAAGGCTGCAGGAAGAACATTACACCAAAACTGGTTTCCCCCATACCAAAGGTATGGAAACGGTAGAACTTAGTGAAGGTATGCACACAGGACCAGGCCGCTGCTCTGCACCGAGGCCCCATTGAGTACCGCCCAAGAGGCCCAACTGCATGGGTCGAGTGGGCCCTAAGAGAATCCAGAACAAGAACATCAGAAGACATGTAAGCCTGTCGTATGGCTGAAGTGACCCACCAAGCAATAGTAGAGGCCCAGAAAGCAGACCAACCCCGCTTCGGGCCATCAATTAATACCAAGAGAGAATCCGTACACCGGATGGCAGACGTACGATCTAAGTATATTCGGAGAGCCCGGACCATATCCAACAACTGCAGAGAGGAAGGAGCTGTGGAAAAAGAATCCAGGGGGAAAGCCGGAAGAACTATATCCTGAGTGGGCTGAAATTTAGACACCACCTTAGAAAGAATGGACGATTTTGTACGCAAAATCACTCGATCCAAATGGAAAATGACTAAAAGGTGGCTTACAAGATAGAGCAGCCAACTCAGAGACCCATCTGGCCGAAAGTGATTGCCAACAGAGACACCACCTTTAAAGTGAGGTAAAAAAGTTCCACAGATTTAAGAGGTTCAAAATGAACCTTTTGAAGAGCTTCCAACACCAAGTTCAAATCCCAGGGACGAATAGGAGTACACATATGGGGGTTGGACATGAACAACCCCTTGCAAAAAGGTTTGAACCTCCAGAATATTGGCCAAATGCCGCTGAAGCATAAAAGAAAAAGCTGATACCTGTCCATTCAGGGGGAACAGACGAAAATCCTGAGACAATCCATCCTGAGGAAAGGACAAGAGACGGGGTAAACTAAAAACAGCATGCGAAAAACCTCAACATTCACACCAGGAGATGTAACCCTTCTAGACACAATAGTTAATCCTGGAGGAAACCAGCTTACGAGCTTGAACCATAGTCCGAACCACCGGCTGAGAGAACCTACCAGCTCTTACGATTTAGGTTTCAAGAGCCATGCCGTCAAAACCAACTGACACAAATTTGGGAGTCGACAAGGACCTTGCTGAAGAAGGTCTACTCTAAGAGGAGGGTGAAATGGATCTGCAGCCAACATACTCCAAAGGAGAACAACTGGCAAAGAGGCCAGTCTGGAGCAATTTGGATGACATGCAGGGCCTCCTGCCGGACTCGGAGAAGCGCTCTGGGTAACATGGACAGAGGCGGAATCAGATAACCCAGATTGAAGACCAAAGGAGCCGACATTACATCCACTAATGCCACTTGAGGGTCTCTGGACATCGCAACGTACCAAGGTAGTTTACTTTTCAGACGAGAGGCCATGAGCTCTATGTCAGGAAGCCCCCACATGTCCGCTACCGCCTTGTTTAACTCCCACTCTCAGTGATAAATGGTGTGACGACTGAGAAAATCTGCCTCCCAGTTGTCCACCACAGGAATGTGCACGGCCGAGATAGAGGGAAACTAAACTTGTGAGTGACGACTCTCATGGCTTGCATGCTATGAGTCCTGCCCTGTTTGTTGACATAAGCCACCACTGTGGCATTGTCCAACTGAATTCGGATCGGGTGGCCCTGTAAAGAGATCTGAGCCTGTAGAAGAGCATAACGGATTG
Organism: Taudactylus pleione; assembly: GCA_031769625.1. Classification (NCBI taxonomy): domain Eukaryota; kingdom Metazoa; phylum Chordata; class Amphibia; order Anura; family Myobatrachidae; genus Taudactylus; species Taudactylus pleione. The sequence goes on from JAUIMM010000371.1 coordinate 2,411,116, forward strand.
CCCACAACTCGAGGATATTGATGGGAAGAACAGACTCCGGAGGACGCCAACGTCCCTGAAAATGCTGACCCAGAAGCACAGCACCCCATACTGTCAGACTGACAACTGTGATGATTATCGAATTCCAGATTTGAAAGGAGCCCTTTGTCAGAGTAGGGGTGTGGAACCACCACTGGAGGGAATGACAAGTCTGAGGAGACATTTTGAAAAACTGTCTGTCCAGTTGAGAACCTGTCTTGAACCAACAGAGAAGATTCTGGTGTTGAAGTGGTCTGGCATGAAACCTGAAAAATAGGACTGCCTCCAAGACGGCCACCATCCATTGTGGGAGTTGCATGCACCGCCGAAGTGAGACCTGATGCTGTTGAAGGAGAGACTGTACTCCAGACTGGAGTTCCCTGAATTTTTGTGACTCGCTGAGAATCTGTATCGAATAAGAAACCTAGAAACACCACCCGTTAAGAGGGCAGAAAGTTTGATTCTGGAAAATCGACAATCCAGCCGTCAGCCTGCAAGGTAGAAGCCAGACCTGCAGAGGTTGGAGCAGAAGGTCCTCTCGATAGTGTCAAGAACCGTATGAGAAGTTCCTCAGGAGAAGACAAAAAGCCAGGGAGTTAGGGCGGCTAGGGAACGACCAGGTGAATGACAGTACTAGGTCTCCCTATTGCAACCAAACTTGGCTAGACCTTCACCAGTGGCCCCTCTAGTTGGGATATGGGTTTCACTGCACCAAGTGAGCAGGTCGCGGCCCTCTGGACAGATACCTGGGAGTGGCAGGAAGACCGGAACTACATAAGAATGAAGTAGCACTGGGAACCCTACAAATGAAATAACACTAGAGGCCAGCATAAAAACCAAATAACTAGGACACAAAGGATCAGCTAGGAGTGAATACTTGAACACAGGAGACAGGAGTATGAATTGAAGACTTGAACACAGGAGATCAGCATGTGAGCTAAATACTTGAACACAGGAGATCAGCATATGAACTGAATACTTGAACACAGGAGATCGGCATATGAATTGAATACTTGAGCACAGGAGATCAGTGAATGAACTGAATACTTGAACACAGGAGATCAGCGTATGAACTGAATACTTGAACACAGAAGATCGGCATATGAACTGAATACTTGAACACAGGAGATCGGCATATGAACTGAATACTTGAACACAGGAGATCAGCGTATGAGCTGAATACTTGAACACAGGAGATGCACTGAGAATTGTTAAGGATCTAGTTGCTGACTTACACTGTGAACACAGGGAAATGATGTCTACAGCCGCATCACCAGCTATCTAATTGACAACTCCGTCCTTGATCCTCTCCAATCTGGCTTTCGCCAACGTCACTCCACTGAAACTGCCCTGGCCAAAGTCACCAATGACCTACTTGCAGCCAAATCCAGGGGCCACTTCTCTCTGCTCATCCTCCTGGACCTCTCTGCAGCCTTTGACACCGTGGATCATACTCTCCTCCTTCGCACCCTTCAGACCTTTGGCATCTCTAACACTGTCCATGCCTGGTTCACTTCTTACCTCACCAACCGCTCCTTCTCTGTGTCTTCCTCCGGCTCCACCTCCCCCCTTTCCACCCTTCCCGTTGGTGTCCCACAGGGTTCTGTCCTGGGCCCACTGCTCTTCTCCCTGTACACTTCTAAACTAGGAGAACTCATCAGCTCCTTTGGCCTCCAATACCACCTCTATGCCGATGACACACAACTATACCTCTCCTCTCCTGAACTCTCCCCTTCTGTCCTCTCTCAGGTAACCAGTTGCCTCTCCGCCATCTCTTCCTGGATGTCCGAGCGCTCTCTGAAGCTCAACATGGACAAAACTGAACTCATCATCTTTCCCCCTAATAGAGTCTCCACTCCAACCAATCTCGTTATCACTGTTGATAACACAATCATCTTCCCTGTCCCCCAACTTCGCTGCTTGTTTTTCACCCTTGACTCCACCCTCTCCTTCACACCCCACATTCAATCTCTGGCTCAATCCTGTCGGCTCCAGCTACGCAACATCGCTCGTATTAGGTCTTTCCTCTCCCAGAATGCTACCAAACTGATTATTCATTCACTAATCATTTCTCGGCTTGACTACTGCAACCTTCTCCTTACTGGCCTCCCACGTTGCCATCTTGCTCCCCTCCAGTCTGTTCTCAATGCGGCAGCTAGACTTATCTTCCTCTCCCGTCGTTCCACTTCTGCCGCTCCCCTCTGCCAAAACCTTCACTGGCTCCCATTCCCCTACAGAATCCTCTTCAAACTCCTCACCTTCACATATAAGGCCCTCTCTAACTCTACTGCTCCCTACATCTCAAACCTCATCTCCTTACATACTCCCTCTCGCTCACTTCGGTCTGCCAATAACTGTTACCTCTCCTCCACCCTGGTTACTTCATCTCATGCACGTATCAAAGATTTTGCTTTTGCAGCCCCCCTTCACTGGAATGAGCTCCATCGCTCAATTAGGCTCTCCCCGACCTTACAGAGCTTCAACCGTGCACTGAAAACCCATGTGTTCATCAAAGCGTACCCTTCCAACACATAACCACGTCACCAAGTCTCTGTCCCTCCTGCCTCAGCCATCTCTACCTCGCCTACTTCCTGCACTCAGGTCCCCTTCTACACACTCTTGTCTCATGTCATCTGTCAGTCTCCCCTAGATTGTAAGCTCCTAGGAGCAGGGTCCTCCTCCCCACTGTCTCAAAGCCTTCTTCTCTAGCACTTCTATGACAGCCTTCACCTTCACAGCTGTATTGTGTATGGAGAATTGTGTTGCTAATTGTTACTTGTGCTCTGTTTATAAGTTGGTTACTGTATTGTAATGTAATGTTCTGTGTACCCTTTACTGCATGTACGGCGCTGCGGACCTCTTGTGGCACCCTATAAATAAAATGTAATAATAATAATAAAATGAATTTCTTGAGATCCAGCTGAGAGCTAACTAGTAATTAGCATGAAAGCTGACACCACAGTAACACAGGGAAGTAACTGGGGAACAGAACAGAACACTAATAACAACACAAGAGCTGTAATGTAAAGAACTGGAGTTCAGTGAGAGAACAGAAATTACACCCTGGAAGTCAGCTAGGGAGCTGATATAAATAACACTGGAGGACAGCGAGAAGGCTGAAGCAACACACTGAGGACATTACATGGAGAAACACTGGTGAGTATCACAGTCACTGGAACAGCGAAGTGGAACAGCAATTCCCTGTTTCTGGAGTCAGACTAAAATACCCCTGGGTAGCTGATCATTGGATCAGATGACCAGCTGAGTGACCACAGGACTACCACTGGGAGAGACTAGTCAGGTGATATGGAGCAACATGGCCGCGCAAATCCCCGGTATCCCAGGAACCAGGACACATGCATGGAAGTCCTAGCAGACCCCGGGGAGAATACTCAGTCACCACTCACCTCCACTACCAGTGACTGAACACTTGAGCTCAAGGACGCTGGCGCGGAGGTGAGTAGCAACCAATCCAAAGCCACATCCTGACATATAGCATTTAGGAGATCATCCAAATATGGAACTATGGTCACACTAGCAATCCATAGTAAAGAGACCATATGGTCATGACTTTCGTGAACACTCTTGGAGCAATAGAAAGTCCAAAAGGTAGGGCCTGGAATTAGAAATGCTGATCCCCCACTGCAAAACAGAGGAGATGTTGACATCTATAGACGCCAAGAACTGGCCAGCCTTCATAGCGCCGCTGACAGAGTGCAAAGACTCCATTTTGAACTTGGCCAGAAAAAGATATGGATTTAGAAACTTGAGATTCAGGATAGGATGAAAAGATCTGTCTAGTTTAAGCAGCAGAAAAAGGTTGGAAGAGAAGCCCTTGCCTTGTTGGTGAATGGGAACCGGAGCAATATCCGCCAAATCTGAAAGAGAACGGACCACCTGCAGGAATGCGTGGCGTCTGGCTGGATCCTGAAGCTGAGGTGTGGAAAAAAACTGGTATGGTATGCAGTCATCCAAATCGAGAATGTACCCTCTGGCCTAAACTACCTGAAAGAATTGCCGGGCCCCCAGACCATCATGCAGAAGGCTTCTCTGTCAGTTTAGTGGCAGGCTGATGGGTACCTGTGGAGCCTCGCACTCGAAAGGCTCCCGTGTGGGGATAACTGGACATAACATGAAAGGACTGAAAGGATCCTCTTCCTTGAGGCCGAAAGACACTAAAACAAGGGGTTTTCGCCTTGGGAGCTGATTCCGGAAGATACGGGCTCTTACCTCCAGTAGCCTGTGAGATGATCCTCGTAAATTCAGAACCAAATAGAAATTCACCTTCAAAATGAACGGCTTCGAGGGTATGCTTTGATACAGGATCTGCAGTCCAAGAGTGAAGCCAGATCGACCTCCTGGCTGAAATTGCCAATGCAGAAACCCTGGTTTGCATGGAAATTGTGTCCAACAAAGCATCACCAACATAAACCAGGCCTCTCGTACTTGTTCTGGAAGGGTACAGAAATCAGAGTTAGCATCATCAGATGGAAGACTAGAAAGCATCTGGGCTACCCAGGTTTCAACGGCACTAACAACCCAGGCACTGGCCAGGACAGGTCAAAGGTAAACATTGGACTTCAGAACAGCATCAGTCTTCCTATCCATGTGATCTTTTAATGTAACTGAGTGAATGGTAGGAATAACTGTGGATTTTGCCAACCAAGCTATTGAGGTATCCACCCAAGGGGGGATCTTCCAAGGCGTAGTATACCCATCTGCAAAGGGGTACAAATACCTGAGCTTTCGGGGGGCCTGAAATTTTGTGTCAGGCTTAAGCCAAGCCTTCTTCAAAATCTCCTCAAAATGAGAAAATGGTGGAAAGACAGACACTAGCTTCTTTATACGCTTGAAGAAAGAAGTAGAAGCAGGCTCTGGAGCAGGGCCGTTTCTAGGGGCAGGCGACCCGTGCAATCGCACGGGGCGCGCTGCCTCCTACCCCAGCTGCAGAAACAGCATGTTAACTGCCGGGCGCCCGCTGAGATTCAGTTACCAGCGGGCGCCCGGCAGAGCAGCCGGAGACGGAGACGGAGGCTCCTGCTTCCGGCTTCGGCTCCCACAATGTGCACTATGGGAGGACGTCATGACGTCTTTCCCATAGTGCAAAGAGAGGAGCGGACACCAGAGCGGGGCTGAAGGTAAGTATTACTGTTTTTTTGGTTTTTTTTGTGTGCAGGCAGCCTGGACAATACTTGTGGGGAGGCACTACCACTGAGGGCACCCGGGCACTACTACTGGGGGCACTTCTGCTGGGGGAGCCACCACTACTGGGGGCACCTGGGCACAGCTACTAGGGACATTACTCTGGGGGCACTTCTACTGGGGGAGACACCACTACTGGGGGCACCCGGGCACTACTACTAGGGTAATTACAAGGGGGGCACTTCTACTGGGGAGACACTACTACTGGGGGCAACCGGGCACTACTACTAGGGACATTATAAGGGGGGCACTTCTACTGGCGGCACCCGGGCACTACTACTGGGGACATTACTCTGGGGGCACTTCTGCTGGGGGAGACACCACTACTGGGGGCACCCGAGCACTACTACTGGGGACATTACTCTGGGGGCACTTCTACTGGGGGAGACACCACTACTGGGGGCACCCGGGCACTACTACTGGGGACATTACTCGGGGGGCACTTCTACTGGGGTTATTGCTTAGGAGGCACCACTACTGGGTGCATTACTCAGGGGCCAGGGGCACTACTACTTGGGGCTTTTCTACTTGGGGCACTACTACAAAGGGAGCATTACTATTGGGGGCACTAATACAGGGGCATTAATACTGGGGAATTTATAAAGGGGACACTACTACATGGGGCATTACTATTGGGGGCAATACAACTGGGGACACTACTACTGGGGCACTACAACAGGGACCATTACTATTGGGGGCATTACTGATGGGGGCATGACTACAGGGGACATGACTACAGGGGGCACTATTAATGGGGGCTCTGCATAAGTTACACTACCACTGTGGGCACTGCATAAGGGGCATAAATACAGGGGACACTGCATATGGGGACAACTACAGGGGGCACTTTTGCCTGAGAGCCAGTGGGGGGGAGCCTAAGACCTGTCGGGATGGAATGGCAAGGGAGGGGGCTGGAATGAAGTGTGTATTATGTGAATCATGGTTTTTCAATGTGTTTTATGTGGTTCTGGATTTAATAATGTATTTGAGGTGGATGTGGTTTTAAAACGTAGTTTATGTGCCTCTGGCTTTTCCAATATATTTTATGTGGAAGTGGTTTGTTGCAGTGTATTTTACGTGGATCTGGCTGGGCTCGCTCCCAACGCGACTAAAACTGGGTGTGATGCAAGGTCATACTTCTGCAAATGTCACACCAAAGGCATGCACACAGAAATGCGGCGTGGGCTTGTGACAGCTAGGCCACACCCCATTTTTTGAGCGCACGCCTCCGGCGCGCGCATGCTGTCTATCTTTTGTTTAGCTACATATATTTTTCAGCGCTTTGCCTCTGACAGGTTAGACACCCCTGTACTCAGTAGTCACGGTGGCTGTCATTCTGTGGTCTTTCTAGATCACGCTCCCTTACTGTGATACCACACCCCCTCACGATGACGCCACGTCCACTCCACAATATTACTGGTTTGAGGGGGGGGGCGCATTTTGAATGCTCGCACTGGGAGCCTCAGACCCTAGAAACTGCCCTGCTCTGGAGTATCAGAATCCTGTATCTGAAGGGTCTGACGACCGATTCAATTAAATGTCGAACACCTGAAGAAACCTGGGTACACCCTCCTCCCAACCCAAGGTATCCATCCTATCAGGATCTAACTCCCCTTCCTCAGGAGATGAGTCAGCAGCATCTGAGTCCCCAGGAAAAGCAATAGAGGACGGCAACGGACGTTTCTTAGTAGTAACTATTTTGTTAAAAGATGTAACTATCTCAGAAAGGCATTTTGCCATATTACAGGCCCATTCAGGTTCCTCTGAAACTGAAAGGGACGGGGAGACCGACTGTGAATTTGGAACAGGCTCACCTACCTGGGATTAGGGGAGCTCTGCAATGGTATCCGCTATGGATTGAGCCCACTCCGGAATCACCTTTGCTTCAGTAGAACACCCTGTTGTCGGGTCGAAAGTACGGGTAATGCACGTTGTGCAGAGAGTCCCTGGTTTTGTGCAACCCTTTGGTCATTTTTTACCACAATTGAAACATGCAAAATATAAAGCTGAACATTGCTTAGGTTTGGAAGTCTTCTCTGACTTTCCTGATATGTTGTCAAAGTAAATTAAATCTCCCCTACCTAAGACCTCAAATTACATGAGAAGTGCAGGCATTAAATATCAAATATAACCAGCTGCCTAGCCAGTCAACTGAGGAGCAGTGAGAAAAATAACAGAAGTCTGTCGCAATTACAAGCACTCAGACCAACTACTGTAGCTGCCTAACTACTAAAATGGACGCTTATTACAAAAAGTTTTCACTATACAGTGCCTTGTACAGTCGCAAAGTGTCCCCACAGTGCTGACCTCCCTTCGAAGATTTCGCCTGCATGAACCGCCAATGAGGTAGCAAGGGGCAAGGCCATGCCCAATTAATTATTGGGACTAAAATGGCGCCTGAAGCGACCAAAGGCTCGCTCCCCGCCGCTGCAGAACATACCCCCAACCGCAGAGTCTCGACAGCGGAAGCGACCGGAGAAGGGTGCGGCACCACCATGAGCGTGCCCACCGCCGGCGCGACGACAAATACAGAGTCGTGGTCCAGCACTAATAGAAAGCCTGTGACTGCACTCACCAAGACAGCACCTCCTCGGACCCGCGTCTGGTGTGAAGAAGGCCCATAGACCGGTAAAACCGGTTCAGTGACCCCACAGACACTCTATGGTATGTATTCTACTGTTTACGCCAATGTAGATGTTTTACTTTACATTATATGTGTAGTTCAGGCTAAATTAATATGGTGGGCCATCAAAGTTGGCATGCAGCTGATTTAATAAGTTATTGTCTGGTGGACAATAACTGTAGGCAGGGTGTTCGTACGTAATGAGGACTAATATTCTGTCCAAATAAAATGTCCAAAACGAGTGTCCCTTACAAATTGGTGGGCAAAACATGTTGGCAGGATGTTGGCATAAACTATTTAACTGTCCTTAATGGGTTTGATGTTGTTTTTCCTCCTCTGTGGACTCCTCAAGTGCGTCCTTTCTGACTACTCATGAATACCTTGGGAATAATTAGGGCAGTATCAGGGTGGATGTGGCCACTATTGTGCGAATATTGGATAAGTTAGATGCTACTCACCAAACAACTCTTGCTGGTCCTCCGGTTCCCGCTGTTCTGCACCCCCGTCGGTATATGCATGCAAGTAAGAGGGCTGGCAATGGTTATAATTTAGGTAAGAGTACACCTGATGTAGGATAAAAAACTCTCATTTATTTTAAATAACACAACAAAGGGCCTGATTCAGAGCCGGACACTCTGACCAGAGCGCTCGCTCTGAATCAGGGCCCTCTTACCTTTTTTAGGAGTGTCCTCATGGACGCTCGCATAGCTGTGGGTTACCACCCACAGCTTATGCGAGCATCCATGATGATGGTCTCGATGGTCAAGACCATCACGACCATCGGGCTTGCGACGGAGACCCTGCGGTAGGGTCTCGCTGCCGCAAGCCCTAGAGTGATGTCAGTGGGGCCGGCTTCAGACGGTAGGCGTTCCCATGGGAACGCCTCCGTCTGGCAGCCACGCCCCCGGCACGCCCACCAAAGGGGGCGTGCTGTCACTCACCATCGTTCATGCCTTTTCAGGCTTTATACTTACAATCTCTGATGTGTTGGTTAGGTTGCGGTAATTGCAAGCCGCGCCTCCAGGTCCCGATGCCGGAACTTCCAGGTCCCGTGGCCAGCGCTTGTTTAATGATGTAAATGGCTCCTGCAAGTGTGCCTGCGTCGGCCTAAGTTTGCACTGCTGTGCTGCATGTCTCTCAAAATAATAATGGGTTGTACTATCTAATGCCCACTCCATAGCACACTGAAGATCTGATTCACTACGGATCGCAACTGCGATTGCAATAGCGAGTACGCATGCATTTCATCTGTGATAGTATGCTAATCCATTGCGATCGTTATGCTGTCGCAGCACAACATAATGATGCCCACTTTACCTTACACACATATCAAGACTGCAAAACCATCTGTAACATAAAACCATCTGCTCAGACCTTACTCAAAAATTGCTAACTTCATTGCACGCTATGGGTACTCAAGCTGCGTAAGGCATCGCAGAGGATCATTTATGCACGCCCCTGCAACAGCATTCAAATGCACTGGCACGCCTGCGTTAACCCGACCACCCCCCAACAAATGGCACTTCCTATCAATCACTCTGCGATGGGTCTGCGATGGGTCTGCGTAGTCTCTGCGATCACAGTCCCGATCGCAGTGGCTAGTCCACGCACACGCACTGCGATGAATATGCATGCGCAGATCGAAACAATTGGCCGATTGCACGAATAATCACTGTTGCAATCGGTAATCAATCAGGCCCTGAGTCTCCTGCAAGCAGGAACCGAAGTGCTGAAAACAGAATAAAAGTAATCTTAAATAAAACTTAACTAGAAAGATGGACAAAAGTAAAAAGGTGCCTCACTCCTGTAGCACTAAACTAAAAACTGAGGATAAGTGGAGGTGGCAGGGGTTAGAGGGGGCGGAGTTTGTTTGTTTCTTAACTAGTCCATAACTTAAGAAGGACAAATCCATAATCATAAAACCTGCCGACAAAGGTGGAGGGGTAGTAATCATGAAAGTAGAAGATTACAAAAAAGAAGCCGAAAGACTCTTATTAGATACTAACACATATGAATTATTGAAAATGTACCCTACAAAAGATTTTTCAAGAAAGCTGAACAACATAATAGATGAAGGCCTGGAAATGGGAATCATCAACAAAAAATAATACGATTTTAAACCTAACTCTTCCGGGGTTGTGCCTAACCTCCCTCCAAGGGTGCCTAAACCTAACCTCCCCTCTCTGCATCCTAAACCTAACCCTTCTGGGGTGGTGCCTAACCCTAAGTCATCGGGGGTCCTTAAACCTAACCCTTCCCCCCGTGGCTAAGCATTAACACTGCTCAGCTTACCTTCGTTCGGGAAGCCGTCCGACTAGATTTTGGCATCGGGATTTCGACGCCTGTCTTTAGTCCTGCGTCGGTATTTCGACACCGAGATTTAGACAGACGGCCTCCCAGTTTGACTCTATCCCGTATCAAACCACTTTCTAGAAATTTACAACAAGATACAAAAGATTAAAAACAACTGGAGAGGAGGTGCTGTGGTCAATGTTCTAAAAGGAAACGAATCAAGATGGATTTTTGAAATACAGACCCTACAACCTAATTGCCTAAAATTAGATTTCGAACTTAGGTCCTGATTCACTACGGATTGCAATATTACGTACTCACGCAAGGTTGCATGCGAAAATACGCAACAGAAAGCAATCACTATGCAGTCAAATATAAAGCCACCCAGCAGGAAATAAAGCCACCCACTTTCCTTTTCTCACAAAGTAGTCTTAATAGAGTTTTTAATCGCAACCATAGGCGAACGCAAGCAACAACAGGTCCTGTAATATTAAGGTGATCTTAACCAGCCTTTACACACATTCGATGTACAGTATTGATTGTAATGAGTGTTTGTTGCTCGCACATAATTACAGCTAACTGTGCCTTTGAACATTCAAGTTAACTAAACTAGGCTATTACTTAAATGATTAGTATAAATGGCCTTTTTATTCCCCCTACCAATGTGATGTGTGCAAATGTGTATAACACACATAGATAGATAGATAGATAGATAGATAGATAGATAGATAGATAGATAGATAGATAGATAGATAGATAGATAGATAGATCGATCGATAGATATTTATATACAGTATAAGAGATATTTAGAAATATATATATATATAAATATAGATCTCTCTCTCTCTCTATATATATATATATATAGATTTCCATAATCCGGCACTCTCAATGATAATAATATCTTGGCCCGATGCCACCACATTTAAGTACTCACTACACCCATGATAGTGCGGCACTCAGGTTCCATATATGGACTGCAACACGGTGATAGTTATCAACGTTTCAATTTATGAAAAATTGTCTTCAGGATATATATATATATATATATATATATACACACACACCTTTTTTTTTAAAGACCTGTAGTATCATTTCTATTTGGACCACCATACTATGCTAACTTTTAATAATTGCATAACACATGATTTCAACATAAAAACTTTTTTTATTCATATTAATTTTTAGTAAACAAAAAATAAATAGAGCCCTCCTCATTCTCTGGATGGAGTCGTCCATGAGGCGTACATATGTGCTCAGGAGGTCCAGCTCCCTCCTGAGCACTCTCGCTTTTTGCATCTTTAAAGAGTTTAAAAGAAAAAACAATATTTCTGACACTATGTACAAATGCAAACAATTACTTTTAAAAATCATGCACAAGTTTAAAAAAAACACAGTCTAATGCTGGAAACACACCAGAGCTGTTTGGAAAACATTCTATATTGTCAGCACTGGCAAGTGTGGCAGGGCATTCTGGAATATGTAGTTTTACAACATCTGGGGGGCCGCTTATTGCCCACCCCTAGTCTAGAAGATAATAGCAACATTCAGATTGGTTGCTATGGTAAACATCTCAACTTAACAACCCAAACTATAGTAAATCTACCCTTTAGTATCTGATAAGCTGTAATAACATTATCAAACACCTCAAATATCCGCACTTCTTGACAATGTTTTGGAGATACATGATGCACTTACAAAAAAAATGATGCCTTAAGTAAAGATTAAGGACCTGATTCAGAGGTGATTATTCATCTCAGGATACGTTATAACTTACATAAAGCACATGTGCAAAATGGGTCCTACAGTCTCCCTTGCAGTCCACCCAACCTGCAGCATGATTGATAGGCTTCCTCGTAGAGGCCTGTCTGTGCGACATTTATGGAAACTGATTTGTGATACATCTATTTTTCTTGAGGCAAGAGGCCAGGGTCTGCATCAATGGAGTCAGATCTGGCCTTTTGCGTGTGCAGCAATCACCCTGGCTAGTGGCAAAATTATCTTCCGCAGAATTAAATTAATTTACAATAACACCGATAGAGGTTTGTGATTGTTCCAAAGGTTATCCCAGAATGCAACCTTGTTTGCAGTGATGGGATGACACAGATGCAGCAATGAGGTGTGTGACACCTCCTTCTGAAATTGCATCATAGATGGATGGATTTGCACAGCTGCTTGTGTGTGGCTGTACAAATCCATCCTTTTCTGAACCAGGCCCTAAGATAGAAATGGTAAGTGTGTATCTTCACCATACCATAAGTGCTGCAAATACAAACTTTACTTGTACATGTGTGTTAAATTATGTTAGCTTTTCATGTACCTTTCAGCCTCAGGTCCTCCCAGTGAGGATGCTGCCCAATTGGACCCTGCCGAGGACTCAGATGAAGAAGCTGGTCCTAGGTGGGATTTTGGGACTGAAAGGATGATGGTGCAAGGGATGGATTTTGGCTAGGGGAGGGAGCTGGTCTTGGGGAGTGATTTTGGGACTGGGAGGATGATGGTGATGCGGAGAAGATTGTAGCAGGGTTGAGCCCTGTGGTGCAGCTAGGATTCAGAGAGGGGTTGAGCCCCGTGATGTGGAGAAGATTGTAGCAGGGTTGAGCCCTGTGGTGTGGCTAGGGTACGGAGCGGGGTCGAGCCCCGTGATGCAGAGAAGATTGTAGCAGGGTTGAGCCCTGTGGTGTAGCTAGGGTTCGGAGCGGGGTTGAGCCCCGTGATGCAGAGATGACACTGTAACGGTGCAGTTGCCAACTGTAACAAGGATGAATTCAATATCCACAGGAATGAAAAGACAACAGGTAAAGTGCAGCAAAATTATGAAAGCGCAATGATGGAGCAAAAAGCAATACTTAGACAATAGGAATGCTGGGCTCTGTAGTGCAGCAGATAACTGGCATCAGAAGTTCATCTGGAATATAACAAAGTCCACAGCAATCCACAGGCACAGCAGGGACCTGGCAGGAGTCCAAGAAAAGACCTGAAAGCAACGTTGCACAGACACTGAGACACAGTTAGTAACAGGCTTTATACTAGAGGTCTGTGATCCATAGGAAGTTTCAGAACATGTGACCCAAATGGAATCAGGTTTGAAATAATGAGCAATCTAGGAATCCCACAACCTGACGACACCTGGGAAACAGATGATCACTTTAACACTCTATCCCCTGAATGAGAAGCATGCCAGCAAGAAGGATAGCTCCTTCAACGACCACAATGGAACTTTGGCAAAAGTAGTCTATCTTTATGTACTGAAATAGTCGCAGTCCTGACAGACATGCTTGGTCAGGACTTTCATTCAACTGCAAGGTCAGTTAGGAGATATATCCTGCTTCATGCCATTCTGCTCAGGAAGGGGGGATTGCATGTCTCTAATATTTGTAAAGGGGTGGCACTCTGAAAATTCTTTTGAGTTGGAAGGTAGATGGTCTGACCTCCAAAGTGGCCTGGATCAACCCTCATTTCTGTGGAACTCAATATGTTTGTTGGTACTTCGTTATCTGTAAGATTTATGCTAATCTCTAGTTGTATTAACGTAACAGGATTTGGTTGGTACAATTGAAAACTAGCAAAGATAACAGACTGACCTGAGAGCACCACTTAAATGTATCAAGACAGCAGGGATAGATAATGCCCAATAGGATACTAATAATGTAGGTACCTGGGTACCTGTATACAGGATGTCACTGGACAACAGGACCAACACACAGAGGACCTGATTTACAGTCATACAAGTTAGTTGCAGATGCGGGTGCATGAAATCCTCAGAATAAAATGTGCATCTTTGTCTGTATTCAGAATAAATACAGTATAAAGTTGATGGGGAGGGGAGATCTGGGAAAGGAGGAGGTGGAGAGCGGGAGGACTGGTTGGATATGATGTCCTGACGTTTGGAATCAATCTTAGATGTAAAGTAGGTAGCAAAGTCAAGGACAGTGAGCAAGGAGGGGAGACGAGGAGGGGGTGGGCAAAGGAGGGAGTTGAAAGTGGCAAAGAGACGCTGGGGATTAGAGGACTGAGAGGAGATGAAGTTCTTGAAGTATGACTGTTTAGAGAGGGAGAGCGCAGCTACCAGTAAATTAATGTCAAGCAAAGCAGAAGTAAGCTATTGACAGGTTAGCGGAATAGCAAGCAAGGATATAGCTAATCGGCAAATTGCGCAGTGAGATGAATGGAACAGATTGCAATGCAGCAATGAATAGGTCACAGGATGAGAGCATAAATTTGAAATGTAGAAAATCTGGTTTAGAGCGTAATCTTCTCCACTGTCGCTCAGCAGTTCAAGAATACTTTTGCAGGTATCTGGTGCATTTGGAATGCCAGGGTTGAGGAGTAGATCTGCGAGTGTGAGTATTGATCGCCAGAGCGACAGAGTCCAGAGCAGAAGTAAGGTAGGCGTTGTATAGGGAAGTGGCTCGTTCAGGGCAGGAGAGAGAGAGAGGATAGGGGAGAGAAGTGAGTCAAGCAGGGAAGAAAAGGAAACTGTGTTGATAGCATCAATGTTACGCTTAGTAATGGTGGCTTTTGGAGGTAGAGGTGGGGAAGGAGAGAGGGACAGGTTAAAAGAGAGAAGGTGATGGTCAGAAAGTGGAAATGGGGAATTGAAGTGATCAGAAATATCACAACGGTGAGTGAAGACCAGATCAAGCACATGGCCACTCACATGGGAGGGTGAGGAGGTCAATTGGGAGAGACCAAATGAAGATGTGAGGGTGAGGAATTTGGAGGCAGAGGATTCTGTGGGGATATCAATTGGAATATTGATGTCGCCTAGGATAATGGAGGGAAGGTCTGAGGAGAGAAAGTGAGGGAGCCAGGAAGCAAAGTTGTCAAGGAACTTGGAGGGAGGGCCAGGGGGACAGTAAATGACAGCTACGTGGAGGTGTACTGGGTGGAAGAGGCGTATAGCATGGACTTCAAATGAAGAGAATGTAAGGGATGGTTCAGAGGGAATGGGTTGGTATGAGTAACCAGGGGATAGAAGGACCCCAACACCACCACCATGGCGACCCACAGGTCGTGGTGTGTGGGAAAAGGTGAGGCCCCCAGAGGAGAGAGCTGCAGGAGAAGTGGTGTCAGAGGGTAAAATTCAGGTTTCAGTAATGGCTAGGAGATTCAGGGAGTTGGAGATGAAAAGGTCATGGGTTGGGACCAGTTTATTACAGACTGACCTGGCATTCCAGAGGGCACAAGATAGAGGGACAGAGTTTTTTGGAGAGATTTGAATGAGATTATCAGGGTTGCTGTAGCGTGGAGGTGTGAGTAATTTGGGGGACCGAGCTGAATAGAGTGTAGCGATGGTGAGGACTCCAGTGCTAGAAGGGGAGCCAGTGGGCAGTTAGGGAAATTAATGATGTGTGGATGGATGTGGGGTGAAGTGACATGGAGAGGGGAGTGGGAAGAGGGATTAGCAGTGAGGTTGTAGGACCCCTGTGGAGTATAAGAGAATGAAAGTGGAGTAATGGGAGAAGATGGGGAGGAAGGTAAACAGCGGAGAGGAGATAAGGGAAAGAGGAAGTGGAGGAGACCAGGGGGAAAGGATAAAGGTGTATGATTAATGTGATACTTGTATATCAGTGTGCGACTGAGTCTCTGAATTTGTACATGAAGTGCTACAAAGTAGCGGCCGTAGCTTTTTTTATTCCAATTTCCGTTGTGCAGCTTCATATACAAACTGAAATTCACACAGGTATACAAGTGTTGCATAACAAATTAATTAGAACAGTCTGCTGTTGCTTGCTAGTCAAGTCGTGCTACGTGGCATATTAAGGCTAGATGTATGAGGACACATCTGTAAGCAGCAGTGTAAATGTAATTGTCAATTACTGTAAATGCTGGTTTTACTAACAGCGTTTTGCCAGTAATGCTTTGGCAGTGTAGCGAAGTACTAGCAATGTTTGAGCCACTTATAGAAGTTGACAAACCAGAAAAAATTGGAAATGCAGAACTACCAGTAAATTAATGTCAAGCAAAGCAGAAGTAAGCTATTGACAGGTTAGCGGAATAGCAAGCAAGGATATAGCTAATCGGCAAATTGCGCAGTGAGATGAATGGAACAGATTGCAATGCAGCAATGAATAGGTCACAGGCATAAGTCATCCCAAGTGGCAAACAGGATAGTCAGGGTAACAGGCATTGATCCTGTCCAGACAACAAACAGGATAGTCGGGGTCACAATCACGACTGATATCAGGCAATAGACAGGATACAATACTGCAAGAGTAAGTTACTTTACAATCTAGGTGTTGAAGATTTATAAGCCTTCTTCAATGCCTCAGGCAACTGAGCAGCCTTTTTTCTTAATGTTATAATCGGAGCCACCATCACTGAAACATGCTAAATGCATAGTAAAACCCAGAACATTTTGGAAAGCTTTCACATTTATGGAGAGATTCCATTCAATGATGGCTCAAACTTTGGCAGTCAATAGAAAAATCATTGGCAAAAAAGCTGTGTTGAAGAAATGCTGAGATACTTCAAACCAGTGGCGTCACTCATCTAGGTGACACCCATTGCGGAATCCTGGCAGATATCGATGTATGGCAGAAAAAATGCTGCGTGGCTTTGCTGGTAGGGGGCGTGGCCTCGCAACCCAAACTCCTGTTTTAGTCACTCCGGGGGTCCTGGAGGCGCGCACTGCCCCCGGGGACCACTCTATGTGCAGTGCAGGCTCACTTACTGTGTCACTAATGCTACAGTGCAGCACTTGGCTCCTGTCACTGAGAAGTCGGCACTTTGGTGTCACCCCTCAGCGGGTGACACCTAGGTGCGACCTGCACCCCCCTTGTGACACCACTGCTTCAAACTCATTCTCTACACCATGACTTTTGCTTACATTTTTCTATATTGTATACTGTATGTACTGAATGCACAGTATGTTTAATATGTACAGACCAAAAAATACATAATTGGACACAGAGAGGATGATTCTAATTTGAGAGCAAGCAGGTGGGTCAGATTTAAGAGGTGCAGAGATTTAGATTTGGGGGGCCTTGTCCAAACTGAGATCTAAATGCAGTGTAAACATCAGGCTGTCCAGTATTTGCCGGCTACATGCAACAGCAGCCAGTGTTTACCCTGCATGCAAAAAATGTATGTATTTGCACCCCTTGCATAGTAGCATTGTTTGTTCCAGATACAAAGTTACTTACTTTTTTTGATTTGCTCCTAACTCGTATCAGCCCCAGAATATCCACTTACCCAAACCCTGAGGATTATTTACATACCATTTACATGAGGGACTAGCAGATGCCCCGGTGAATAATTTTTAGAAGTGTTAACTTCATAAAGTATTACATTTTTACAGAGATTGCATTTGCTGCTGTGATAAAACATTTATTTTTGCATGTGTTAAATATCAGAAATATATTTCAATAAATTGGCTCTTGACTATGGTATTGTTTAAGCACAAATATCATCTTACCATGTCGCTGCACAAAATGAGCAGCGATGTTTTAAAACGTAGACAAAATGGAAATCAACAATTAACAGATAACTGACAGTACTTAACTAAAGCATCACATTCTCTTTTGAAAAAAAGTGTGGAGATTGCCATGGGCTTGTACATTATCAGGTATGGCTTAATGCAGTGTGATAAGCGGTGAAGTTCTAAGAAAATGCAAGTGAATGAGGCAGACAAGCAAGCTTATGTTACCATGTATCCCTTCTGCCTGCCGTAAAAGTATAATTTGATGTATTTATACAAGACTGTAAAGTGCTACTCTTCGTTTTCTGCATGGTGATAACTACTTAGTCACATATTTTTATATTTAGCACTAGTGTATAATGAAGACCCATCATTACTTTTCCAAAGGAAGTGTCTGGTGGCGGCATATACTTCTATTGACAATCCCATTTTCAAGGTTTCATCGTTAGCCTGTTTCATCAGCAATAAGGATTTAATCTATTACGGGGAGATCTATCAATGGGCGAATTTGTACAGAAGTTAAAATCACACGTTTGTCATAAAAAATGGTTAAACTCTCCAATCTAATAAAAATATATTTATTATAAATTCTAATGATTTGACAAGATTTTACTCTGCTGAGCGAAATTGCTGCTTTTTCTGTTCATCTGAATAGGCAATGTATTTTCAGTTAATAAATAGTAGATGGGCGCTTATTCAATGAATCTATCTATACTGTATACTAGCTAATACCAGCCGAAATCACACATAGTATCCCCAATTCAAATCATGTCACACATTAGCACAATCTTATTCACATTACACTGCACATAGGACCTCATTCAGAGTCTGTCGTTGCGGCCGCTCGGTCGTACGCCACCGATGTTCGCTAAACTGCGCATGTGTGAAATTTGCAATGCGCGTGCGCAAACTAGCTATTACGATCAGAAATTGCTCTCTCTTTGAACACAGCCAGGTCGTTAGTTTGAGTGACAGGATGAGGCGTTTGTGAGTGGTAACAGGGGAAGGTGCTTGTGAACGGGGGAGTGGAGATCCGAACGCAGGCGTGCCTGACTATGCAAACGGCGTTTTATGGGAGTGCATAATTAACTAAGTAGTGTCATGGCACATGTGACATGGGAGGTTTTTACACTGACTAGATCGTAGTGCTTAAGAGAGGGTATGGTCAACCTTAAGCTCTACGAGCAGTTCCGATGGTTCCCGATGGTCTCGATTAATCCTTATATGCACGGAGATGACGTGTAATGCGAAAGAGGGGGGCGTAGTTTTAGTCTTTCGGCCGCATCCTCCCCTCGCTCGTCCAGCTAACGATCCCATCTTAACGACGCAACTTGCGAGCGCTTCATTTGCATATCCGGCCCCTTTTATCTTACGACCGTGCGGCCGCAACGACCGACTCTGAATGAGGTCCAGTGCCCCTGATTCACATTACACCACATAGTAGTGTTCCTTATTTACATTACGACACACAGTAGTGCCCCTTATGCACAATGCCAACAGTAGTGCCCCTTTTACATATTATGCCCACAGTAGTAGTTCCCCTTATACAATGTTCACTGTAGTAGTGCCCCTCAAGCAATGCCCACTGTAGTAGAGCCATTTATGCAATGCCCCCTGTATTAGTGCTCCTTATGCAATGCCCCCATTAGTAGTGACCCTTATGCAATGCACCCAGTAGTAGTGCACCTTTTGCAGTGCCCCAGTATTAGTGCCCCTTATGCAGTGCCCCCAGTAGTGCTCCTTATGCAGTGACCCAGTATTAATGCCCATTAAGCAGTGCCCCCAGTAGTAATGCCCCCTGTAGTAGTGCCCCATATGCAGTGCCTCCTGTAGCAGTGTCCTTTATGCAGTGCCCCCTGTAGTAGTGCCCTCAGTAGTGACCCTTATGCAGTGCCCCCAGTAGTGCCCATTATGCAGTGCCACAGTATTAGTGCTCCTAGTAATATTCCCCCAGTAGCAGTGGACCTTAGACAGTGCCCCCAGTAATAGTTCCCCTTACACATACAGGCACACACACAACAAACACTACTTACCTGAAGCCCCGCTCCTGCCGTCCTTCCTGTTCCTCCCACTCAGCACTATGGGAGAGACATCATGACATCTCTCCCTTAACCCACTGTGAGAGCCGGAAGGCGGAGCTCAGGAGTGAGCTCCAGCCTCCGACTGCCGCTGCAGGGAAGCAAGGAGCTGCCGGGTGCACACTGGTAACAAAATCTCAGAGGGCGACTGGCAAATGGAGCAGGCAGCAACGGACATCCACGGCGATTGACCGGTCACGTGTCCACAGTCAACCGGTAGATTGCAATCAAAGTTTTGGCCACCCCTGTTCTACACCCTCTTATCCCTGCCTCAGACCCAGCCCCCTAACCCAGAGTCCCTGACCCTTTCTCTCCAGTCTAAACCTGTCTCTCCTTTCCTGTGCCATGGAGCTCAACAGGGACCACACAGATCCTCCTTTTGGGCAGGTAAGTGCCAGTGGAGGTGTGAAAATGTTTTAGGGGTCTATTTACTAAGCAGTGCTAGGAGACGGAGTGAAAAGTGATAAGAAAGTGATAAGGTGCCAGCCAATCAGCTCCCAACTGTCATTTTTCAAACACGGCCTGTGAGATGACAGTTGGGAGCTGATTGGCTGGCACCTTATCACTTTTCACTCTGTCTCCTAACACTGCTTAGTAAATAGACCCCTTAGTGTTATCTAGGGGGTGGTATATATATGCAAGTGGGAGAGATTTATTCATTTTCATCGGGGGGAGGGGCATTGGTATGCATTTTAATTCTGTCAGTGGTGGGGGTGGTGAATTAATGTAGTGTGTGGGAGGTAATTTTATGTGTGTGTGAGGGGTGTATAACTTATATGTGGGTCACTGCAATGCTTTCTGCATTATATGGCAGGCACTGATGGTCTCTGCTTTATATGGTGGTCACTTCAATGTTCTCTACGTTATTTGAAAGTCACTGCAATGGTCATTGTATTAAATGGTGCTGACTGCAATGTTCTCTGCATTGTATGTTGCTACTGATACCCTGTGTGTGCCCCCTTCCCCTTAAGGCCACGCCCACTTTTTGCACACATGCCTATGGCATGTGCAAAAACTCTCTGATTTGATGTGTGCATGTGCGTGGGCTGGGCCCAAAGCATATTGTTGCACCTGGGCCCACCACTGACTAGTTCTGCCACTGAGAGAGAGGGAAATATATGTAGTTCAAGTTATAGTTGGATTGAGTACATATATAAAAATATAAGAAAAAAGAAAAAAATAATCAAATTATAAATGAATGCATTTTCAGTAAGCTCAGAGAACTCTATTTACATGCTGGTCTCTTGTGATTAGCTCAGCAGGTACTGATTTACAGCTATTGCAAACAATTAAATACTAGTGCTGCATCATGCCCTGGCTAATTCGGTGTGCTGGGATGTGTAGTTACAACTTTTTTTTTTTTTTTTACATATGTTTCATTTATTGAAGCGCAAACACAAAGTAAAAAAAACAAAGTCCAGACCTGAACCCAGAGCCACTCGACAAATTGACAATCCAATAAACCATGTTCTAGGTCAGCTCGAGGGGATAAATATTTAGGACAAAAGTGGTTGCCAGCAAAGTGGAATCAGTAACAATTGCACATGGATAATTATGCTCTATAGTACACCGTGGCAAGATCAGGGTAAGGGTGTCGTCTCCTGGGGTAAACCGTTGCAATTGTCATAGAGCAGCCCAGGGCCGGATTAAGGGGTGGCGACAGGGGCGGTTCCCTGGGCCCCCACACACACGGAGGGGCCCCTACTAGCAGCGGTGCACTGTCTGCACCTGCTGCTAGTGTCCCCTCCGCTAGTGTTGTGCAGACCGCAGGGAGCGTGGCCACACTACACAGTGACAAACACACAGCCGCCGGCGGCAGCTGTGTGTTTGTTACAGCAGCTGATGAGAGTCAGACAGACTCTCATTGGCTGCTGCACAACGGAGGGAGCCAGCTGGAGCTCACTCATGAGCTTCGCCTTCTGGCTCCCCCCGCAGCGTGTGATGGGAGAGACGTCATGACGCTGACGTCTCTCCTATAGTGAAGGAGAAGAGCCGGGACCCGGAGCTTACTGCGGTGGTCGCGTCAAGAGCGGGGATTCAGGTAAGTTGTGATTCTTTTTTTTTTTTTGTGTGTGTGTGTGTGTAAGGGGCACTGCATAGGGGCGGCGTTACAGAGGGCACTGCATAGGGGGGCCCGTTACAGAGGGCACTGCATAGGGGGGCCCGTTACAGGGGTACTGCATAGGGGGCCCGTTACAGGGGGCACTGCATGGGGGGGCTGCTACAGAGAGCACTGCATGGGGGGGGTGCTTCATGGGGGCACTGGGGGGGCGCTACTAGGGTCAGTGCACAGGGGGACTACTACTGGGGGGACTACTACTGGGGGCACTATATAAGGGGCACTGCATATGGGGGGACCACTACTGGGTCTAGGGGCACTATATAATGGACACTACTGGGGGACTGTATAGGGGGACCACTACTGGGGGCATTATATAAGGGGCACAGCATAGGAGGGGACCACTACTGGGTCTGGGGCACTATATGACCACTACTGGGGGCATTATATAAGGGGCATTGCATAGGGGGACCACTACTGGGGGCACTGCATAAGGCGCAATACTACAGGTGGCACTGCATAGGGTGGACTACTACAGTGGGCACTGCATATGGGGGACCATTACTGGGGGCACCGCATAAGGGGCACTGCTACTGGGTACATTGCATAAGGGGCACTACTACAGTGGGCATTGCAAGAGGGGCATTGCTACTGAGGTGAATAAAAAGGAAAATAAAAATGTTCCTAGGGTGACGACAAAAACTGTGGTATATAGGGGCCCCCACAAGTTTGTTGCCCGGGGGCCCCCACAGACCTTAATCCGGCCCTGGAGCAGCCAATTATAAGTACACCAGTCCAAGGCCTTGTTACAAGTGTCCGCAGCCAGTTTTATGACCAGCACAAAATAAACAGAAAATAAAAGTAAATCGTGGCCAAACTGGCTCAAATCTCCCCTTGACAACCATTCCAGTGTTTTTGCCACAACACATTCAAAAACAATTTAACCTAGGTAGCCACAGGAGTAGTAGAGTAGAGATCCCTAGTGAGCGGATCAAAGTGTCAGAAAGTGTGAAGTCCAGAGAGCAATACCCAAGGTAGAAGCATCATACAGTAGTCAAAGTCACTGTTTCGAAAAGTTGTAATGCGCTGAAATATCCTGACAGGAAGGAACAGTAATAAAAAGCATTCGATCTAGAAGATTGTTCCAATCAGTTGCAGAAGGTGTCATGTAATGTTGGGATTGGAGAAAGGACAAATGATGGGAATTTGGGAATTAATACCATTATATTTTTCCAATGACTGGCGAAAGGTCATACATTTTTCTGAGAAAACAGTCCCTAATAGTACAAACACCCATCTCAGCCCATAATGTGAAGTGGTACTGTAGGTATCCATGAGGAATTGCCTAGCAAGGACAGACGCAGAGAGACATAAGGCAGGGCTTTACAAATTTTTCTAAAATCTAGGAGCCAGACCACCGTCCTCCCAAGAAAATGACAGGAGTGAGTAAGGAGCACAGCTCTCTGTGTTATGCAACTGTTATACACACTATGCTAGTCCACAAAATGATCGCAGTTGAATGGATATAGTAACATGGAGGCCCCTTCATTGCTCTGCACAGCTTCCCTGCTCCACCCCCCACCCTCCAGTAATAATGGACCACATTTCACATTAAATAATGGTGCTAGAAAGTACAACAAAACCCCCCTTCCACTCGTGGTCACACCAGTATCCCTCTGAAGCCGCTCCGCAATCCCTGACCACGCATAGAATCTACTACCGGAGAGCTCTATGCAGCAGGAAATAGGAGACAGTAGACATCCGGGCCGTACAGGAGCATTAGCATAGACTGGGACACACAGCAGGGATCGGAGCAGGCCAGGATGGAGAGGAGTCGTCAGTGCAGGCTGGGACGGACAGAGGTACAGCAGTCACCGCAGGCGACACTCAGCACATGCACTTCTATGCATGATATGAACACCGCAATACTATAGGAACGAATCTCCGCCGGAGAATATGAGGATCTTCTTCCACCCTCACTGCAAAATCTAGTAACCAGGAAGCAAAATCTGGTAGCCATGGCGACTTGGCCCCCGGGATTTGTCGATCCCTGCAAAAGGGTTAAATTTAGTCATATGATGTAGAGGATGCCAGAATTTATGGGGATCATTAAAAAAGGATTATTATGGATGGTGGATGCAACTTCATTATCATGTATATGGAGTAAAGCTAGCAAAGACTTTTCAGGGAGAAAAACCTGATCCAGTACCATGTTGGTATAGATCTTGGTGCTACCAATCCAATCCCTCAAATGTTGAAGCTGCACTTGTTGATTATGTAGGGACACAATAGGGACATTACACCTCCACAAGGTGTAGTTTGTTGCAGAAAAATCAAGCAAACATATATACGTAATATTAATCAATACATTGTAAGTCGGTTTGTGTAAGAAGAACAGGTAAAATGAGAAGGGGGTAGAAAAATGTAGAGAAAGAGACCATTTTAAACACTGATGTGACCCATATAGGAGAGAGACAGTTGGCTCCTGTTCCTCAACTCAGATTCCACCTTTGAGATGAGTCGATGACATTCAAACTATATATTTTAGGCACAATTATACCTAAATAAGCAATGGAAATCCTGGCCCAGGTGTCTGACCCATCATGGACAAGTCACAAAAGGCTTCAAATACAATGCAGTGGAGTTATCCAGATTATTTACTCCAGATTATTTACAAACCCCAAGATGGTGCCAAAAATAGCAAGTTTAGAAAGCAGTAAAGCCAAGGCTTCTCAGGGGTTCAAGTTGTAGACCATGACATTGTCCATGTAAGTTTTAGTACTCTCAGGCCCACATGGATTCCTTTTATTTGTTGCCAGTTCTGCAATACCTGCAATATGGTGTCTGGGACTAGAATAATTAGGTGTAGAAAAAAATCATATCAGATTAATTAACTTTGGGCCAAAGCATCGATGAAAGAGGACTTCATAGACATAAGTACAAAATACCTAATCAAACGCTTTATGGGATTCGAAGATGAAAAGCATGTTATTAGCTATCGAAGAGGATGACACATCCACTGCTGCCAGTGCTGCTCGTCTGCCTTTAATGAGTGCCAACCAGCTACAAACCCTAACTGATATAGAGTAAGCAACAAGGAAAAAAAGAACTGCAAGGAAAATGCCGTAATTTGGCCTAGAGTTCACAGGATGTTTAACAAATTTGGGAAACAGTATGGTATGAGCAGAATTAATAGAGGGGTAGGGGCGTTATGTTTATGAATAGTTTGAAATAATTACAGTGTAGAAACAATTTCAACATGGAGAATATTGTAATATTCTTAGGTGAAATCGTTGGGTCCTTCAAATCAATTTCATACTAGAGAGTGTGGACACAATTGTGTGAGTCATGATGTCGGCATTAAGGAATTCGCTTTGGGCCGGAGTCATCAGAGATAATGTAGATTGGCCATCCAGCAGAATAGTCATCGAAGAATGATTGTAAAACTTTAGTCAAATGCTTGCTTGGGAATGTTTCAGTTTTAATGGTTATTTGAAACTAGGCAATTGGCCTGTTATGATAATCCTTACAGAGTATGGCAGAAAACAAGGATGGAAGATGAGCGCCAATCGATCTTTTCTATGGGGCCATCTGCTGTACTAACATGCTGCAATGGAGACAGATGTGATATGGAAAATAAAAACATTTTTCACCTAATAGAATTATATTCCTGTTTATTGACCCTCAGAGGCCATGCTTCAATATTTTGCGTCCCTTTAGTTGGTCAATCTGGATGCTCAATTGACCCTCCAGAATAATACTTACAGTTTGATGTCTTGCGGCACAATACATGTGGTACATAGGGCAATAATTTGGGTTTATTTTGCAAACATCAGTGAGAATCAAGTTTTTTGTTATTATATATTAGTGTTTGGTGTTAATTTATTTTATTAGTTTGTCATCATGTTCTGACACTATATACTGTACTGCTCTAGAGACTTGCCAGCAAACCACAAAATTGTCCTACAACAACCCTTAAGCTGGGTACATACTATACAATTATGGGGCAGATCAGCCAAAATTTGTATGATCAGACCATTAATTGTATAGCCAATAAACGGCTTCAAATGCTCCTGCAACTATCAGATTGAGAGGTCTGCATGTTATGTTCTTCTTAAAAATTGCAATGCCTGAGCTCCCGATCCCACTGAAAAAAGCACACACTAAACTAAAAATAGCTCTGTGTGTACAGGGTGCACACTGACCGGATAAACACTCTGGGGGTTGGATCTGATCTGTAAAATTGATCTGCACAATGTGTACCCAGCTTCACACCTCAACAGTCTTAATGCAAATAAAGAAAAATGTTGTTTCATCAATTCCATGTAACCTTCCATGACAATATTATCTCTGGAAAAGGTTTAAATATGAATCCTGAAAAAGTAGGGCTGAAGGTAACAGATTTCTTTTATCACTACCAGCAATTTAATGAAAGACAAAAAAAACTAGTGTCGCATTCATCACGGCCTTAAATAAGGGAGGTACCAGAAAAAAAAGAGGCCTTCCGAGCAGTCCCTGCATTTATCTTTGTAAAACAGACCTTCTCTTCTACCTCAGGAACTGGTGCAGACGGAGCAGTATCACCAATCCTGATCATCAGGATTTTAGCCAGTGGCGGTTCCTACTATTTTCAGTCTGGGGGGCTGCCGCTCAGGTCAGTGCCGACCTGGACACCATAATCATCTATTGCGCATAAGCAAAAAGTCTAGTTGGGCCCCGGAGGAGGAAAAAAAATGTAAATGCGCACAAAATCCTTCAGCTGAATCACTGAGGGGGAGATGTATCAAACCTTAGTTAAGTGGAGAGAGATAAAAGTACCAACCAATCAGCTCCAAACTGCTATTTTACTGGCTGTGTTTGAAAAATGACAGGTTCTGATTGATTGGTACTATCATTATCCATGTTATCTCTCTCAAACATTTGATACATCTCTTCCCGAGTCACTGCAGTATAACAGCTTCTAGGGCTGCACAGTCTGCAGCCACTAGAAGCACATTATGGGCAGCGATTTTCCACAGAGTGGGCTTCTTGCTGGAACCTCATACTGCTAATCACACTCTGGAGTGGCAGTCCGGCCAGGGGAGGACCCTGTGACCCGAGAAAGGGAGGGGGAGCTGGCACCAGAGTGGGTAGTCGGAGCTTGCTGAGGATGGTGAGCAGTGGCGGATTGTTACTGGGGGGGCTGCAGATCCTAGGTAAAATGCACCACTGATTTTAGCTCCTACTTCAAAGCACCTGCCTTTTATTCCTAATTTATTCTCTTGGGCGCATATTTACAAAATTCTGGCTACATAAAGTAATTGCGATTTACTGAAAGCAAATTCTAGTGGTAAGAAAAATTGGAGCATAAAGACGTGACGGGTTACACTGAATCAAGTGCACAACACAAAGCGGGCTCACGTATTTCATTAACTATCACATAATTGTCAATATTAACTACACTTAATCACTGATTTCCTCAAGATATCTTGCATGATCTATGGTATACTGAAGTAACATTACAAGCCTTTCATAAGTGTCAAAGGCATTTATTGACAATTACATTAAGTTTATGCAAAGAGTCAATATTTGCAGTGTTGACCCTTCTTTTTCAAGACCTCTGCAATTCGCCCTGGCATGTACTTCTGGGCCACAAACTGACTGATGGCCGCCCATTCTTTATATACATATTCTTTATGTAGCCCATTCAACAGTAAAGCATCCTGAGACCATTCATGTGTGGGGGGTTGCTTCTCAGCCAAGGGAATGGGATCACTCACAATTTTGCCTAAGAACACAGCCATGAATAAAGAATGGTACCAAAACATCCTCCAAGAGCAACTTCTTCCAACCATCCAAGAACAGTTTCGTGACGAACAATGCTTTTTCCAGCATGATGGAGCACATTAACATAAGGCAAAAGTGATAACTAACTTGCTCGTGGAACAAAACATTGAAATTTTGGGTCCATGGCCAGGAAATTCCCCAGACCTTAATCCCATTGAGAACTTGTGGTCAATCCTCAAGAGACGGGTGGACCTACAAAAACACACAAATTCTGACAAACTCCAAGCATTAATTAGGCAAGAATGGGCGGCAATCAGTCAGTATGTGGCCCAGAATTTGATTGACGGCATGCCAGGGCGAATTGCAGAGGTCTTGAAAAAGGTCAACACTGCAAATATTGACTCTTTGCATAAACTTAATGCAATTGTCAATAAAAGCCTTTGACACCTATGAAATGCTTATAATTTTACTTCAGTATACCATAGAAACATCTGGCAAAAAGGTCTACAAACAATGAAGCAGCAAACTTTGTGAAAACCAATATTTGTGTCATTCTCAAAACTTTTGGCCATGGCTGTACAGTTTGCTAGGTTTAAAATAAATAAGCCCTGATGGCCATCTAGTGGAATGTCGTAGGAACTGCAAAAACTTCAAATAGTCTACTACTGTACAGTAAGTGCTGAACAGCAATTTACACTAGGAGGTGATTTGCTAGAATTTAAAATAATTTTTAAACCAGCCTAATATTTTAGTAACCTGTTTGACTTTTAGATGTGAAGACAAATCTAGCAAGGTGGGTAAAAAACACTTAGGGCCTGATTCAGAGTTGGGAATAGAGAGAGATATAGCACTTAACTGTGTACCTGGGCAAACCATGTTGCAATGCAAGGGGTGTAAATACATAAAATTTTTTGCATGTAGTGTAAATACTGGCTGCTTTTGCATGTAGCTCACAAATACTGCACAGCTTTATTATTACACTGCACTTTAGATGTCAGTTTGGACACGTCCCTCCCAAATCTAAGGACCTCATTCAGAGTCGGTCATTGCGGCCGCTCGGTCGTAAGGTAAAAGGGACCGGATATGCAAATGAAGCGCTCGCAAGTTGCGTCGTTAAGTTGGGATCGTTAGCTGGACGAGCGAGGGGAGGATGCCGTCGTAAGACTAAAACTACGCCCCCCTCTCTTTCGCAATACACGTCATCTCCGGGCATATAAGGATTAATCGAGACCATCGGAGCTGGTCATAGAGCTTAAGGTAGACCATACCCTCTCATAAGCACTATGATCAAGTCAGTGTAAAAACCTCCCATGTCACAAGTGCCATGACACTACTTAGTTTATTATGCACTTCCATAAAACGCTGTTTGCATAGTCAGGCACGCCTGCGTTCGGATCTCCACTCCCCCGTTCACAAGCACCTTCCCCTGTTACCACCCACAAACGCCTCATCCTGTCATTCAAACTAACGACCTGGCCAAGTTGAAGGATAGAGAAGTTTCTGATCGTAATAGCTAGTTTGCGCACGCGCATTGCGAATTTTACGCATGCGCAGTTTAGCGAACATCAGTGGCGTACGACCGAGCGGCCGCAACGACCGACTCTGAATGAGGTCCTAAGTCTCTCTGCACATTTTAAATCTGCCCCACCTGCAGTGCAGCATGGTTTCACCAAGATGATCAGTTGAGAGAGAGATCTCTCTCTATTCCCAACTCTGAATTAGGCCCTTAGTATATTAGCATATTAGCTGTGATCTCTCAGCATCTATCGTTATCCTCTTCCACACTTCCAACATCATAAAATATGTATTCAGCATTTTAAAAAAAATAAAATAACATATCTATTTATGAACACAAAAAAAGAGTATAATAAAAATTTAAAATTGCATTAATTATTAAGTCTTTAACAAAGCAACTTCCAACCAATGCAAATCAAGGCGAATACATTTTTTTTTGTAGATATTACATTGTACAATTTAGAATTTTTCTTACATGAATGCAACTTTTTGACTGAACAAAATTTGTAAGAAAATTGTTAATTGGATGCTGCTATATTTTTGGTAAAGTTCATCCCACAATCCAAATAGATGCTACAGATTACATTTTTTGCCTCTCATCATCATATATTTGATAAGGGATGTAGTCAGCATCCCGGCGTGCGGGATGCCGACGGTCTAAATAACGGCGCAGAAATCTCAACAGGTTGGGATCCCTGCACCAATATCCCGACCGTCGGCATCCTGAAGGTAAGTATCGGGGTGTTAGCATTAGGTAGCGAGGTTAAGGTTAGGCATTAGGGGGAGGGTTAGGGTTAGGCACCGGGTAGGGAGTGTTATAATTAGGGTGCGGGAAGGGGGATGTTAGGTTTAGGCCCTAGGAGGAGGTTAGGTTTAGGCACCGGGTAGGGGGTCTTAGGTTTAGGATGCAGGGAGGGGAGGGGGAGGTTAGGCTTAGGCACGAGGGGGGGGGGGTTAGGGTTAGGCACCGGGGAGAGTTTGGGTTAGGTGTCGGGATTCTGGCTGTCAGGATGCCACTGTCAGTATTCTGAACAGCGGCATCTCGACAGCCGGGTTTTCATACCCAACCCTTTGATAATATCATCATAGGTAAACACTGAGATGGCATCACAGAATCTGTAAACTCCCAATAGACACAGCTAGTACAACAGATGCAAATGATGGTGATATTGCTGCCAATGCCACTTTTTTGCGCAAGTACTTTTGAGGTGCAGCGTTCTGGTCGCTGTCTCCACTATTTTTTTTGCATTCAATGCAAATTGAACAAATTGAAGTCAAGGCAGTGTCGGCCACTGGCCTCCCTGACTGAAAATATAAGCGCATGTTAACCACAACATGCTAAACATGTTCAAAAATACCCCCCAACCCCATTTTCATTATTTATATTACTATAAAAATGTACTTATACATTATTAAATAAATATTATTATTAATATTAACTGCCAATTAGTACAATAGCTGATAGAAAGATATATAAATGACATTTTTCATCTTAAAAATTTTAATTTTTCAAAGTCATTACCCTAGATTTTATTCAGATTTCATTGACAGCCTAATCTCAGATTGGGAGTAATTTTAAATTTATAGTCACTGCCTCACTGGTTATGGTATGTGCTATAATATCTGGTATATTCTATGATCTGGCAACAATGAGACGGCAGCTAATGTTTTAAACTGTCCGCAGGCCGCAATCATTCGCTCTCTCTGTTCCATTATCGTACAAGTTACAAGAACAGTCAATGGGAAGTGCAGCTTCACGGTCTCGTGTGTCTGCTTATCATACTTGTCAACTCTCCCTGATTAACAGGGAGACTCCCTGATATAATAGCAATCTCCCTAACTCCCTGAAGAGTCTAGCAATCTCCCTGATTGCACCTTACCCCCATTATGTAGATGTTATATACTTGGGGAAAAAAATCAGAGATACAGTCAGGTGCATAAATATTGGGACATTGACAGAATTTTCATATTTTGGCCTCTATTCACCACCACACTGTCTTTGAAATGAAACAAACAAGATGTGATTTAACTGCAGACTTTCAGATTTAATTTGAGGGTAATTACATCCAAATCTGGTGAACGGTGTAGGAATTACAACGGTTTCTATATGTGCCTCCCACTTTTTAAGGGTCCAAAAGTAATGGGACAAACTAAACAATCCTAAATCTAACTTTCACTTTTTAATACTTTGTTGCAAATCCTTTGCAGGCAATTACAGCCTGAAGTCTGGAATGCATAGACATCACCAGACGCTGGGTTTCATCCCTGGTGATGCTCTGCCAGGCCTCTACTGCAAATGTCTTCAGTTCCTGCTTGTTCTTGGGGCATTTTCCCTTCAGTTTTGTCTTCATCAAGTGAAATGCATGCTCAATTGGATTCAGGTCAGGGGATTGACTTGGCCATTGCATAACATTCCACTTTTTGGCCTTAAAAAACTCTTTGGTTGCTTTTGCAGTATGCTTTGGGTCATTGTCCATCTGCACTGTGAAACGCCGTCCAATGAGTTCAGAAGCATTTGATTGAATATGAGCTTATAATATTGCCCGAAACACTTCAGAATTCATTCTGCTGCTTTTGTCAGCAGTCACATCATCAATAAATACAAGGGAACCAGTTCCATTGGCAGCCATACATGCCCACGCCATGACACTACCACCACCATGCTTCACTGATGAGGTGGTATGTTTTGGATCATGAGCAGTTCCTTTCCTTCTCCATACTCTTCTCTTCCCATCACTCTGGTACAAGTTGATCTTTGTCTCATCTGTCCATAGGATGTTGTTCCAGAACTGTAATGGCTTTTTTATATGTTGTTTGGCAAACTCTAATCTGGTCTTCCTGTTTTTATGGCTCACCAATGGTTTACATCTTGTGGTGAACCCTCTATATTCACTCTTGTGAAGTCTTCTCTTGATTGTTGACTATGACACATATACACCTACCTCCTGGAGAGTGTTCTTGATTTGGCCAACTGTTGTGAAGGGGTTTTTCTTCACCAGGGAAATAATTCTTCTGTCATCCACCACAGTTGTTTTCCGTGGTCTTTTGGTGTTGCTGAGCTCTCCGGTGCGTTCTTTCTTTTTAAGAATGTTCCAAACAGTTGATTTGGCCACACCTAATGTTTTTGCTATCTCTCTGATGGGTTTGTTTTGATTTTTCAGCCTAATGATGGCTTGCTTCACGGATAGTGACAGCTCTTTGGATCCCATATTGAGAGTCGACAGCAACTGATTCCAAATGCAAATGTCACACCTAGAACCAACTCCAAACCTTTTACCTGCTTAATTGATAATGAAATAACGAGGGAATAGCCCACACCTGTCCATGAAATAGCTTTTGAGTTGATAGTCCCATTACTTTTGGCCCCTTAAAAAGTGGGAGGCACATATAGAAACTGTTGTAATTCCTACACCGTTCACCTGATTTGGATGTAATTACCCTCAAACTAAATCTGAAAGTCTGCAGTTAAAGCACATCTTGTTTGTTTCATTTCAAAGCCATTGTGGTGGTGAATAGAGGCCAAAATATGAAAATTCTGTCAATGTCCCAATATTTATGTACCTGACTGTATATACATTCAGATGGTATAATCAGTGCCAATTCCCTGCATTGGTTATAAGGCACAATGATCCCTATGGCTACATGCAATTTCATACAAGGATTCTCGTGGCCAATTATATGGAACCACTTGTAAAACACAATACATAAGCAAGCCCTGAAAAGTATCTGTGTGTTTTCATCAACAAGTAGATCCTACTAACTGCTTTGGGAATCGTCTACATTTTGATGGTCAATTTTCTGGAACGCCTCTTAGATGTAGAAGTCAGTGTCGTAACTAGGGTATTTGGAGACCAGGGCAAGATGAAAAATCGAGATACCCGCCCCCCCCCCCTCACAATATGTGTGAGTGCCGAAAAGTGGGTGTGGTCACATCGCATGGGGGTGTGGTCACTGAAAAATGGGGGGAGTCAATATGACACATCACCGTTTCTCGTCACGCTGGGAATATTCCTTTCCATTACATATGTATGTTTAAGCCCACAGTATGAGTACTCCTTATACAGTGCCCCCTATGCAGTGCACCTTATACAGTGCCCCCAGTAATGCTCCCCCTATGCAGTGCCCCCAGTAGTGGTCCCCCCTATGCAGTGCCCCCAGTGGTCCCCCTTATGCAGTGCCCCTTATACAGTGCCCCCCTATGCAGTGTCCTCAGTAGTGGTCCCCTATGCATTGCACCCTGTAGTGCCCCTTATACAGTGCCCCCAGTAGTGGCTCCCCCTATGCAGTGTCCCCAGTAGTGGTCCCCCCTATGCAGTGTCCCCAGTAGTGGTCCCCCCTATGCAGTGCCAGCAGTAGCGCCCCTTATGCAGTCCCCATTATACAGTGCCCTCAGTAGTGGTCCCCACTATGCAGTGCACCCAGTAGTGGTTCCCCCTATGCAGTACCCCCAGTAGTGGTCCTCCCTTTGCAGGGCCCCTAGTAGTGCCTTATACAAGCCCCCAGTAGTGCCCCCAGTAGTGGTCCCCCCATGCAGTGCCGCTTATACAGTGACCCCAGTAGTGGTCCCCCCTATGTAGTGCCCACAGTAGTGATACAGTACCCCTACCCAGCACCGGCGTGTGTGTTACTGTGTAGTTCGGACTGCACTCACTGCGGTCCGCACTACACTGACTTTAACAGACCTGGACCACGGCCGGCAGCGACCCGATGCTCCTATGGCACACAGGGCACGAGCCCCGGCCAACCCCCCCTTGATACACCACTGAATACATATCCACTTTACCGCAGTGCTCATGGGTGTTGCTTTTACTATCTGCCTGAAATGGTTTTTCAAAAGTATGTGCTTATGCTTACTGCAGATTGTGATAGCAAAATGAGTGGGGCTTCTAAGAAAGAAAAAAAAGCGTTTGCAAGAAGAAAATTAAGCAGAACAAGCATGAAGATAACTTAATTTTGGTAAACTGAAACGACAACAGTTGGCGAGTTCAAATAAAGCTATTATCACTTTATCCCCATTTTCATTTCATTTATCCCCAGCGGCTTTTGTGTAGAAGTCCATGGGGGGCAAAACCACAGTTATTGCCCACCCAACAGAAATCATGGGGGGGGCAACTTCCCCCAGTTCCTATGACCCTATTCCTGCAATATAAAGATCCAGGTGCCACCCTGCAATTGGTTAGGGATAAAAGTTACTAATCTGCACTAACAAAACTCTATCCATCCAGGCTTGGACTGCAGCAAAACAGAGGAAAAAGGAAGTTTGCAAAGTAGTACCCAAACAATCTGTGTTTAGCGGCAGAGAGTCAGACTCACTTCTTAATAAGCCAGGACACTATGAAAATTTGACAATATGATGTACAATTCAGGATTCTTGCCTCGGAATGGTATAAAAACAATGAGGCATTGGGTGATAGCAAGAAGGAGACAATGGTTGTATCTTTCTTGCAGGGCCTCTAAAAACGATGAGTTGACATCTTGTGATCTCCTAACACTTGATATTTTGACACCTTATTTAACAGAGCACACAGCAAGAACATCTGCTCTGTTTCATCTGGCTCATAGTTTTCAACAATCTTCCATCCACTGAGCATCCCATGCAAGTGGGCTGTACTAGTATTTCAAGTGGAGTGTACTGGACAATGTTGGTTCTTTCCCTGTATTGTTTGCTACCTCCACCTCTTCCTCCTAGAGTGTGGCTACAAGTTATCTAACTGAATCCAGCTTTGTACAAAAACGTGGAATACCCATAGTTCCACTGGACAAGCCACTACCTCTAGTGAGGGGAGCTTCATTCTGTCAGCTCTATTCTGTTTTGAATTTTTTTTTTAAGAGGCTATTTTCTTTCTAAAAACAACATGGAAATACAGAATTACAGAAAACATAGGTCATACCAGAATCTTAGGGCTGTATTCAATTCGAGGCGATAAGTCTAGATTGGCGTTAATTTACCGCCGATGACGTCATTATCGCCTGTTTTAGTTTTCCTCCGTATTCAATTTGAAAGACGGCGGAAAGTTAACGCAATGTAATAGGCGGAAAAGTATCGCCTATGAATAGCAGGCGTTAAAAAGTGCAGAATTGGGGTTTTGGATTGCAACATTGCGGGACCCCCCATGCAGCCTTCAGATAGTCCCCCAAAGGTAAACTGTGTAAAAAAAAAATTTAAAAACACTTTTGGACACCCCAAAAAAATCACTTTAATTTTGGGGGTGAAAAAAAAAAATTGGGTGACAAAGTTAAAAACTAGCGAACTTTACTCTGGGGGGGGTCTCCAAGTATGCCCCAAGTGTTTCTTTCATTGCAGCTGCTTGCGGCAGGTGGGTTTTTCACTTTTTTTTCAACTCACTTTAGCAACTTTAAAATATGCTGACCCCCATTTTCAAGTACCCCAAACCTGATGGGAAGTTATTTTTCCCCAAAAAATCTTCTAAATGCTCTTCTGCAGCACTTTCTTCCAAGCCGCATTTATGCACCTGCCACGGCTATCACAAACCCTGACTTCCTTCAAGAGATAATAATGGGGGTACCCATAGTGATCCCCTATGTCTAAACATCTTTACGGTATCCCCTGGAATATTTTCCAAAAATTCCCGTTATATTTCTACCTGTAAAAAAACGGGATAAAAGTAAAAAAAATATGGGGCCCCATATTCAAGGGCCCCCTTCCAAAAGCCAAACCAGCCTCAGGCTTGGCAACCAGTGGTGGTTTCTAAAAATATGGGGAACAAAATGTATAAGGTTCCACCGTATTTTAGAAACCAACACCAGGCTGCAGGGACTAGTGCTGGTTTTAAATACAGGGGGCAAAAAAGGCATGGGGTACCCCCTATATTTAAGACCAGCACCAGACCCAACCGACTGGGGTGTAATGCCACAGCCCGGAGACCCAATCACCGGGGCTCCAGGTCCAAAGCATTAGCACCCCAAGTCGGTCAGCGCAAGCCAGTGATCTCGAGGGAGTCGGGAACCCCCCAAGGAAGGGTCCCCCCCCTCCCGAGCACCACAGGCTTACGCTGAAGCCCGGGGCTCTTCCCCATACCCCTGGAGCGGTGGGTATGGGGGTAATGGGGGGGCCAAATACTGTAAGACTATTGTACTTTACAGTGGAACTACAAGTGCCAGCATGCCTGCCATTTTGCACTTGTGGAACAACAAGTGCCAGCAGACATGCGGCACTTGTAACTTCACTGTAAAATAAATAGTTAAAAAAAACAAAACACACACACCGTCATTAGTATAACTTTATTTCACACATTTACCCATTCACACATACTTACCTATACCAGATGGACTATCCATAATGAATGGCCCTGCAAAAAAGAATTCATACTCACCTATATCCTTGCGCTGGTCTCCGTAGCATCCCCGGGACTTGGCAAAACAAAAAACCTACGCTATTGACCACACGGACACAGGTTGTGTATGTGTGTTGAAACGCATACACATCCCTCCCAAATGCCAGCTGACGGGACTGACCAGG
Source organism: Taudactylus pleione (assembly GCA_031769625.1). NCBI lineage: Eukaryota > Metazoa > Chordata > Amphibia > Anura > Myobatrachidae > Taudactylus > Taudactylus pleione. The sequence continues at coordinate 2,447,572 of JAUIMM010000371.1, forward strand.
GCATTGCAGTCCTGTCAGCCAATCAGCGGCCTCGCTGACTGTAGAGCGGCCGCTGATTGGCTCCAGCAACTGACAGTTCCCACGTGGGCTGGCTCGCCCACGTGGGAGCTGTCAGTTGCCGGAGCCAATCAGCGGCCGCCCTAGTCAGCTCGGCCGCTGATTGGCTCTCGGGACTGCCAGCTCCGTGCATGCTCCGGCAGCTGGCATTCAGGAGCTACCGGTATGAGTATGTGTGGCAACACACATACTGATAGCTAGTGCGTGGATCGGGTAAACTTGTTTATTTCTTTTGCCAAGTCCCGGAGATGCTGCGGAGACCAGCGCCAGGATATAGGTGAGTATGAATTCTTCTTTGCAGTGCCATGTTTTCGGATATTCTACTGGAGAAGAGGACAGAATCATCTGGTATAGGTAAGTATGTGTGAATGGGTAGGTGTGTGTAATAAAGTTATACTGTCACGGTGTGTGTGTTTTGTCTTTTTTTAACTATTTATTTTACAGTGAAGTTACAGGTGCCGCAAGTCTGCTGGCACTTGTTGTTCCACAAGTGCAAAATGGCAGGCATGCTGGCACTTGTAGTTCCACTGTAAAACACAATAGTTTTACATTATTTGGCCCCCCCATTACCTCCATACCCACCAAACCAGGGGTATGGGGAAGAGCCCCGGGCTTCAGTGTAAGCCTGGTGTGCTCGGGAGGGGGGGGGACCCTTCTTTGGGGGGTCCCCGACTCCCCCGAGATCACCGGCTTGCCCTGACCGACTTGGGGTGCTAATGCTTTGGACCTGGAGCCCCGGTGATTGAGTCTCCGGGCTGTGGCATTACACCCCGGTCGGTTGGGTCTGGTGCTGGTCTTAAATATTGGGTGGTATCCCACGTCTTTTTTGCCCCCTATATTTAAAACCAGCACTAGTCCCTGCAGCCTGGTGTTGGTTTCTAAAATACGGTGGAACCCTACACTTTTTGTTTCCCATATTTTTAGAAACCACCACTGGCTGGCAAGCCTGAGGCTGGTTTGGCTTTTGGGGGCGGACCTTATGTCATTTTTTTTGTAAATTTTTACTACTTTTTTTTACAGGTTAAACAAAATGGGAATTTTTCGGGAAATATTCTAGGGACCCCCCTAAACATGTGTAGACATGGGGGATCACTATGGGTACCCCATTTTTAACTCCTGAAGGGGGTCGGGGTTTCAAATAGCCTTTGCAGGTGCATTTTTGTAGAATTTAAAAAAAATGCGTTTTGGACTTAAAAATATGCTAGTACCCATTTTCATGTACCCTAAATTTGATGGGACCATTTTTAAAAACGAAAAAAATAAGCTAAATGCTCTTCTGCATCAAGTCGGGAAAGAAAAACACCTGCCGCAGCTATTTAAAAACCCAAGTTTCCTTTGCAGCCAAAAACGGGGGTACCCATAGTGATCGCCCATGTCTGGACATCTTTAGGGGGTCCTAGGATTATTTCCTGAAAATTCTAGTTTTTTTACCGCCGATCCAAGTATTGCCGGGTCCCGTTTTCGCCTACTTTCAAAATTGAGAACGGGGATACGCGGGCACGCGCGCAATACTTTAACGCCTGAAAAACAGGCGAAGTCGGCGTTAAGTCCGGGCCACGTTAAGTTTACGCGGCGCGGCTCAAATTGAATACGGGCCTTAAACGGAGTCTCTATCACTGAATAACTGACTGAGCATGACAAGGTACTTTGAAAGATCTTATGCCAATCTTCCAGATCTAATTGAATGTGGAGGTCCCTCTCCAATTCTAGAGTAAATGTCAGGTTGTGGCCTAGGATCAGTCGTCACTCACCTCAATCTGGACTTGGGGAAGAGAAATTTATTTTATGGTGAAAGAATGGCTCTTAGAACACTTCAGGATGATGACTCCATCATAAGTAAACCTGCCGATAAGGGCGGTGGAGTCGTCATCCTGAATAAACAAGACTATATTGGAGAGGCTCTTGGTCAGTTGCGGTATGTTTCCTTTTACCAAACTTTGGACAGTGATCCTACAGTAAGGTTCCAATGGGAACTTAGGATTCTATTAGAAGGGGCAAGAGAGAAAGAGATCATCAGCAAAGATGAATTTCACTTTTTATTTATATGTCACCCTATTACACCGGTATTTTATTATTTACATAAACTACATAAATCTTTAGTTTCACCACCTGGGCGTCCTATAATTTCTGGTATTGGGTCACTTACTTCTAATTTGTCTTTTTATGTTGATCACTTTTTACAGAGTCACATTGTTTCACAGAGGTCCCATATTCGCGATACCCTTGATCTTCTAGAAAAATTGAAAGATATTGCCTGGCGTCCTGGATATGGATTTTTCACCCTCGATGTCCAGGCATTATATACTAACATTCCACATGAGGCAGGTTTGTCTGCGGTTAGGCAGAAATTAGACAGTGGTGGAGGTACCTCTGTGGAACAGCATGACTTTTTACTAGATTGTATTTGGTTTATTTTAACGCACAATAATTTTATTTTTGACTCCACCCACTTTTTACAAATTCACGGAATGGCCATGGGCACCAGATTCGCTCCGAGTTTCGCCAACATCTATATGAGCGTGTTTGAAGATCTATACATCTGGGGTGGCCCAGCCGGGGCGAGTCTGGTGTTCTATGGCCGTTATATAGATGATTTATTTTTCATTTGGGATGGGGATAATTTGTCAGCCACTCTTTTCACTGATTTTTTGAACACTAACAATATGAACTTAAAATTCACTTCACATTTTAGTCACGAATCAATTAATTTTCTTGATGTCACATTATCTGTTGCTGATGGTAAAATTGTCTCTACCCTGTATACTAAGAAGGTAGATTGTAGTTCATTCTTGCATTATAGACTGGACACTATCGCCCTTGGTCCAAAATATCCCAAGAAGCCAAATGGGTAGAATCAGACGCAACTGTACCCAGGATGCTGATTTTGATTTGCATGCCAATAGACTCAGAGATAACCTCTTAGATAGAGGTTACCCTTTGGGTCTGTTGGAAGATGCAAAAATCCATGCAGAAAGAATACATAATTTAAAACCAGGACAGAATAGTGAGTCTGATAAAAAGACCAATATTTCTAAATTAGATAATGAACTGAAAAGAAAAACAAAGAATATAGATACATCTCTATTATTTATTTCTCAACTTATTAATAAATCTAGACGGATAAGTACTATTCTTAATAAGAACTATAAAATCTTACATTGTGATCCGATTCTTTCAGAAAACATTGCATTAAAACCAACTATAGTATTTAAAAAGACAAGAAATCTAAAGAGCTTTCTAGCCCCAAGTACTTTTAGGAATAATTCAATAAAAACAGAGGCAACTAATAGTTGGTTATTACAAAAACCTAAAGGTTGTTATACTTGTAACCATACGAGATGCCTTACTTGTAAACATATTGTAAATAAATGTAAACAAATAATATCGGTGACATCTGGGGATACCTTTGACATCAATAGTTTTACTAATTACGAATCTTCCTATGTTATATATGTGTTGAGCTGTAACTGTCCCCTACAGTACGTTGGTCGTACCACACGTACTCTAAAGGAGCGTTTTCGTGAGCACAGATTAAATATCTTGAAGTGTCTGGAGGGACATAGTGTTCCCAGACATTTTTCTGAATTTCATCATAGTAATCCAGAATGTTTAAGAGTTGTGGGGCTAGAGATCATCAAACAAACATTACAGGGTGGCGACAGGTTCAAAAAGTTATGTGAAGCAGAATCTAAGTGGATTTTTAGATTACAATCCTTATCTCCAGGTGGACTTAATGAGGCAATAGATTTTTATGAGATGTTTATTTTGGGTTGCTGGGTGGGCTGTCGACGATTCCATACGTACTGTCTGGTCGATGGAGCGGCCATGTCCCACAATGCATCCCCCCCCTTTTTTTAATCTTTTTAATATTTTTTTTATCTGATTTATTATACTTTATATGTGTATATATATATATATATATATATATATGTATATATGTATGTGTATATATATGTGTATATGTGTATGTATATCTGTGTGTATATATACATTCGCATATATATGTGTATGTTTGCATGTTTATGCGCAGATAGACTGATTATGGCTCATTCGGGCTCTTTATGTGTTAGATTAATATATTATATCTAATTTACTTGTATTTAATGAACCATATATGGACTTAAAAAGGTCTAAGATTTAGTTATCGTTATGGGATTAATAATTTAATTTTATATGGATTTATTAATGTTTCTATATTGATTATTTTTATTCACGATTATTATTATTATTATTATTATTATTGGTATTGATATTATTATTAATTTATATAATAATTATATTTTTATTAAATTTAATTTTAACTTTTATCCGATATATTTGTCATGTTTTTTTGCTGGGACATAAGGCTATGTTTATGTGTATATATTAAGTAATTCCCATATACTAATGTTGTATTAATGAGTATTAATATTTAGCTATTAGTGTCATTTGATGTTTTGCTCTTTTTGTTTTTATGGTACGATTGCATTTATAATTACCATATGATCCCTTTGCTATATATGGGATCAGTTCATAAGGAGTTAAAAAACTGGCTAAAACTAATTAAGCAATTATCCAATGATTAAAAACCTACTGTTATTTATACAGCAAATTTATAATGGGAGAACATTTTAGCTTGAAAAAGGCTACAGTGTAGCCGAAACGCGTTGCTGTTCTCTTGGATCAATTTCTGGACATTTTTTACCATCCTTTACCATCTTCATAATTGCCTACATATGCACCGGCTGACCGCAATTATTCTTGGCGTGAGATTCCACTTGAAGAGGCTGCTGTGGTGACAGAGACGTGCTCTGCTGTAGAGCCGGCACACAGGGATTTCCTCACTCCATTGGCTAACCGTCGTGACTGCGCCCCGATCCAGGTCTCAACAAGCCGGAGACGGGAGGCACTCGTCGGTGAGTTTTCCAGCTACTTCGTCTGACACACCAATACGAAGTTCAGCCCACATGTGGAGCCGCCTCATTTGCGGTCTGACAAGCTTGACCGCTGCTATACATTCAACGGCTAGAACGGAGACAGAAGTCCCGTTTATTTGCAACATCTCATTGTGAGTTCAACATTCTCCGGTTCCCCTGAATCTATGTAAAGGTACTTTGCCCACTTATTTTTCATCTACAGGACTGGAATTACATGTATGTTTAAGGTGAAATAAAACACTTATTTATATAATACATACTATTGCCTGTGTCCCAGCATAAATATTAGAGCGCAGTGAAATTTATAAATTTCTTGTCACTCACCTCAGTGCCAGCTTCCCCTGACCTCTCGAGTGGTCAGACGCTAGGTGCAGAGGCGAGTGACGCGCTGAGGATTATACCTGGGGTCCACTAGGATATCTATGTGTTGCTCCGTGATTTGGTTCCTGCGGTTACCGTCATGGACGCAGCCATGACAGTCTACACCACCTTGATTAGCCCTTCACCCAATGGTAACATTGGTTGCTGTCAGCTGACACTGTCCTCCAATGGACTGCTACCTTAGGGTATTTAGCTGGGCTCTAGACAACAAGAAGTTGCCTGTACAACGTCTCTCTTCCAGAGTATACTTGCTGTTGCAGCGTTCCAGGTCCCATGCTCCATCCTTCTAGTGATTTATTTCTAGTGTACTCTACTACTACTACTCAGTACGTCATCCGAGTACAATCTCCTAAAGCAGTGGTGTCAAACTTGGTCCCTTCAGCTTTTGTGGGACTACATATCCCAGCATGCCCTGTCCCCAGTTTTAGCATGCCCTAATAGCAAAACATGGCACTGCATGCTGGGATGTGTAGTTCCACTGCAGCTGGAGGGCCCGAGTTTGACACCACTGTCCTAAAGTGTCATTCTCCTGTGCCAGTTCTGCGTCTGGATCCAGAGTGTGTCTACTCTGTAAATCATTCGAGTACTATTTCCTAGTGCCATTCTCCTGTACCAGCTCTGTGTTTGGATCAACAGTGTGTGTACTCAGGGCCTGATTCAGAGCCGTTCGCTCTGACAGAGCGCTCGCTCTGAATCAGGGCTGGGCTTTTTTTTTTTTTGGATCGGACTCTTGGCCGCTGGCATAGCTGTGGGTGACCACCCACAGCTATTGCGAGCGGCCATGATGATGGTCGCGATGGTCAAGATCATCGCGACCATCGGGCTTGCGACAAGACCGTTGTGGTAGGGTCTCGTGGCTGCAAGCCCCAGAGAGATTTTGGCTTTAACAGAGCCGGAATCTCTCCACTGACATCACTCGTGATGTCAGTGGGGCCACCCCCAAACGGCAGGCGTTCTCATGGGAGCGCCTCAGTTTGGGCAGCCACCCCACCGGCCCGACGACCAAAGAGGGCGAGCTGTCACTCAACATCGACAGCTCGCCCCCTTTGGTGCGAGACCCGGAGCGACGGATTGTCCGTCGCTAGCCGGGTCTCGCGCATGCGCACGATGTTACATTAAGGGACTTCTATCTATGTGATGTGATGACAGCTATACATTCCATTAGAGAGCCAAGTCCTATTTGAAGACTATAGATGCACAACTAATTGTCTTTTATTACACTCTGAGATACTGTGCAGTCATGAACACCTGATAAAAGCAAGTAAACGATAGCTATGTATTTGGTCAAATGAATCTTTGCTGAATGAGAGTAACCATGCTGATTGTTGACAAATTCAGTAGTATTATGCAGTTTATACTGACAAAGACAACTTTATGATAACTGAAGTACTTTGCACTGAATCTCCATTTCTTCTCCATCAGAACTTGCCTATGTCCTGCTCAGAATACTCACGGATTGAAGTACTGAATTCAGTAGTTACCATACAAATGTATTCTCAGAAATGACAAGTACTGAAATTTAGAAGAGAGTAACTTAATAGTCTCATTAACCTGTCACGTTAGGCTCACAAGAATCTCCTACTGAGGAGCTGAAAGCTGAGGTCACGGGTTGAGGAAGGAATCGGACGCGAGGGGCCTGGATGTATGTCCTCCTCATCCACAAGTATAGGATTTGACGAGACCTGACCAAAGGCGCGGAGTCTAACTTGCTGAGAGGTGCTCACCAGTGACCCCTCCAAGCAGGATATGGGTTTAGCTGCACCCAGCAAGCAGTTCGCGACCCTTTGGTCAAGTAAAGATGAGGCCCAGGAGGATGTACTTCTGGGAGAAGCACTAGCAAGGATTCTGTACCTCTTTGGTACTGTATTGGCACCGTAGAATAACTTCCAGGAGTAGTACACTGAAAGGCAATGGATAAGGCCCTCTGAGGACCTAGACGCATGTCGAAGCCGGATAATTGGCTGAGACAGAATCTGTTAAAATTAAAATCTGCACGACGTCATTTTGCGAATGGCAACAAGACGCCATTTTGCGAATGGCCGCACAACGACATTTTAGCGAATCCCACAATATCAGTACATACGGCGATGCTATTATTTAGCGTTGTGCGATTCCCACGCAATAGAACAATGTTAAAAGTCCTCATTATATAAATACATACATCTACTAAAACATATAATATGAACAACCCTTCAAAACACGTACCACGGTGTACTCCACAAATACGTAGTTGCACAACGCTAACTAGCGTCTTTTCTTAATATCCTTATACTTACACATTGCACACTTAGGGGGTCATTCAGACCCATTCGCGAGCAAAGGACGCTCACAAACGGGTCGATGTTGCCCCACTGCGCATGCGCACGACGGAGGGAGCTCCGTCGTGCGCATGCGCGAGACCCGGACTGCGAAAGCCAAGCTGTCGCTCCGCGTCTCGCACCAAAGGGTCTCGCACAAAAGGATGTGCTGTCAATCAACATCGACAGCACGCCCCCTTTGGTGGGCGTGCCTGCCAGACGGAGGCGTTCCCATGGGAAAGCCTACCGTCTGAAGCCGGCCCCACTGACATCACTAGTGATGTCAGTGGGAATGATTTTGGCTCTGATAGAGCCAAAATCACTCCAGGGCTTGCGGCAGCGAGACCCTACCACAGGGTCTCCGTCGCAAACGATGGTCGCGATGGTCAAGACCATCGCGACCATCATCATGGACGCTCGCATATGCTGTGTGTGGTCACCCATAGCTATGCAAGCGTCCATGAGGACGCTCCAAAAAAAGGTAGGAGGGCCCTGATTCAGAGCGAGCGCTCTGGTCAGAGCGTTCAGCTCTGAATCAGGCCCTTACATAGAAAGGTTCCCCAGCATTAAGGTTAATCTCCAAGGTTATATTCATTATTAATTATGTAATAAAGCGACTGTATTTATGATCTCAGGTTTAGTACATGATAAACAGACCGTGTTTGGTGCCATTCTGAACCACTGTTTATTTGCAGATTTCCGGTTCCATCGGCAAGGAAATCGCAACATGCGTCTGGGAATTATGGATCATAAAGAGATATGCATTGAAATGTACTCTGTTCATGTAATGTAATTAGCCAGTTTAGACTTGTTCTTCAGCGGGAAAATGGACACAAAGAAGCTGTTGGAGGCTGAACTATTACAATACAAACTGACCTATGAACTGCATCATAACAGGAGAACCAGGAAGAAGAACCAATGAGATTATGCCAACTTGTTCTATTGTATTGCCTATCTCTGCATGGGTTTATATGCAAGAACCCTGAATCTGCTAGTCAGTCATCTTTTCTTTGCTGTTGACAGAGGTTTCATAGTTGATGCCGGAAACCTGGATTCAGAGCGCATGTGTATGTATTCGACTGTACCTAGTCATTGTAAAATCTGCGCTAATTGTATTTAGATCACAGCGTTTAATTATCTGCTTTTTGGTGAATAATATCTTTTGTGCTTTGGAACCACAATCAAAGTCTGGAAAGCAATTATTTCTTGTGCGACTTATAACGCTAAATAGTGACATTTAGGGTGTATAGATAGGTAGGAATTCATACGCACCACTAGCGCAGGAGGGTGGCACTTAGGCAGTATTTGGATGTTTGTACTGAGGGCCTGATTCAGACCCGGTCACAAGCGCTGAGCGCTCGCAACCGGGTCGATGGTGGCCCAGAGCGCATGCGCACAAGGGAGCCGGCTCCGTCGTGCGCATGCGCAAGACCCGGATTACGACGGGCAATCCGTCACTCCGAGTGTCGCACCAAGAGGGGCGTGCAACGGCCCCCTTTGGTGGGCGGGCCGGGGGGGTGGCTGCCCAGACGGAGGCGTTCCCATGAGAACGCCTACCGTTTGGGGGCGGCCCCACTGACATCATTAGTGATGTCAGTGGGAGAGTTTTCAGCTCTGTTTGAGCCGAAAGCTGTCTGGGGCTTGCGGCCACGAGACCTTACCACAAGGGTCTCATCGCAAGCCCAATGGTTGCGATGGTCTTGACCATCACGACCATCATCCTGGCTGCTCGCATTAGCTGTGGGTGGCAAAACACGGCAATGCGAGCGGCCAGGAGGCCGCTCCATAAAAAAATAAAAGACGCCCTGATTCAGAGCGAGCGGCTCTGAATCAGGGCCTGAGTACGCGGGCAGAGGACCCAGACGTACCGCTGGCACAGGAGAGTGACACTGTAGTTGTACTCCGATGTTGTACTGAATACGCGGGCAAAGGACCCAGATGCACTGCTGGCACAGGAGAGTGACACTGTAGTTGTACTCGGATGTTATACTGAATACGCGGGCAGAGGACCCAGACGCACTGCTGGCACAGGAGAGTGACACTGTAGTTGTACTCGGATGTTGTACTGAATACACGGGCTGGGAACTCAGACGCACAGCTGTAGTTGCACTCGGATGTTGTACTGAGTACACAGGCTTGGAACTAGGCGCACCGCTGGCACAGGTACACCGTGATGGTACACGGGCTAAGAACTCAGATGCACCGCTGGTACAGGAGAGTGACACTGTCCACGGGCTGAGAACCTAGATGCACTGCTAGCACAGGAGACTGGAAATGACTCGAGAGCGGAAGAAGCAATGAACCTGGAACGAAGTGACGGCAAGCAAACACCAGTAGTGACAACGTTGTACTGACAAGTTCCTGCTGTCCAGAGCCAGTTATATACCCTATGGTAGCAGTCCATTGGAGGACAGCGTCAGCTGATAGCATCCCTGCTGCTATTGGACGAAGGGTCAGTCAGGTGATGAAGACTATCATAGCTGCGCCCATGACGGCAACCTCAGTAACCAAGTCACAGAGCCGCACATGGGAGTCCAAGTGAACCTAAGGCATAATCCTCATCGCGTCACTCGTCAGAAGTCAGGTGAAGTCGGCGCTGGGGTGAGTAACGGCCGATCATAGGCCGTAACCTGACATAGCCTATTTAACTTTCTCTTCGAGTGGAGGGATGGGGATTCACCATGCGCTAGAGTAACAATGTAGTAAGGAATAAAGCAAATAGTATTAAGGTGGTTAGCTTCTAGATGATACTTCACCAGCAGCACATATCAGCGTGTGGCTTTGGAACTATGTAGCATAGGAGCATAGGAACATTTACACTTCCGGGACAGTCATCTGAAGGCATCGGTACAGCTTTCGGCGGTTCACTGATTTTGAGGTTACCACAGACACATGTTGTTTTTTTGTTGCGGATCAACAATTCAGTAGCCAGGTTTCTACCATTTGTATTGTGAGACCCTGCACTCTAAGGTACATTGTTTCAATATTTACATTTGATGTTCCGGATAATATATCAGAAATCAATTGCACATCAGTGTGTGGAATATCGATAAGAGGTCTATCATCGAAGGTGGCATCACACTTTAATTGACATTGTTTTTTTGTGGGTGGTCACATTAATTTTATACTTTTCTACATACACAGGTGCATATGTCCCTCATGTATTGTTACTGTTATTTGATGTTTTAGGCTACTTGTTTTTAAAACATTCAGATATACTGTGCACCATAAAATATTTATATTTAATGTAAATCATCCATTTGCGCTCATTCCTTTTTCCATCTAAATAGTCAGTCCAAGATGTCCAGGTTCTCGTAAAGCTAATGGGGGTGTTATGCAAAGTAGCTGTGATGAATTCCATGTGATAAATTGACCAAATACTAGTACTAGTGAATGTTAGCAGAATGGGGCTGTTGTTTTCCAGTTGTAAGTGATTTAGCACTTGGTTACACTTAAAATGTGCCTTAGAAGGAGCCTTAGAGCGGCTGTTGGAATATTCAATTGCTGATCTCTGTTTTCCTTTAGCGTGGGACAACACGATTGAGTGTACAAGTAGTGAGACGCCCATTTTCAGGCTGCATGGTCTGTGCATGGAGACTGCAAACACACCAACATTGGCGCAAAATCAGTCGCACCATCGACATTTGCGATAGCTTAGGGTCTACTCTAGCTACTCTCCTCTAATTCAACTAAACATGGCCTCTGAAGCATTGGATTTGCAACTGGGAACACAGCAGCATTCACAAACATGCCCGTGACACCTCCATAACAAGCCCATGGAACGGTCCTTTGTGATCACTTTAGGTCACCTCCCAGTCTCCACCCTGAAATGCCCAGCAACCGCAAACCACTTCTAAATTGTTATCGATCCATAAGCAGTTGCAAAGGGCATCGCTCACAGTGGTTCACGCGTGCGCACTATGGGCCTGATTCAGAGCCGCTCGCGAGCACATAGCGCTCGCAAGCGGCTCGATGTTTGCCCACTGCGCATGCGCGAGCCCCGCTGAGCGACTGAACTTCAGTCGCTGCGGGGCTCGCTACAAGACAGGGCGGCTGTCGATGGTGAGTGATAGCTCACCCGATTCTGTAGGCGGGGAGGGGGGTGGCTGCACAAATTACTGATGTCAGTAGTGGACTTCCTACTCTATTAGCCGAGACCATACCACAGGGTCTCGTCGCAAGGCCGATGGTTGCGATAATCGCGACGGCCTCCTAGCCGCTCGCACAAGCTGTGGGAGGTCTCCCACAGCTTAGCGAGCGGCCAGAGAAACAAAAAAAAAACATGCCCATCAAACCCTGCGAGCTGCTTCCGGCAGCAAGCGGGTCTGAATCAGGGCCTAAGTGTTTTTGAGGCTTTTCGCGCATGCCCAGTAGCATCTATTAACTGCGTAAATATCGTCAATGCGTCAATCTCTGAATCAGGCCCACTCTACTTTATATTGGGCATCCAGATATTTTTTAGGAACTTTATAAGGTCTAGTTTGTTTAGAATACTGTACATTGAGTTAATAGTAAACTATTAATTCAGAACCCCATATAATTGGTATGGAAATAGAAATTAACAGCTAGGGGATGTCAAAAATAAGCCTAGTGTGACTGATGATTACCAAAAGCACTATAATAAAATAGGCCTTTATTTAAAACAAAACTTACCTTTAAATGTGAAACATTGCAAGTTATTTGCTGTACTTTGCCAGAAAATTGTATTTTGCTGGTCAGAATGTGGTCCCTACAGATTTATCTTCAGTTGTGTTTGGCAAGTGATTTCAAGTGACTACTGTAAAAACAATTAAAATAATTTAGCATTAATTTTTTTTATCAAGCTAATAGAAAATAGTAAAACAGACATTTTAACATGTTTTGCTTTTATTTGTAGCGTCTAATACTTTTTGAGATTAAACGGATAATATATTATAAATACTGCATATTATTAGTACATTATAACTGTGATTTACAATTATTTTGTGGACTTTATTACATCACTTATTGCTATGAAGTTGGATTCAGAAGCTTCAAAAAGTCACTGTACATTCTATGCTTGCCCTTAAAACAAAATTCTAAACCAAGACCTTCTGGTGTAAATGATCTGTCACTCTGCTCTTAACTATTCATGCTTGGGGACCGGCATGTAATCTTTTGAAGCCACAAAGATTCAAAGCATATGGTAGATCAGGTGTTGGACTTGGGGGAAATCAAAAATTAAACTGTCTTGGAGCTGTTAAGGGTCTGTGTACTGTATATTTAATGTGTTGTTGTATATTTAATGTGTTTTTGGTGTGCAAGTCAGAGGAGGCCAGAAAAAGCAAAGGCGCAATTGCCTGAAAAAATATTTCTATTAGCAGTGTCACCTTAAATTTAAAAGCCTGTTTATTTTAAAACAGATGTTCTAGACAAAGTAAGATTGCCAAAGGCAAGTCGATTTGGAGTAGGCAATTTCTACAAGCGCCGACAGAAAAAAGACAAAATGAAAACCTGCTTAAATTCTGTCTCGCACTTGACTGTGCTCGTTAAAATAAAAAAAATAAAAAAATGGTCTACTGCCTCTTTAATTTCCTATATGTAAAATCACTTAAAATATATGGAAAATAATGGTAACTAATTATCATACTAAGGGCCAAATTCAATTATCTTCGATATGATACCGCGTGGGACAAATTCAATTAGCCTCATAATCTTACCTCACAAGGAAAAGGTTATAGCTTCTGACTTTTACGCCTGGAGCTATGCAATTAGAAACCCTTTTCCCCGAGTGGTAAATCTGTGGCCTACACGCGTTAACCCATAGATTCCAGGATAAGTACCCGGTGCTAAAGGTTAACACGTTCGAGGCAGCCGCGATAAGGGCAGAAAGCCTTATTTAACGAGGATTTCTGTTTTAGTCTCAGGAGAAAGTGAACAGAAATCCGTGTTAAGTGCAGCTTGCGGGCTTACGCAGGCTACAATTCATACTTGCCGACTTTTCTATTTTCCCGGGGAGAAGCAAGTGGGAGGTGTTGGGGGCAGAGCCAGACGGTTCGCGTCATTAAGTCCTGCCCCATCGCGGTAATTTTCTGCGAACCTCGCATTTTTATAGGGGTGGGGCCAAATGACGTGATTCTTATAGAATCGCGTCATTAGAGCCTGCCCCCTACCTCCAGACCCCCTGATCACCGGGAATATTCCCATTTTGCCCACTTTACTAGGAAGTGCCTACACTTCCGGGGGTGCGAGTGTTTACCCGAAAAATTGGGGGTCTCCTGCAGGAGGGTAGGCAAGTATGTTGCAATCGAATAACGCATATACAGCCGATATGATTGACCCCATGTCTGGCTCTGCATATGTGAGGAAATACGCTATTTTTCCATTCTTTTATTTTAAAGTAATTTAGGCCCTTTTTACCAACAATTCTGTTTCAGCCCCATTATGTTTACAGGCTAAAGATGAAAGTGCCATACTGACCGATTTACAGCATTCTTCAAAGGCTCAACAATTATGTACCTCACAGGGGCAAAAGCAATTTGCTCTCCAGATACTCTAGGAGGGTACATTTACTAAAGGTCAAATGTAATCGGTCAATCAATTAAAATTCGATCTAAATTGATCAACATCGACGTTGTGTTTTTAGGACATGATTCTGAGACGCACATAATCTGCACGCCATGCCGATGTTCATGTAGTTGAGCAATTTTTGCCACTGCGCAAACATTTCTGAAGACCCTTACGACACATGCGCTACATAGAGTGTATGCACAAAGGTGCTGTTGCCATTGGGACACACGGTATCAGAAATGAGGCAGAAAATTGATGGATGTTCCCAGGATGTGGCTACTAGTACATGCATAAATGAGCCGTTCAGTGGGCGTACTATGGGAGTGTTGCAGGCGTGTCAATTCAAATGGCTGTATTCACAGACGCAAGCATAGGAGGTCATGGTCAGACAGAGAAACTGCACCTGCCATAGGGCTGGTGCAAGTTTTGATGGTGTGACCGATGGTGGCGTATAAGGACTGTATTACAGAGTGCTTAAAGTGGGCATCTCAGTCCCTGCACATTCAGCTACATGAATGTACACAAGGAAATTAGCTTGTAATTCAATTGCATAAACTCTCACATGGGAGAGTGCCAATAGAAACTGCTGTGTTCGCTTTTGCATGTAATTCAGAATTAGGCCCATTCTTGTTAATACAGAAGGGATCTTTCTTAGGATAACTGTACTCTATAATTCAGCATTAGTTCATACTAGAGAATATTAAAGACAAGTATCAGTGGGGCTGATTGATACGCGCATTTAAAACATTGGATGCAAGTGCTTGATGTTTTAAATCTGCTGCGCATGCATCCCAATAGTTACCCCAGGGAATGCAGATTGGAATTGCAGAAAAATAAATGCAATTCTGATAAGTATTCCTGGGCAGTGACTGGGGGTGGCTTTCTGTGGCGGGCATTTCAGCAGGCGTGCCATTGTCAAGGACTGCATCAGAAGACGCAGTTTCACTGGCACCCGTGGCCATGTACCAACGAACAATCCGATCAAGCATAGGGTTGCTCAAATGTCCGATGGTGCAGCCGTTGTCTGATCGATGATTTGCCTTTAAGCCGCTGCTGGTGGCATCTCAATAGGACGCCCATCGGCCAAAGCATTACAGCACAAAAAGAAGTAGCGGCTGCAACAAACACTGTAGTGGCTGTGTTGCATCCGCAGTCCCAAAAACATTGGTCAATAGCAACCGAATCAGGACTGCATCTGAGGCTGAATCAGCCCCAAAGAACCTCATTGATAAACTTTATCAAATTTATCTAGCCCATTCTCTCCTAAACTGGAGCATCTTGAATTTAGGAATTAACTCTTGGAGGTAAATGTAATAGCCTGTGACTTGCAGGCATTGGCGAGTCTGCACAATGTTTTAAATTATCAATCATTTAAAAGGCAAAACCAGGTTGGTTTTGTCTTTTACATGATTTTCACTTTAAAACTTCGGGCAGACTCGCCGATGCCTGTAAGTCACAGGTTATTATACTTACCCCTTGGAGGCTGATGCGGAGTTGGACGCAAAGCACATACTAAAAACAGCTGCTTGGTGTGGCATTGGCACTGTTTCCACCTCTACTTGTCATTTATCTAGCGCCATCTAGAAGATAATAGCTAGAATATGATTGGTTGCTATGGGCAACAACTCCTTCTAAAAACCCGCAATTAAATAAATATACCCCTTCGTGGGCTCAGACTGTGTGTTCATTAGAGATGGTCATTGACCAACGATGGTTAACAACCATTGCTAGTTTGCCACTGAAATTTTATGTTTTTTTCTTCTCCCCTAAAGCCGGGACTCAGAGGGTGTGATTCAATTGTTTTGCCGGCAGCTATTTTTTTAAGGCGCCCAACAGAACTCAATTGTTGCTCTGCCCAAGCACGATAGCCGCCAGCACCAACATTTCTGCTTGCACCCTCAGGAGGGTGCGAGAAGAAATGTGTGAAAAGCCTGTGGCTAGGGCACGGTAACTGCAGTTATGGCGTCTTAACCAGAAATTTATACAAGTTTAGCCATTTTAAACGTCTAAACCCGGTCTTATAGGGTGTGAAGAGGGCAATAAATGAGCACCCAGAATTGTATTTCAAAATTGGGCGCTCATTATCGCCACCCACGCAACATTTGAATCGCCCCCAGAGCTTAGCTCCACAACCTGATGCAAAAAGTAAATCCCAGCTCCCTCCCATGATTGGTCCACTGTCCAGCGTACACTGGGCCTGATTCAGAGCTGAACGCTCTGACCAGAGCGCTCGCTCTGAATCAGGGCCCTCCTCCCTGAAAATGGAGCGGCCTCCTGGCCGCTCGCATAGCTGTGGGTGACCACCCACAGCATATGCGAGCGGCCAAAAAGATGGTCGCGATGGTCTTGACCATCGCGACCATCGGACTTGCGATGGAGACCCTGCGGTAGGGTCTACCTGCCGCAAGCCCTGGAGTGATTTTGGCTCTATCAGAGCCAAAATCACTCCCACTGACATCACTAGTGATGTCAATGGGGCCGGCCTCAGACGGTAGGCGTTCCCATGGGAACGCCTCCGTCTGGCAGGCATGCCCACCAAAGGGGGCGTGCTGTCAATCAACATCGACAGCACGCCCCCTTTGGTGTGAGACCCGGAGCGATGGTGAGCTCCCTCCGTTGTGCGCATGCGCAGTGGGGAACATCGACCCGCTTGCGAGCGTACTGCCGCTCTCACGAGCGGGTCTGAATGACCCCCACTGATCCATGAAGCACAGCTACCTCCCGGTTGGCCGCTGCTTGGCATGCCACAGAGCAGGGATATCCATAGATGGGTAAAACCATTGATGGATTCCTGTTGATGGTTTCATGCCATCAATGCTAAGCAGCGATGGCACCATTGGTGTTTAAGCCCATTACCCCTTTCCCACCTCTTTGGCGGGTCGCATCCGGGATTTTGTACACGTGTCCATCCCGGGTGCCACCAGGCTGAGACGCCTTTCAGACTGGCAGCCCGACCTGACTTAGGGCCTAATTCAGACCCGCTCACGAGCTCTGAGCGCTCACAAGCGGGTCGATGTTGGCCCAGTGCGCATGAGGGAGCCGGCCAAGCCGTAGCTCCGGGTCTCACTTCAAAGGGGGCGTGCTGTCGATGGTGAGTGACAGCACGCCCCCTTTGGTGGGCGTGCCGGGGGCGTGGCTGGCCAGATGGAGGCGTTCCCATGGGAATGCCTACCATCTGGGGCCGGCCCCACTGACATCACAAGTGATGTCAGTGGGAGTGCCCTTGGCTCTGATAGAGCCGAAAGCACTCCAGGGCTTGCAGCAGACGAGACCCTACCACAAGGGTCTCGTCACAAGCCCGATGGTCGCGATGGTCTTGACCATCGCGACCATCTTTTTGGCCGCTCGCTATAGCTGTGGGTGGTCACCCACAGCTACACGAGCGGCCAGGAGGCCGCTCTAAAATTAGGAAGGACAGCCCTGATTCAGAGCGAGCGCTCTGTCAGAGCGTCCGGCTCTGAATCAGGGCCTTACTCCCGAGTAGATGCTGTCACTTGCCGAGCCGGTGCTTGGAGATGAGATCATCCACAAGCGCCGGCTCATCCTATGCTGTGAACGGGTCTCACAGCCGGGATTAACCTGTGTTCAACCCTGCTCATTACCCGGGTTGAAATGCCGGGTCGCTAGACCCAGGTTATTTCAACTGGGCCCTTTCACACTTAGCAATATCACGGGTTGCTGCGCATTCATGTAAATTATCCTGGGTTATTGCTGGCAGTGTGAAAAGAGTATATGATGGCCATCCCTAGTTTGCATCCCCCTTCGCTCCCCTGCTCAGCCTCACACAAGCGCAATGAGGTGCAAATATCTGCATACCAGACAAAGGGGTAGAGATGTGATTGATCTCCGTTTTTTTGTTGTTGTTTGACTTCCACTGAAAGATTGATGTTTATCTCCAAATAAATCTCGATTTTGTATCAATTCTCAAGGCCCAATGTATTGAAAGAATTGATCCAAAAATCACGATACTGTTGCAGCGAAAAACTTACCACTCCACTGCGCATGATTTTAATGGCTGCTCTGACTGCGAATGCGCAAAATATCAATAGCGAGAAAAATCAATATTATTTTCATTTATTATAAATACAGGCACGGAGATCCTGGGGTAAATTTACTAAGATGGGAGTTCTATTTAAGAAGTGATGTTGCCCATAGCAACCAACCAGATTCTACTTCTCATTTATCTAGTACCTTCTAGAACAGTGTTGGCTAACCTTGACACTCCAGCTGTTGTGGAACTATATATCCCAGCATGCCCTGCCAGTTTTAGCATGCCCTAATAGCAAAACTGTAGCAGTGCATGCTGGGTTATGTAGTTCCATAACAGCTGGAGTGTCAAGGTTAGCCAACACTGTTCTAGAAGATAATGGGGTAGATGTACGAAGCCCAGAAACGGTATCAGCGCACGTTATGTGCGCTGATACTGCTTCTCCCCGATGTATGATTGGGGGTCTGGGCGGTAAATGACAGGGGCGCTATGCGCCAGTCACTGTCGGCGCTGCTATCTACAACGGTCATACCGCATGACTGTTCGGCCGGCTGTAGCTGTCGACGACAGATACAGCCTGGCGCCAGCCTATCCCCACAGCAGGGACAGTGCTGTCCCTGCTGTGGTGGCTGCCGGCTCCAGGACTGCAGCATGATCAGTGGAGCCAGCCGGGACAGAGACACAGCGCATCAGCCGCTGCTGTCTCTAGCGGGTAGCGCCGGAGGGGGGAGTTAACGCTCCCCCTCTCCGGCCGCTGAGATGTTCTTACATCTCATCGGTAGTGCTTCCTGCTTCTCCTTGGTAAAGAGGCGAAGAGGGAAGCGTTATAGCGGCACGTTAAGTGCTGCTATCAAATTTACCCCCCTGTATCAATCCAGAAGATCGATTGGGGACCGCCGATTGGCCACCCCTACAAAGGGGAGTATGCACATTACAAATTTGTATATTTTATGCTATGCAAACAGGTGTACCACTGTACCCCAACTCAGCATGAAGAACTCTCGGTGATCAGTAGACAGAGACTTCCATACCCGTGGTAAAGAACAGAAGCTGCATTGTGTATGTATTTTTTCATATGCCAGTCATAACTAGCGGTGTGCGCCTGGGAGTGGGGAGGCAACCGGCCGGTGTTACCTCATGACTCTCATCCCCACACACCAGCAACCTTATATTATTACCAGCAGCAGCTTCCTGCCCTCACTGAGCCGCCCGCTAACACCACTTTTTGTGTCTGTCTCCGTCTCTGACATGACTCGCAACCGTGACCCCGCCCAACGTCGTCAGTTGTCCATCGGGACGCGGCTATTGGACCACAGGAACTCGATTACGAAGAGTCGTCCAATCAGCATCATGTCTGCCCGAAGCTCCCCGCCCCTCTGTTCATGGCGGGAGTTTCTATTACAGACTGTATGAACCGGCTCTGCCGTAGCCTCAGGCTGACTGACTGCTGTAAGCGCCGTTCACTGGCCGCTGTGCTGTTACCGGGTGTCGGTGACCATGGTTGGCGCCGACGCAGCAGGTGAGTAGGATGTGCCCGTGGGGTGGCGGCGCCCTGCAGGGCTAGGATGTATATTGTTGGGGAGTATAGTACAGCAGCAGGGAGCTTTTCCCTCATTCCGGCAGTACTATAACCGGGAGAATATTGTGTTGTAGGTAGCACCGAGCACAGGTCTAGGAAGCAGTGGCGGATTATACTTATGGGCTGTAGGGCTGCAGCTCCCCCAATAAAATATGGAACTTCAGTGGTTGCACAGTGTTGCCAACTCTGAAATGAAAAACAAGCAACAAATAAGTAAAAAACAAGCCCAAGCCAATCCTAAAAAGCTCAAAATTTATGGGGGTGTCTTTGTCCCTCTCTACCTGCCTAACTTCATTTTATTCTTGCTTTATTCACCCCTCTTCACTAACCTGAATATTTTAGTGTGTGCCTATATTGCTTTTCTCCCTCTACACCACCCTCAATAGTTTTACCTCCTTCTTTTCATACATCATTTCCTTGCTAGTCTTCAGCTGGGCACACACTTGCCGATGTGTGTACACCCAGCGATGTGACGCCCACCCGCGTGATATATATCTGGCAGTTGATATGTACTGCGTGGTGGGATGATCGAACACCCAATATGTCGGGCACCGGCTCCATCCACTATGCCTGCGTCGGCATCTGGGTTGTTCCGTCGGCTCTACATGCAGACAAACTGAACGACCCCAATGGACGATCCGCGGGAGTGCACATAGTGGGTACACACTGGCTGATGTGGATGATTGGGCAAAATATCGTCTAGTGTGTTACACACCTTTTCTTTTACCTGATTCTATTTCTCCCCATTCCTCTCACCCCTCTTCTTTATCTCCTTCATTCCTGTTACTGTCTAATTCCATTATCCCCTCTTTAACAGCCTCAGTATTTTTAACTTGCCCCCATGTACCTTCCTCATTTCTGTCCTCTATTTTACTTCTCCCTCTTGCCTGTCCCCTTCAACGTCACCCTGTCCGCTGGCTACTGCCCTCTATTCCCCAGACAAAACTCCCTCCCCCCACTCACCTCACTCAGTGCGATATCACAGAACCTGCACATGTGCAGAACGGGTCCTAAACAACCGGAATCTGCTATTAACAGTGCACTGCTGAATCAGGCCCTCTGTGCGTGGTAAAGTGCAGGACAAAACTGTTTAAGAAACACCTCAAAACAAAATAACTACTGTAGAATCGGTATATTTGTAATTTCTATGTGATTACACTTGCAGACAGGACCACTGTTATTGCCACTTATTATTCATAAGATTGGCATTAGGACTGTCTGGTAGAAGGGGGAATAAAAAGGCACATGGGAAAATAATTTTCTATTGATTGTTTAAACAAGTCATTTTCTAGTTAGCCAAAACTATATAACTACATATATGGAGAGATAGAGACGCAGATACATATCTGCTTCACCCATAGATTAATTTGTAACGTGCTTACCTTATTAGTGGTACAGGTTGAATCTCCTAAATCCAAATATTCAGAAATACGGAAAATTCCGAAATACAGCATTTTTTAAGCATGACTGAGATAGACACCTTTGCTTTTTGATAGTTCAAAGTGAATCTTTATTTAAGGCACAAAATAATTAAAAATATTGTACCTTAAAAAAATAAGCCCAAAAATAAGCAACACGCAACTTGGTAAAAAAACAAGCCCAATACTGTTTGTTATAAGCGGACTTGCAGCGGCAGCTGCCAGTCACACACAACAGGCATCCCCAGGGAACTGTGTTTTCTACCTTGGGACCGCCTGTCCAGGCTGCCATTAGCAGTGAGCTCTGCCTTTCAGGCAGCCCTACACGGCTTCAAGGGGCTGCAGCTGATGAAGTTCCTATAAGCTGGCGTTATGAGCATGTGCTGGTCCCAGCACCTGCCAGATCGGATAGTCTACTGTGGCCCCTTCTTACATTGGATTGATACTTAATATTTGCGGGTATCAGCCTGGTATTTTTGGGGAACATGCTGCAAAAATGTAATGACAAATGGGACCCTAAGGGGTATATTTAACGCAATCTGCATTTTTAATGCGGATGTGATATATTTTTAACATGTCAATTTTCACTAGAATTTAGCAATAATCTCTTGCCAATAAGAGCCTGTCCTGCTGCAGATGTGGAAGCAGCGTGATAGCGCATGAATCAGTTGGGTAGAGACAGATGGATCCGGAAGATCCTTCGAAAAAATCCCTATTACAGTAGCCCATAGGCTACTAGTGTTCTCCCAAGAAAGTTTTGCCAGCCTGGTGGCATTAAGAAGTAACCGGGCGGGGGCAGTGCAATATGGCTGGGCACAGATATTTTTAAAGACTCTTGCATATTTGGCCCACTTGCATGCTGAACACAGATACAGTATAATTGTGTCTAGCAATGCACACTAAGAGACAGTGTACATTTGCAATCTCAAGTGTTCCCGCTGCCTAAACATGTCTCGTAAATATGAGATCGGGATCTCTGTTAAGGTGCATACACACGGTAGGATCTGTACCACCGACTTGAAAGATATCTTTTAGTGAAGTCATTGGCCACATCGCAAAACAGGCAAAGTTGACAATATCGTGCAAGTTGGCCTGCATGTACGGACGATCATAGATATCGGTCATGCGGGAATGCGCCTCGTTGGTCGTTCACTGCATAAAAATTAACGATTTTAATGATATATAATCGTTCATAGATATTGTACCGTTTCTACGCACCTTTACTTTACATACAGAATAACTTAAATTCAGTGCGGCTTGGGCGTCAGACTCAAGTAGCAGGATAGCGCTCGGTGGCATGTAAAAAATGTCAGGTAGAGCGCCCATGAAATTGATCCTGGAGAGATGGTGTTGGCTATTGGGGGCAGGCTCTTATAGCACCGTAGTCTCCATAGAAAGCTATGGAGACTTCCTTGTACTTGAAAATGGAGGGGCTGCTGCAGATATCCAGGGGATCCTCAATATTTGCGGTTAGCCCCCTGAAAATGGATGTTTTCTGGTAATATCCCGCAAATATATATTGATAATTAGGCCTCTATTGGTGTGAGGGCTCTGACTGTTACATGGGTAAGACAGTATGTAGTGATCAGTGCAGGAGAAACTGTTTCTATCCTGCAAATAGCAGCCAGGAGCAACTCTGTCATCCGCACACGGGGTCCTGTTCCTGCAGCTACTTATTGATTCCTTGTCCCTGAATGTGTGTTTTAATACTTTCAGGGCATACATAATTTCTTATTGTTTCGAAAATAAATTATAATTATCAGGTCTAAAACCCAATGATTAATATCCCTCGTAATGGGGCATAAATAATCTCCAGCACATCCTTCTGGTGGTGAAGATCCAGGCGGATGTTGCCCTATTAATGGCCTTTTAGTGTGTTTACTTTGTGTAATTGTGTCATCACCCAAATTAATAGTAATAATGGCAGGGCTTGACAAATTTTTCTAAAATCTAGGAGCCAGGATGGAAGTGTAGGAGCCAGACCACCGCCCCCCCAGAAAAATTACAGGAGTAAGGAGCACAGCTCTGTGTTATGCAACTGTTATACACAGTATACTAGTCCACAAAATGGTAGCAGTTGAATAGATACAGTAAAATGATGGCCCCCTCACTGCTCTGCACAGCTCCCCTGCTCCACCCCCACCCGCCAGTAATAACTGACCACATTTCACATAAAATAATGGTGCCAAAAAGTACAACAAAAACACCCTCCCCTCGTGGTCACACCACTATCCCTCTGAAGCTGCTCCACAGTCCCTGGCCACGCATAGACCCTATTACTGGAGAGCTCTATGCAGCCAGAGATAGGAGACAGTAGACAGCCAGGACGTACAGGAGGATCAGCGTAGACTGGGACAGACAACAGGGATCAGAGCAGGCCAGCATGGACACAGGCACAGCAGTCACCGCAGGCGACACTCAGCACATGCACTCCTGTGCATGATATGAACACCACAATACTATAACTCTGCCAGAGCTGATGAGGGTCTGCTTTCTCCCTCACTGCAAAATCTGGTAGCCAGGCAGCAAAATCTGGTAGCCATGGCGACCTGGCCCCCGGGATTTGTCGAGCCCTGTCTATGGTGTTTTTTTGTATATAAAGTTCAAATCCTTTTTCCCACCCCACACTATAGGAAAGTACTCCTATATCTATTGTATATCTGGGGCAGGGCTGATATATGATCCCCTCCTGGATCAACCATCATTTGAGCAGCGTGATAAAGGATGCACCTGAGGAAGGGGTTGATTTCCATCCCCCTCCTTCTCAAAAACAAACATAAAGCATGTTTTCAACTCTCCTGGATACAATTACACTGAAGGCTTCCACTAAATACATAACCTGTGTTCATGCCTTTGATCTTATTTCCTAATAGTAACAGCATTTGCTTCTATTTACAGGAGAAATTGGAAGACTTTATGCAGCTGTGCCCCAAATCTCTAATATCTTCCACGTCATGGGAAAGATTGGAGAAGGTAAATATAACAAGAGGAAAAATGTACATGGTGTGGGCCCAAAAGTACATTAAAAGTTTGGGCCACTATAAAGGTCCGTATTCAATTAGCCACGATACAAAAAGGGTTTTTAATATAACAGGCACATCGCCTGATAATAACTTGAAATGTTATATTTTATGCTGTGCTGCTACCTTTATTAATTGAGCTGAGAAATTCATCCTTTTATGGGGGGTGGGGGGGACTATTGTCTAATAGTTTCCCAAACTCCACCATTACAGTCCAGCTTTTAAGTATATCCATGCTTGAGCACAGGTGACTTAACTAGTACCTCAGTCAATTTATTTTAACCATTTGCACTCCAGTATGGATATCCTTGAAACCTGGACTGTCATGGCGAAGTTTGGGAAACTGTTTTCGAATCAAAATCACTACTTTGTTTACCAGATAAACTGGCCCCTTCTTGTTACTCCTGCCTGGTGGGTTCCAGGGAAATAGTAAATAATGTTCTAATGAATACTTAATAATCAGTGAAACTGTACCCGAGCTGATGAAATAACTAATAAACTGCACTTTGGTAAAATTCCCCCTAGATATACCAGCTACTAGTATGTTAAAGTAGTTTTCTCCTTCATCCACTAGGGGACACTGGAGTTCAAGACGGTGGTAGAGCAGAGCCTGGCACTTTAAATAATTTAGAAGTGTGACTGGCTCTTCCCCCTCTATGCCCCATCAGCCCCAGTTTTTAGAATGTGCCCGAGAGAGCCGGTAGCACATCAGGCTGTCTCCAGCCTTTCTTATATAATTTTTATTTTTAGATATTAAACAAGCACTGAGGACAGACAGGCTGCTTACTGTGGCAGTCTGCCTGCTACGTGGGAGCCGCCGGGAAGGGCACCACACGGCTACTGCAGCCTGTGTCCGGTGACCCTGAGGAGGGGGCACACAACTTGGAGTCATCGGATCCAGCGAGGACCCGCCACTGCTGACACCGGCATGTGTCCGGGTTCCTCGCCGCCCCCTCAGCCCAGCATCCCGGCCGCAGCAGTTGTAAGTATAACCACTGCTCCTGATTAGCAGGAGCAGTGGACGTTAGAGCTGGGCTCAGTGACATGCCACTAGCTGTCACTGTTAGCGGCGCTGCTAAAACACCGGAGCTAGCGGGGGTGGAGCTAATAATGGTGCGTTCTGACAGCGGCGCCATTGGTACGGGCTCTCCCTCTTGGTGCTCTGCACTGCAGCAGCATCCCTGAGCCCTAAGTAAGTGGCTCACTGTTGCGCACCCAGTACATACAGCCGCTAAGCGCATTCAAGGCAGCCCGCCATTAATAAAAACTGGAACATCCTGCCGGAGCATAGTTGGCAGTCAGTTCCAATATAGGTGGTCTCTGCTCCCTCTTTTATTAAGAGGGGTCGCGCTGCAAGCGCTGACTCACCCCCGATCGGGAGAGAACTGAAGGACTGGGCCCGCCGCAGCTGAGACGGCTGAGTCCGGGTCTCCCGCCCCTCCCCCCACAGTGGGGAGATGTGTGTTCTGCAGCCCACGAATAGGACAAAGTGACAGACGGCTTGCTGCGCTGTCACTTATAGGAAGCACTGGCGCTGTCTCCGTATGTACAGCGCCAGTCGGACTAAGACGGCCTGCTTATATATTAGCCGGTAAACAGCGTGGCTGAAAGGTGCTTTGATAACTGGCGCTAGTACCTCGTGAAACTTGTTTAAATGCGTCGGTGCCCTCCACAACAGGACATCAGCCAATGCTCTCCTCCTGCCTAGAAGGAGGTGTACTCGGGTGGTGTGAGGATCCGAGTTTTCACTCGTGATCGCTCCCCCCCCCCCCCCCCCCCCTCTGTTCCCGATAGATGTATGCAGCGCGTACCAGCCACCTGCAAGAGAGCCCCACTTCCCTATTAAGGGCAGTGTCTACTACCTGCTTCAGTGCCCTAACACCGGCTGCACTGATGGTGAGTCTAGCCTATTGCTGCTCCTCCCCCACCCTCGCGCTGAGCGGGTGCACTATAACTCCGCTTTATGCAGATCTGTTGAGGGGGCAGCTGCTTTAGCCGGGACTCTTCCTGGCTAGCGTGGACATTAAGCGCAGTATTTTCCTCTACCCCAGCGCAGTGTAAGCTATGTTTATAGTTATATATATATATATATATAAATATATATTAATATATATTATACCTTTTTTCGAAGGTAGTCTACGGACAATATAGAACCAAGCCTTAATCCAAATGCCGCGAGAATAATAGTGTATCGTGGGTGAGGAGAACTCCCTATTGGGTTGGTTTTAAAACCACTGTTGGCTGAAGGGACGGGGCCTTGGGTCGATGCTCCCGTATCATCCCTACTCAGGAACGGGAGTCCCATATCGTGCTGACCATCCCTGTGGTCCAGCATTAGAGGCTGGGACGCCCACTTCTCTAGCACTATGTTAATAGCGGCTGCTGTCCTTATCTCCTGCTTAGATTGAGGGTGAGGGTCTTGCGCTGTAGATTCCCCAAGGGACAGGTCTCCCTTTTAATATGTTGGGAGAGCTCTGTCAGTTTAGAGAAGCACGCAATTTTGTGAAATGTTACATGTAATCAGCGTGTGGTGCAGTGCGCTCCACATGCACATAATTTTCACTGAAGCATAGCACAGCTCACTTTTCTGGGGCAGTACTCCCATAAGTATGTGGATTGTTACTCTTCTGCAATAGCTCACCTGATAAGGCGAGTACACCAGTAACATAAGGGTCCCAGAATCGATACCAGTCTGGGACAGCACGCTGCTAAAATATCCTGCCCCTTATGCCGTAGCAGACTGACGGCCACACGTGGCACATGAGCAGTCTCCCTGCGTGGAGGTAAGCCACATGTATGTGTATATTTGTATTTATACTAAGCCCTGCTTTAGAACATATGTCTGGAGTGAAGTTTGTCCTGGGTCTCAGTTCCTTCCAGGGCTCTAACTATTGCTCATGTTCTCATTTTACAATATCATCACCTGCTAATCGTGTATTTAGGTATGCGTATGCATAGGTGGATATATATATCGCTTCTTATCCTTACCATAAAAGCAGGGGTAGGATCTGCTGTTATCCGTTTTATGTCTGATACCTAGCACATTTTAAAAGAAAGATGATGCAATTGGAGGCTGGGCTCTCCTAATGTAGTTGGTGCAATAACTCCGCTTTACACTACTCTCCCTAAGGATTTATGTGTGTGTGTATATCTGTATCAGTACGTGTGATTGCATATATATATCTATGTGTGTGTATATATATATATATATATATATATATATATATATATATATATATATATATATATATATATATGGTATGCCTATACTTCCACAATCATTAGGTTACCTATATTTCCACGGATGGGAAGCCGCCTGGGATTACCAGATGCTGGTGCTTGGGCTCGGTCCTCGGGACCCCGGGCAGTGCATGGTTTCGGGGCTCCTCGTGGAATCGCAGGTGAAAATTGATTAGCTCCACTTTAAAAATGTGTCAGTGAGTAATGGATACACCTGTGGTCCTGCTGGGTGATGTGACGTGTGTGGGGTCATGGGGACAGAGTTTGGGAGCCACTGCTGTAAGCTATATCCATATATATATTAGATGGTGGCTATGGACTGAAGTCATGTTCTGTGGCTTGCATAGTGATAGTTACAATTCCCTATGGCATTGCTTCCAGTATGGACCCTATACATCTTGTATGTCCATACATGTATATACAGATATGTACTTGCATCCTCCTGAGGCTATAGTTCTGTTCCCATCAGTCTATATCTATGGCGCTCCTTTTCGGGGGACCTATGATCTACAACTACACTCCAGTGGCGCACTTGGTAGCAAACTGATATGACTCTAAGAGTGCAGGATATATATATTTATTTATTTTATATTTATAGCATGATGATCTCCTGGTGCAGGAGTCTGACAAGTAAACTTACTATGTTGGCATTAACTCTTCATTTCAAAGAGATTGCCTTCTCATGCAACTGTTATGTCTGTGGGTACGTGTGTATAAATACTGATATATTCCCATTCCTTGAATATTTCCTAATAATTGGGAAATACTGTTTTTTAGCCCTAACTGGGGTTATCACTACAGATATATTCCTTCTTTACTTGGGATAACTAATGCATTCTATGTACAGGTACCCTTCTCTGTATCGATTCTGGTACTCCATGTTATTGTCTTGTCGCATATCTCAATAAAATGGGTCTCTAGAGGGACCCTAGGTACATTTCCTATCAGTACATAAGGAATCCAGGTTCTCTACCATCCTCAGGGCTTAATTAGTTAAATTGCTTGAAGGCCTAGGGCCACCCGCTGATATAGGCAGGGTCAGGCCTGGATTGTATTAGATTGGTGGCCGTAATACGCACTTCACCATTATAAGGGTTAATGTAAGGCTAGGGTAGATGTATAATCTTTATATGGATAAACATCCCTAATGGAACAAGCTCAGGTATAGAGTCCTGTTGTATAACCTTCTTGTCTCCACTAACGTTTTGCTAGTTTTCTACAGTATTTTCTACTGCAACATCTCCAGATTGAAGTCCGTGCTGTAGAGCATTTGTCTTAGAACGCTGAAGCTACTCTCTATCCCTGACAGGGCAGGTTGCTGTGAGTTGGAAAAGGTCAGTGACATTCTACATAGCGTCCAGAGGGTTTCTGGTCGCCCACAGGTAAGCGGGCTTACCCCACTAATGCCTCGGAAGAGACTCCTATTTCAGGCAACCTGACATTACATAGTGTTGTTCTCTATTCCGCACCCTAGCTGCTGTCCTAGCAGCCATCCGCTCTTTTAATCAGTTGGCTCTAGTTTTTAGAGCGTTCCTGGTGTGTGGGTGCACAGTTCCAATATTGAGATTAGTGACACTATTCTACTAGAATCCGTTGGGGTTCTGGACTGAAGAGCATCTATGGGCTAGTGCACATCTTTACATTAAAGGGTGACAGGGGGCCTGGTGGGTTTTTCCGGTTCAGTATCTGTTGCTATTTCATCACATTGACGGGTGCCTTCATGGCTGTCCTAGTGCTCTAGCCTTACTGTATGGGATGCTTCCCTATATTGGTAGCTCTCCCTGGGTGGCTGTTGCATCTGTGCTGTTTAACTGCCAGGGTATCCTGGTTGTTTTCATACTATGTTCGGACCAGCAGTTGGTACTGACTACGCACTACCATCATGTTGGAAGTTGTCTGTCTGGGGTTTTGTTGCTGTGGTTTCTTTTCAGCTGCAGGGTTTCAGTCGCTGTTTTATCACTCTGTTTGAAGAATGGGTTGTTCTGCTGTCTGACCCTCTGAAAGGGATTGTAGTCTCAATCCTCTCGAAGCCGCCTCCGCCTCTGCCAATTGTCGGAGATCTCTATGGTCTAACCCTTCCGCTGGTTAACAACCTTGTAGTAGTTGGACCTCCAGACTGGTTTAGGGCTGCTTCGGTCTTGACTTTTGCCTCCCAGTATACTCTTTATTAGGAGTCTGTGGACAGGATCAGTTCTGTATTTGTAGAATGGTATCGTTATACTTATATCTATATGAGTTATGTTCAGCGTGCTGGGATTCTGCTGTCTGCGACTGTGGCAGCTTCCTGTTTCTGGATCTGGTACGGTTTTCTTGAGTTTTGTTCTTTGGTTACTGCCCTTCTCCTATGGCTTCGACCTGGGGTTCTCTGCTCCCAACAGTCCGGCTTGGTCTGTTTTCAGCTGAGCTTACAGTGTTCTGATGCTTCTCACCTGAGGGTGCTTTCTCGCTAGCCGCTTTATTCCATTCGATTTATGCTGTACGTTGTGCAATTTCTGTGACTGTTCAGCAAGGAGTTCTGATTGTCTCCTGGCTCTACGACACTTGATCATCAGCTCTTGCCTTTCCGTTGGGCCTCCGGTTCTGTGCGGTCCCTGTTTCGGTTTGGCTGAAGGGTCGGCAAGTTCTCCGTGCTTCCCACCCGGGCGGTTGGCTTTGGAACGTCCCCACTGTCTTGAACTCCAGTGTCCCCTAGTGGATGAAGGAGAAAACAGGATTTTGGTACTTACCGATAAATCCCTTTCTCCGATTCCACAGGGGACACTGGACGTCCGCCCTGCGCTGCGTACCTGCCGTTTTGTTTGGTACCTTCTATAGTTGTGTGACTGCATGTTTTCCCTGCAGTGGGTTCCTTTGTTCTCCTTCAGTCGGTCTTGTTCCGTTCTGTGGTCTTCTCCTTCTCCTCGTTTTCCTGTTGTCCTCCGTCTCCTCTCGGGCTCAGTTCTTAAACTGGGGCTGATGGGGCATAGAGGGGGAGGAGCCAGTCACACTTCTAAATTATTTAAAGTGCCAGGCTCTGCTCTACCACCGTCTATACCCCACTGTCTTGAACTCCAGTGTCCCCTGTGGAATCGGAGAAAGGGATTTATCGGTAAGTACCAAAATCCTGTTTTCTCAAGTTTTTAGATTGGGTTATTAAATGAAGAAAAAAAAGAAAATGCAGGCGCACACTAAGCAGTAAGACTACTTTTAATCAAAGCAATTGTAATAAACTCTACATGTAACATGGGGTATAAATAAGGTTCTTGGCACGTTTGGCCAAAAATGCTTGTCCATCTACCACGTCGAGGTGACCCTCAGCAGATGGGTCCCTAACATCCCTAATACTGACACATTAAATAAATGTATCCATAATTTATATGTAATGGTGCACTGCACACCCATTATAGATACACCACTGCCCTTGCTGCTCCCACTGCTAGTGGGATGGAACAAGCCATAGTCTATCAGGAGGAAAGGGGTATTGTGCACTGGGAACATTAAGTATGGAGACAACGGCACTGAGGAATTTACCGGGTCACTTTACTAGTATTTATATTATAGTTCTCTTTTGAAGCTGGAGATGATACATTTGTACAAACTCAGACTACACCTAAAATTGTCTCTAACTCCACAGCCCTGATACCACCTACGGTAGGAAATATTTTTGCTTAGGTGGCCCTTTCCCCTTATACAGAACCATTAAATAAAGATCACATCTATAAATAATTGGGGAGCAATGTGATTAATGGCTTTCGTCCGGTGCAGTTAGAGAAACAGAAGAGCCCTGTGAGAAACTGCTGTACGATGAGAACCCCTGGGCTACATATGGGGGGAGGGGCCACCTAGGATATTATTTCCCTATGTGGTAATTTAGCTTTAATTGTGTAAGCACATCATCTTGTTAAATTATCTTTTTGGTTGTAAAATGTTTCCTCTCTCTCCCAACTTACTGCACTTGCCTGTTTTCATAACTATTCCTTACCTGTTTCATAACTATTCTAATTTTGTTCTCATTTTATCTGCAAAATACCAATTTCTAACCTTTTTTTTGTATCAACTGACAAGCTGTTGCTTATGCAAGTAATATGAATGTGCCACATATCATGCATTTTGTTTATTCAGGCACTTTTAGTTCTGTGTATTTGGCGGTTGCAAGGTTAAAGTCAGGGGAAGACAGAAGATTTGCTTTGAAACATGTAATCCCTACAAGTCACCCCAACCGAACTGCAGCAGAACTTCAGTGTCTGGCTGTAGCTGGGTAAGTATAATGTGACCACATAGCTATCATGATGCAGAAGAGGGCAGGAACTGCGTTAGTTCTGTGTCCCAGAATTTTTCAACACCATTTCATTCGTGTATGCCTATGTGCAGAGTTGGATGCATGTACACGCTTGCTTCTGGGGAGGCGGACCAGGGGGGAAGTGCAGTCTGTCATAGGCCCAGTACAGTAAGTGTGTGTGTTGCATAACTGCAAGCGTACAGACACGTACTGAAAAGCAGATACACCTGTCAAAGCTGTACAGTAAGATGAGTCGCCCCATACTAGCTACATGCATCTAATTGGACTTGATTGTAAATTTACCTCTGAAGCTGATAACTGTTTTTTTTTTTTTTTTTTTTATGATCATCCGTATATTATAGTATGTATTTTGTGTGTAGTTAAAATAAAAATAACTTTTTTGATTCAGCAAATATTTCTTCTCATGTATGAGTGAATGTATTATCTGAAGCATTTATAGATGTTTGATATGAAAGAAAATATAAAAGGTGCTTATGAACTGGTGGTTTATGAATGCCTGACACATATGATACAGGCACAGATCTGGACGCATCTTCTGATTCGTGCATCTCCTGCATGTTGGTGTAAATACAGTATTTCTCCGCCTCATCTGGGGGTCACTCCTTAACATGGGATGTAGAAAGGACGATAAGAATGAGGTCTTAGGTTAATGATGCTCTAAATATATGCCCCTCCCTACAACCACTCACTAGTTTTTAATTAAGTGCTAAAAGTATAATAGCATAGTAACAGCTAAGAATAGGTTACAATATACCTTTTTTTTTTTTTTTTCTTTAAGGAACTGCCAGAAAGTCAACTGTAAAGGGTTAAAAGTTAGTTTACTCCTATTCACCCCTAGAAACAAGCTGGTGTTCTTTGTGACCTAGTTCCGGATTTCTCGCTGGTTCAATGAATTCATTGCACCTCCGATACGCATTACTGAGTGTGCAAGGGGAGCCAGCCACCACAGAAGTAGCCAACCGTTTTCATAAGCAGCTCAGTTATTCGTGACCACATAAGCAATGCTCCCTGAAGAATTGGCTGTCTCAGAACAGCCTAGCTGGTGGGACGCAGCACATGGGGGGGGGGGGAGGTCTTGCTGGCCAGCTACAATGAAGTGAGATAGCCCAGCAGAGAGGGAGCATGGCTGAGTGGTCAGGAGGCGGAGCCAGGATTGGCTTCTGTATGGCCAGTCCCTGCCAGTAGTGGGTCTGACAAATGATTGGAAGTCCAGAGGATGGTTGCTAGAGGGAGAATGACTAAAACACATGTTCATTGTTACAGACCAGAGGCATGTCTTTCATATTAAATCCATTTCTCCCCTATAGGACAGGGAAGTAGAGGACTACAGAAATCACACTCCATCCAAGTTAAATAAGTCTCTGGCTATTGAGAAGTCAATAATCATTTCATGGCTTTCCATCTTGGCTAGTACGAGTCATGGCTGTTGAGAGGTAAATAAAAGTATGACGCTCCATTCTGGCTAACAAGTCATTGGCTATTGAGATGTCCATATGAATGTCTCCATCATGACTAATGAGTCAATGGGCTATATTTACGAAGCACCGGCTTTTATAAGCCGCAGTTTCTTGCCTGGTTACAGATGAAAATTTAAAGTCAAGAAGTGTGAAGCACATCCGAGTTTATACTTAATGTTAGT
Source organism: Taudactylus pleione (assembly GCA_031769625.1). Lineage (NCBI taxonomy): Eukaryota > Metazoa > Chordata > Amphibia > Anura > Myobatrachidae > Taudactylus > Taudactylus pleione. The sequence goes on from JAUIMM010000371.1 coordinate 2,480,914, forward strand.
GCCACTTTAACTATTCGCATTTGCCAGAATTGGTGAATGAACTCTGTCTTAAACCTGACATTAGTCTCTGTTCTTTACCCCATTTTGCCTGTTGACGTGGCAAATGGTGGTGTATTCTCCTAGAGTGGGTATTCCGGTAGCACATTTAAGAAACCTTCTGGTGCTGGAAAATATGGCTTTAAAGAATGCATCAGATAAGACATGCGATGGTACTCTAAAGTCTAGTTTTGCAGCCTCAGATACAGCACTGAGCTTTATTTTGGCAGTTGCATGGGTGTCAAAGCCATAGAAAAATGGACAATGTTTGGCAGAAACCATTGACAAAGGTCGCCCACAAGCAGAATTGTTGGCGATAACTGAGCAGATAGACGTACCTTCGGAGTATTTTGGAAAAGTTTCTTTAGATGCAGCCTCCATTGATTCATGCATTTTAGCCTTAGTAGCTAGATGTACAATTTGGTTTAGGTCCTGGTTAGCTGACATTGAGACTAATGCTGGCCCTACACTAGTGCGGTTTCTGGGACGATTGTCCGGTTTGCGACGTGTCATGCGATGAATTGTGTCAAAATTGTGTAGTATTTAGGTTGGAATACGATCCGATGCGCGCTCCCGCAGCTCTTAAAACGTATCGAATGATCAAATGTGCAGCCCATATTATCTATCGTGATTGTATGCCGATCATGCCATGTATTTGTGCATGCGATGCTTCGTGCATCTGACCGGCGTCAATTGTAAAAAAACAAAACTGATGCACGCACGGGAGATCCATGCATCTGTCTTTAATAAAATAAAGATCTAACAAATGGAAATGGGGAAGAGGGAAAATAAGTCTTACGGGTGCACTCAGGTAATGTAGCAAATATATTATAAAACGTAACCTTTAATAAGTTATTATATAAGAAATTGTTTCCAATCTTAATACAATGCACATGAGAAGCAAGCGAAATCAACGTAAAAATAAAAAGTGCAAGAAATATGAAGATGTGTTTTAAAAACTATTAGCCGGTGTCTGATTACTTATAATTGTCAATTATTTTGTGCCACATACAACATTTATAATGTTCCATTATTTTATTTAGGAAGTACCAATTCACTTTGACAAGGAGAGAGAATTTTTATAATTCATGTGTCCAGTTGATTCTGTCATACGTTTAGCCTCACAAGTTACTCTCTAGTTAGCCACATCCGTTTCCAAAGGGATACATTTCTACTTCAGGGTCCACAGGGTGACCTTGGGGTATAGCTGGATCCTCGGGCACCACGGAGTTAAAGCTTTTAGCTGCTCCCACGATGCACTTGGGTCCATCCACCTCTATTCCCCGCCCCCGAGCCACAGGCACCTCAGTTTAAGATGGTGCCCGGCCGGAGTCGGGTCACCCTGCGGTGGGATGAGGGCGGCAGCGATGGGCTGTCTGTACAGACGCCACGCTGCCGCTCCTTCTCCCTGCTGGCGCCGCGATGCCAGCACTGAACTGGGGATCGCGGCGGGGGAAGCCAGAGTCTGTACTAGCCGGACTCTGGTTTCCCCCGGGACTGCTGCCGGAAACGCCGGGGAGAGCAAGGTAAGCCGCGCACCGCTTCCTCTTAAATGCAGTCCCATGCCCCCGGTTCTAGGGGACAGACCGGGGGCGCTAGCGGTGGCGGCGGGCTCCCCCTCCAGTGGAGGCATACCCCGCCATACCACTAGACCACCAGGGTGAATAATGCGGCAAGCGGGATGCCGGCAACCTTGGGGGTTAATATGCTAGCCAGGGGAGGAAGCCTTCCCTGTCTAGCGGCTCCTCCCCTCAGCTCAGCGCGCCTTTCAGCACGTAATCTGGCGTCGCTGAGCTGCAGATACTCGGCCACTCCTCCTCTGAGGTCTCCAGCCATTTTCTCTGTGGCAGCGCAGATCTTCAGGGAGCACGCGGACCGGTCCCCCTGTGTACCTCTCCCCCAACAAGGACAGTGTACACAGCACTATAGCCCTCCCAGACACTGAATCTGGGCAGGTTGATTGTAGTGGAAAGGTGCAGTGAGTATATCTTCCTGCATGGTATGTGACTTTTGCTAGTGCTGCCTGTCTGTGCTAATTTCTACTTACTGTAAGCCTATACCTATCCCATTCCTTCTCCTACAAGCCCTACAGCTGTGCAGGGGAGGGGCGTTTCTACAGACCTCGCCTATATAAATCACGTATTTGTGAGGTCCGTCACATACAGTGGTGTGCTACACAGTACCATATTGTGGGCTGTTGTCCAGCACACTGGTGAGTGCGCAAGTTTTTCTTCCTATGTCATAACTGTATATTTAACTATATAGTCTGTCATGTCTGAGGAGGAGATTGAGCACTCCGTGGCTCCGGTATTGTTCTCCTGCAGGCGCTGTTCTGCAGGAGTGGATAGGGAGGATTTGTCGCAGGACGGCCTGTGCGACGGTGCCAGGCGATCCTTGGTGCGTCTAAACCTCCTATGTCGCAGGAGCCACCATGGGCGATGTTTTCCCTGGTGCTGGTGTCCATCGTGGACCGTCTGTCGGTCCCGACTGCCGTCCCTACTAGGGCGTTGCCCCAGCCTACCATCCCCCATTCCCCTGGTGTCCCACAATTATTGCAGACTCCTCCGGGGTCTCAGCCTGTTGGTCCCTATGCGGGGTTGCCAATGCATATACAGTCCACCCCTGTGGCACAACAGGCTGTGGTGCCGTTTCAGGCTCCTGTGGCAGCTCCTCCACCCTGGGTGGATGCGCTTTCCCACACTGTCCAAGATTTGGCGGCAGCATCTTCGGCTTTTCAGTCGATGTTGCGCAGTGACGTGCCCTCCAGGGCATCTAAACGCACAGTTATGGCGCAGGCTGCACATTTTTCGGACTCTGAGGGGTCCTCAGATGATGGTGAGGTGCAGGATGACTCAGCCTCAGATGCCTCAGTCCAGGAGGTAGACACGAAGTCTTCCAATAATGTGCGGGCTCTAGTTAGGGCGTTGCGGGCCATTCTTCTGATTGAGGATGAGGCACCCGCTCCCAAGTCGAGGTATCCTAGTTTTAAAAAAGCTAAGGTTACCTCTGCAGCGTTCCCCTTGTCTGATCAGTTAACGGATCACATGGCGGTGGCCTGGCAGATGCCCAGTAAGCGATTCCTGCCACAGAAGCGGTTGGCGTTCAATTATCCGTTTCCGGAGGTGCATTGTAAGAAATGGGAAACTCCGCCTACGGTTGATTCCCATGTAACACGTCTCATCAGGAGTGCTACTTTGCCGTTGCAGTCTATATCCTCGCTGAAGCATCCTACGGACAGGAAGGTGGAGACTTGTCTAAAGTCTATTTATTCTCTCTCAGGGGCTGTAGCCCGGCCGTCCATGGCCATCTCCTGGGTGGCCAAGGCCATTGAGGGTTGGGCCAACGCCTTGGAGGATACGTTTCCGGATGAAGCTCCTGATGTCCAGAGGGCGTTGTTAGGATAGATGAGAGATGCCGCTTAATACATTGGAGAAGCATCTTTGGATGCTAGCCTGCTGACCTCTAGGGTTTCGGCGGCAGCAGTGTCTGCTCGCAGATCCTTGTGGTTGAGGTCTTGGAGGGCAGACGCTGATTCAAAGAAAGGCTTGGAGGCCTTACCTTTTAATGGAGAGTTACTATTTGGTCCGGACCTGGACAAAATAGTAGATACCCTGGCAAAGTCCAAGTCAGCCTTCCTCCCTTCAGCTACGACACCTGCTAAGGTCCGGAGCTCGGCCTTTCGCTCCTTTCGGGTTCAGGGCAAGGCAAAGGGTCAGTCCTTCCCGAGGCAGTCCGCAACCAAGACCGCCTCAAAGCCAAAGAAGCAAGCCTGGAGTGCTAGGTGCCCTTCTTCCAAGCAAGAAGATAAGCCTTCTGCATGATGGGATCGGCCTCTCTCTGGGGGACCCCAGAGTGGGAGGCTGACTTCTTCAATTCGCCCAGTGCTGGCACAATACCACCACGGATGCCTGGGTGCGAGAAGTGGTCTTCCAGGGGTACGCCCTGTCTTTTCGGCACAGGCCGCCTCGCCAGTTTTTTTGCACGAGTACTTCTCAGGACAAAACCAAGGCCTTGCAGGTTCAGGAAGCCATAGAGGCCTTGCTGACGGCGGGGGTCATTATACCCGTACCACAATCTCAACGTGGGTTGGGGTATTACTCTACGCTGTTTCTGGTGCAGAAACCCAATGGCTCTCATCGCCCCATCCTCAATTTGAAGTCCCTGAACAGATTTCTCAGGGTTCCCAAATTCAGGATGGAAACTTTGCGTTCCATCATTCTGGCGATGGAACCGGGGGATTATATGGTCTCCCTGGATATCCAGGATGCCTACCTCTATGTGCCTATAGCAACATCGCACCAACGGTTTCTGCGGTTTGCTATTCTCCACAACCACTACCAATTCAGGGCTCTACCCTTTGGCCTCTCCACGGCACCAAGGGTATTTACCAAGGTGATGGCGGTCATGGCGGCTCACCTTCGGAGCCAGGGGATACGGTTGCTACCGTATCTAGACGACCTCCTCTTGCTGGCAAGCTCCTCGGAGGTACTGATCCAGCATCTCCACCTGACGGTCGCTTGTCTACAGGCACACGGGTGGTTGATCAACTGGAAGAAGTCCTCCCTCATCCCATCACAGCGGATGGTTCATTTGGGGGCCCTGATGGACTCTCGTCAGCAACAGATTTTTCTGACTCCAGAGAAGGTCTCCTCCTTACAGCTGCGGATTCACAGTTGTCTGAGCAGTGGCAGAGTGTCGGTGCACTCAGCGATGAGAGTTTTGGGGTCCATGGTGTCGGCCTTCGACATGGTGGAGTTTGCCCAGTTCCATTCCAGGCCCCTGCAGAGGCTGATTCTTTCGGAATGGAACGGATTGCCACACAGGATCCGCTCTCAGATGCTGGTGTTGTCCTAGGAGGTGCGTCTGTCCCTGGCCTGGTGGCTACAGACTGCTCATCTCCTCGAGGGGCGCCCCTTTTGGATCCCGGAATGGGTTCTTCTCACGACAGATGCCAGTCTCCGGGGTTGGGGGGCGGTGACAGGCTCTTTGTCACTTCAGGGTTGTTGGTCGGCAGAGGAAGCAATTCTTCCCATCAACATCCTGGAACTGCGGGCAGTGTACAGAGCCCTGCAGTCGTCCGGCACCGCTCTTCACGGAAGGGCCATTCAGGTGCAGTCGGACAACGCCACCACGGTGGCGTACATCAATCACCAGGGAGGGACTCGCAGTCGAGCTGCGATGTCGGAGGTGTCCCGCGTCCTGGCTTGGGCGGAGCGCTATCTTCCAGCTCTCTCGGCAGTCTTTATCCCGGTAGTCCTCAATTGGGAGGCGGACTTCCTCAGCCGTTACGACGTGCATGCCGGGGAATGGTCGCTTCATCCAGAGGTATTCCAACTACTCGTGGACAAGTGGGGGCTGCCAGAGCTGGACCTGATGGCGTCCCGTCACAATCACAAGCTGCCCGTGTACGGGTCAAGGGCAAGGGACGCAGGCGCAAGTCTGATAGATGCGCTGTCGGTGAAATGGCTGTTTCGCCTGGCTTGTTACCTTCGATATCTCTGCTGCCTCGGGTCCTGCGCAAGTTCAAGCAGGACGGAGGCACACTGATCCTGGTGGCCCAGAAGGCCGTGGTACTCCAATCTGCGGAGCCTGTCCATCAACGCTCCATATCTCCTACCTCAACGACGGGACCTGTTGTCTCAGGGGCCCTGTCTTCACCCGGATCTGTGTCGACTATCTTTGACAGCGTGGCTCTTGAGACAGCCGTCCTGAGGTCTCGGGGCTTTTCTAGCTCCGTTATTACCACCATGCTGAGGGCGCGCAAGCCTGCTTCCACGAGGATCTATCACAGAGTGTGGCACACTTACTTTCAGTGGTGCGAGGCCAGAAGATATGATCCCCAGGTGTTCCGGGTTTCGCGTATTCTGGCTTTCCTTCAGTCGGGTTTGGACTTTGGATTATGTCTTTCCTCACTGAAGGTGCACGTGTCTGCTCTGTCGGAGTGGTTCCAGCGCAGGATTGCTGCTATGCCGGACGTACACACCTTTTTCCAGGGTGTTTTAAGAATCCAGCCTCCCTTTGTGCCACCTGTGGCCCCGTGGGATTTGGCGGTGGTTCTTCGGGCCTTACAGGGTCCTCCTTTTGAGCCCTTGCAGTCGGTGGAGCTCAAGTGGCTAACTTTTAAGACCGTTTTCCTCTTGGCAATTGCTTCTGCCAGGAGGGTTTCGGATTTGGGGGCGCTTTCCTGTCGTTCCCCTTTTCTGGTTTTTCATCAGGACAGAGCGGTGCTTCGCACTCTTCCTGATTTCCTGCCTAAGGTGGTTTCCAGGTTCCACATTAATCAGGAAATTGTTGTACCAGCCTTTCAGTCGCCTGATCTTTCGGCTGGGGAGGCTTCTTTAGACATTGTCCGTGCAATCCAGGTTTATGTGGACAGGACTAGTTCTGTGAGGAAGTCTGATTCATTGTTTGTCCTCTTCGGTTTTCACAAGAGGGGTTGGCCTGCCAACAAACAGACTCTAGCCCGTTGGCTTCGTTCTGTTATTATTGAGGCTTATATGCAGGAGGGTTTACCTGTTCCAGCCTCTGTTAAGGCTCATTCCAGCCTTAAGGGTCTGTGGGCCTTCTTGGGCAGCTAGCCGTGACGCCTCTGCTGTTCAGCTGTGTAAGGCGGCCACCTGGTCTTCCATTCAGACCTTTTTGAGGTTCTATGCGTTTGACACCTTTGCCTCTCAGGATGCATCCTTTGGGCCCCGGGTTCTCCTATCAGCACAGGAGCGTCCCCGCCCTTAGTTGGACTGCTTTGGGACATCCCCAAGGTCACCCTGTGGACCCTGAAGTAGAAAACAAGAGATATGGTAAGAACTTACCTTTGTTATCTCTTTCTACGAAGTCCATAGGGTCCACAGGGCACCCGCCCTGACGCACCTGGCTTCATATGGGCTCTGTGACTGGTCACCGGTTTTCCGTCTCCCATTTCTGTGAGTATGGTTCTTGTGTGTTCCAGTCTTCCTTCTCTTTCGTCTCCTCCTCCGGCCTGGGCTGCTTACCAGCTGAGGTGCCTGTGGCTCGGGGGTGGGGTATAGAGGAGGATGGACCCAAGTGCATCCTGGGAGCAGCTAAAAGCTTTAACTCCGTGGTGCCCAAGGATCCAGGATCCAGCTATACCCCAAGGTCACCCTGTGGACCCTATGGACTTCGTAGAACAGAGATAACAAAGGTAAGTTCTTACCATATCTCTTGTTATTTCATAAGATGATACAATTTTGATCCCTCTTTATTGAGGCTACTTTCTTGTAACTTATTATTCCTGACAGTGTTGCTATTACAATTACCTACAATAACTCCAGTGTATAATAATCACTGCAGAGCTGATATTTCACAAATATCGTTGATGCGCAGATTGCATTTGCTAAATGTCAGTTTGCCACATATTGCACCCTTCTCACTAGTGCTGATAATGCTGTCCAGTATGCCTTCACATATGTATATTGCCGCTGTATGTGAATCAATCTTTCCATAAATATTAGTAAACTTTCACAAATGCTTAACTATATCTGTTTAGCCACAGCTAAAAAAATCATTCGGCAATAGTTATGTTCTGACATAGAGATATCATTTAACACTTTAGGTACCCCCCCCCCCCCCCTTTATATAATGTCCATAGATTCAATACTATAGCGTGCCCAGGTATTATTTATTTAAATATGACAGCAGTTCTTTTATATTGTTTATTCACAATATGTGAGTAGCGGTGATGAGTAGTGAGTCTGGTAATGAATATGCTCACTGGTATTAGGCACACTTCTAGGTAAGTCCTACAAGCTATATACTGTAGTGTAACTTCGGTTCATTTTTGGGGCGTGGGTCCCCCTTGATTGCTTTGGTTGATCTGTTTCAGGGCACCGCATTATAAAATTTTTCTTTTATAACACATTTTAACCCTTCACTGTTTGTTTATTATACATGTACTTTTTTATTTTCATTCTTTATATGCAGCTGTGGCTGCTCTTAACTATCTCTTTTACACTGCACTTTTCTTACTATGGCGGTGCCCTGGGGCGGCTTAGCTGGGCCAGTTTGGGGGTGTCCTGCGCTCTGGATTTGAATCCTAGTATGTTAGGGACCTACCCTAAAGAGGTTACCTGGATATGGTGGGTAGGCCCATAACCTTGGCCAAGATTATGCTAAAAACCTCTATTTATTGCAAAATTTTATTGCATGTATATATTATCAATGATTTGGAGTTGTGCACCTGAGATTTTCTGTTTTTGTGCCTGCAATTAGTCTCATTAGGTAGCACCTCCCATTTTATATATATATATATATATATATATATATATATATATATATATATATATATATATATACACAATTTATTTTTATTTTTTTCAGGGTGTGCAGTCCAGGATTCTTTCCCATATACTCCAATCTTTTACATACACAGTTCTCCCACAGGTACCTTCATTCACATTTACATCATTTGAAGTACATTCTATCAGGACTTTCACCCCTTTCTCTCTGCAAGTTGTTGTTATCTATCGCCCACCTGGGCCACCTCAACAATTTCTGGAAAATGTTTCTGCCTGGCTCCCTCACTTCCTATCCTTAGACATCTCCACCATCATTATGGGTGATTTCAATATCCCCATTGACAGTCCACAATCTCCTCATTCCTCCAAACTACGCTCTCTAACCTCCTCTCTTGGCCTCTCCCAATGGACTGACTCCGTTACTCATCAGGAGGGCCCACTGCCTTGATCTTGTATTCACCAGACTATGCTCAGTTTCTGATTTCACTAATGTTCTTTTCCCTCTCTCAGATCACAACTTTATCACCTGCACACTCTCCTCCATTACATCAACGTCATTGATATTAACCAAACTTTAACCTAAAACCCAAAGAAATACTAATGCTATTAACTTTCAACAACTATCTACCTCTCTACAACGACTCTCACCAATTTCTACATTCACTTCTTCTGAGACTGCTGCATCACACCTAAACCAGATTCTAGAAAAAGCCCTCAATAAAGTAGCCCCAGCTACCCATCACACACCTAGAGTTAGATGTCAACCGTGGCATTCTAACTTAACAAGGCATCTACAAAAACTCTCACGTAAAGTTGAACGTCAGTGGCAAAAGTCTCATACTACATGTGACTTCCTCCCATATAAGACTGTCTACAACTCTTATCGTACTGCTCTGGACGCTGCTAAACAAACATATTTCCAACTCTAATCTCTGCTCAAGCCTCTAACCCCAAGCGACTTTTTAATACATTTAAACTGCTTCTTAACCCTCCCTCACCCAAACCACCTGCTACTATCTGTGTGCAAGATCTTGCTTCCTATTTATGGACAAGATTGATGAGATATGAAATGGTATGCTCTTCCTTAGCTAGTGACCTGCTCAATTCCCTACCTGAATCCTCTGGCACATTCTCCATTTGATCTCACAAATGAAGATGAAGTATCTACACTCTGCTCATCCTCCTACTCTATTACCTCTCCTATACCCTTACAAATCAGTAAAGCTCTGTCTCCTGTGCTCATCCCAACCCTAACTAAAATCTGTAATCTCTCTCTCTATTGGCAACTTTCCATCACTGTTCAAGCATGCAGTGATTACTCCCATTCTGAAAAAAAACATATTCTGACCCTAACCACCTCTCAAATTACCGTCCTATCTCCCAGCTCCCATGCCCCTCCAAGCTACTTGAGAGAATTGTCTACGCCCACCTCACACACTTCTTAACTCACACAACTTATTGGACCCACTTCAGTCTGACTTTCGTTCCCAACACTCCACAGAGACCGCACCGACTAAGGTAGTAAATGATCTGGCCAAGACTAAAGGCCATTACTCACTCCTAATTCTTCTAGATCTCTCTGCTGCTTTTGACACTGTTGACCACTCTCTTCTCTTACAAACACTACAGTCCCTAGGTCTTAAGGACACAGCTCTTTCTTGGTTTTCTTCCTACCTATCTGCTCGCTCTTTTACTGTTTGTTTTTCTGATTCTGCCTCCTCTTCGCTACCTCTATCAGTTGGAGTAACACAAGGCTTGGTCTTAGGTCCTCTGCTATTCTCAATCTATACCACCTCTCTTGGCAATATGAATGCCGTTTAGTCACTATTTAGCTCTGCAAGTCGCTTAAGAAAGAATTGCTTTCCAGTCCAATCGTGTGGTTCCAAAGCACAAAAAGTTATTTATGTAACAGGGATAACACGATGTAAGTTTTAACAATTAGAATAAAAAGCAATGAAAATAGTACAGTCCGATACATACGCGTGCGCACTAGTCCCAGTATACAGTCATCAATCCAGAAGTCTGCGGTCGCAAGAAGATGTGTGTACACTGAGGTCAGGACACAGCCTATATACCTTACAGGTTTCAGAGTTAACAGGGACAAATTGACAGGTTCTCATTGGTTCTTGCTTCTGGTCATTGGTCAGTTCATACGGTGTCATCAGGGGTATGGTTCAGTCTTCCAACAGTCACATTGTGTAGCTTCCCGCCGAAGAACTGGTTAATACTGGCTACAACACTGAATGCAAGTAATAACATTCTATTCAATAACTCCCTATCATCCATACCTAGAGGACGCATGATGCGACCTCTTTGCCGATAGAAACGGATGTCTGCAAATAAAAAGGGATTTAGTATGATACCAAACATGACATGTCCACTGTATTCTGAACCTTAGATCTCTTAAGTACATATTACATCATAATTATTAATTAACAAATACCTTTTAATAACTGATTATTATCTATGTGTGGGAACCCTTTTATATGTATGCGTTCTCATATGTGTGTCTGTATTAAAATAGCAAATGTGCGTCTGTTTATGTACGTGGATATATACAGATGAGTGTCCATGTGTAAGTATGTGAATATGCATATGAGCGTCTGTGTGTATATATGTACAGTGGGGCAAAAAAGTTTCTACTTCAGGGTCCATAGGGGGTCCACAGGGTTGACCTTGGGGTATAGCTGGATCTGGATCCACGGGCACCACGCAGTTAAAGCTTTGCTGCTCCCAGGATGCACTTGGGTCCGTCCTCCTCTATACCCCGCCCCCGGCCACAGGCACCTCAGTTTTAGTTGGTGCCCGGCCGGAGTCGGGTCACCCGGTCGCAGTGGGGCTGCAGGAGCAGCCCCTAAGCTTTATTTTAAAAGAGAAATTTTTAATTTTTTTCTACTTTTTTTTTACACTTTTAGAGCGGCAGCATCAGACTGTCCTTTAGGACGTCCACTCTGCCGCTCCTTCTCCCCGCTGGCGCCGCGACGCCAGTACAGCTCTGGGGATCGCGGCGGGACCCCAGAGCCTGTACTAGCCGGGCTCTGGGGACTCCCTTGACTGCTGCCGGATGCGACGGGGATCAGGTAAGCGCGGCGGCCCGCGGATACTTCAATGCAGTCAGGAGCCTCCGGTCTCTGGGGACAGACCGGAGGCGCTAGCGGCGGCGGCGGGCTCCCCCTCTATTGAGGAATACCCCGCGTGTCCGCTAGACCACCAGGGTAACAGGCTGGTAGCGGGACCGGCAACCCGGGGGTTAATTGCTAGCCAGGGGAGGCAGCCTTCCCTGTCTAGCGGCTCCTCCCCTCAGCTCAGCGCGCCTTTCAACTAGCAGTCTGGCTTCGCTGAGCTGCTCTTATCTTACGGCCACTCCTCTGTGGTCTTCGGCGGCCATCTTTACTAACAGGCATCGCAGACTCCCAGGCGGTATCAAGTGGACCGGTCCACCTGTGTACCTCTCCCCTGCTAAAGGACAGTGTACACAGCGCTATAGCCCTCCCAGACACTGAATGTGGGCGGTTGATTGTAGCGGAAGGTGCAGTGAGTACTAACTTTTCTGCATTGTATGTGACTATTGCTAGTGCTGCCTGTCTGTGACTTAATCTCCTTTCTGTCAGCTTATAACTATCCCTTTCCTTCTCCTACGGCCCGGCAGGTGTGTGGGGGAAGGGCTTTTTTCTGAGACCCTCACTTATATAAAACACGTATTTGTGGGGTCAGTCACATACTGTTGTGTGCTACACAGTACCATATCTGGGCTGTTGTGTTGCATACTGGTGAGTGCGCGGGTGTTTAATACCGTAATTCCTCTGGTGATACGTATTTCTTGTGATTTACGGTATCATGTCGGATGAGGAGACTGAGCGCTCTGTGGCTCCTGTGCTATTTTCCTGCAGACGCTGTGCTGCTGGAGTTGATGGGGAGGACTTATCTCAGGATGGTCTGTGCGGGCGGTGCCAGCTGGTACCGGGCCCCTCCAACCCCCCTGTATCACAGGACCCTCCTTGGGCGATGTTTTCACAGGTGCTGGCGTCTATTGCGGACCGGTTATCGGTCCCATCAGCGGTCCCTTCTAGGGCGTTGCCGCAGCCCACCATCCCCCATTCCCCGGGTGTTCCACAAATGTTGCGGTCTCCCCCCGGGGCCCAGACTGTGGGTCCTTACTCGGGACTGCCTGTGTATGTGCAGTCCTCCCCAGTGACGCGTCAGTCTGTAGTGCCTTTGCAGAGTTTTGCTCCGACGGCTCCGCCTTGGGTGGATGTTCTCCAGCTACGTACAGAGTCTGGCGGCTTCGTCCTCGGCGTTTCAGTCCATGTTGCAGGGTGATGTGCCACCAAGGGCGTCTAAACATCCGGTTGTGAGTTCACTAGCTGTGCAGTTGTCAGACTCGGAAGTGTCCTCAGATGATGGAGAAATCCATGAGGACTCTGATGCCATGGGGCAGGAGGTGGAAGCTAAGTCCTCCATTAATGTTCCAGCCTTAGGGCGGTGCGGGCTATCCTACATGTTGAGGATGATGCGCCGGCTCCTAGGTCGAAGTTTCCTAATTTTAAAAAGACCAAGGTGACTTCAACTGTGTTCCCCCTGTCTGATCAATTATCGGATCATATGGCGGCGGCCTGGCAATTACCCAGTAAGAGGTTCCATCCACAGAAGAGGTTGGCGGCGAACTATCCTTTTCCTGAAGCTCATTGCAGGAAATGGGAGACTCCGCCGGCGCTTGATCAAAAGCGCGACGCTGCCATTGCCGTCTATCTCCTCTTTGAAGGATCTCACGGACAGGAAGGTGGAGACTTGTTTAAAATCCATTTATTCTCTTTCCGGGGCGGTGGCTCGCCCGTCCATGGCTATCTCCTGGGTGGCTAAAGCCATTGAGGCATGGGCCAATGCCTTGGAGGATACCTTTCCTGATGAGGCTCCGGATATCCAGAGAGCGTTAGTGGGACAGATGCGGGATGCAGCTTCCTATATTGGGGAAGCGTCTTTGGATGCCAGCCTGCTCACTTCTAGGGTGTCGGCTGCAGCGGTGTCTGCTCGGCGCTCCCTGTGGCTGAGGTTCTGGAGGGCTGATGCAGATTCAAAAAAGGGTCTGGAGGCCTTGCCTTTTAATGGTGATTTACTATTTGGTCCGGATTTGGACAATAGTGGGCTTTCCTCCCTTCGGCCTCTGCGCCGGCTAAAGTGAGGAGCTCTGCCTTTCGGTCCTTTCGGGTTCAGGGTAAGGCCAAGGGCCAGTCCTTCCCGAGACATTCGGCGACCAAGGCCGCACCCAAGCCCAAGAAGCAAGCATGGAGTGCTCGGCGCCCTTCTTCCAAGCAGGAGGATAAGCCTGCTGCCTGATGGGACGGGCCTCTCTCTGGGGGACCCCAGAGTGGGAGGCCGACTTCTCCAATTCGCCCAGTGTTGGCACAATACCACCACGGATGCCTGGGTTCGAGAAGTAGTCTCTCAGGGGTACGCCCTGTCTTTTCGGTTCAGGCCGCCCCACCAGTTTTTCTGTATGAGTCCTTCTCTGGACAAGACCAAAGCTGGTCAGATTCAGGTAGCTATAGAATCCTTGCTACAAGCAGGGGTCATTGTTCCCGTTCCGCAGTCTCAGCGCCGGACGGGGTACTATTCTACTCTGTTTCTGGTACAGAAACCCAATGGTTCTCATCGCCCTATCCTGAATTTGAAGTCTCTGAACAGATACCTCAGAGTTCCCAGGTTCAGGATGGAAACGTTACGTTCCATCGTTCTGGCGATGGAACTCGGGGATTATATGGTCTCCCTCGATATCCAGGACGCCTATCTCCATGTGCCCATAGCACCGGCACATCAGCGGTATCTGAGGTTTGCTATCCTGAACCATCACTACCAATTTCGGGCGTTGCCTTTCCACTGCTCCGAGGGTGTTCACCAAGGTGATGGCAGTTATGGCTGCCCACCTTCGGGGTCAGGGTCTACGTCTGTTGCCGTACCTGGACGATCTTCTGCTGCTGGCGAGCTACTCCGGAGGTGCTTCTTCGACATCTCCACCTGACCATTGCTTGTCTTCAAGCACACGGGTGGTTGATAAATTGGAAGAAGTCCTCCCTGATTCCATCTCAGCGGATGGTTCATTTGGGAGCCCTGCTGGATTCTCGTCAGCAACGGATTTTCCTGACTCCGGAGAAGGTCTCCTCCCTGCAGCTGCGGATACAGTTGCCTGAGCAGTTGCCGCCTGTCGGTCCATTCAGCTATGAGAGTTCTGGGGTCCATGGTGTCGACATTCGACATGGTGGAATTTGCCCAGTTACATTCCCGGCCCCTGCAGGGGCTGATTCTATCGGAATGGAACGGGTTACCTCACCGGATCCGCTCTCAGATGCTGGTGTTGTCCCCGGAGGTTCGGCAGTCTTTGGCTTGGTGGCTTCAGACAGCGCATCTGGTCGAGGGGCGCCCCTTTTGGATCCCGGACTGGGTCCTGCTCACGACGGATGCCAGTCTTCGGGGTTGGGGGGCAGTGACCGGCTCATTATCGCTTCAGGGTCGTTGGTCCGCGGAAGAAGCACTTCTCCCCATCAACATCCTGGAACTGCGGGCTGTGTACAGGGCCCTGCAGTCGTCCGGCCCCGCTCTTCACGGAAGGGCGGTTCAGGTGCAGTCCGACAACGCCACCACGGTGGCGTACATCAACCATCAAGGGGGAACTCGCAGTCGGGCAGCAATGTCGGAGGTGTCTCGCATTCTTGCTTGGGCGGAGTGTCACGTTCCAGCGATCTCGGCAGTCTTCATTCCCAGAGTCCTCAATTGGGAGGCGGACTTCCTCAGCCGTCACGACGTGCATCCCGGGGAATGGTCGCTTCACCCAGAGGTGTTTCAGCTACTCGTGGACAGGTGGGGGCTGCCGGAGCTGGACTTGATGGCCTCCCGTCACAATCACAAGTTGCCCGTTTACGGGTCAAGGACAAGAGACGCAGGCGCCTGTCTGGTAGACGCTCTGTCGGTGAAATGGACGTTTCACCTGGCGTATCTGTTTCCTCCGATATCCCTGCTTCCTCTGGTTCTGCGGAAATTCAAGCTGGAGGGCGGCACGCTCGTGCTGGCGGCTCCGGCGTGGCCCAGACGTCCTTGGTACTCCGATCTGAGGTGCCTCTCCATCGACGCTCCGTACCTTCTTCCTCAGCGTCGGGACCTGTTGTCTCAAGGGCCCTGCCTTTACCCGGATCTGGGTCGGCTGTCTTTGACGGCGTGGCTCTTGAGACAGCCGTCTTGAGGTCTAGGGGTTTCTCCAGTTCGGTCATTGGTACCATGCTTAGGGCACGCAAGCCTGCTTCCGCGCGGATTTACCACAGGGTGTGGCGCACTTATTTTCAGTGGTGTGAATCCAGAAACTATGATCCGCAGGTGTTCCGGGTGTCCAGAATCTTGGAGTTTCTTCAGTCAGGTTTGGACCTCGGCTAACGCCTGGCCTCTCTGAAGGTTCATGTGTCTGCTTTGTCCGTGTGGTTTCAGCGACGGATTGCTACACTGCCAGATGTTCACACCTTTTTCCAAGGTGTTCTCAGGATCCAGCCTCCCTTCGTGGCTCCGTGGGACTTGGCGGTGGTACTGCGGGTCTTGCAGGGTCCTCCTTTTGAGCCGCTTGAGTCGGTGGAGCTCAAGTGGCTGACGTTTAAGACCATTTTTCTCCTGGCAATTGCTTCTGCCAGGAGGGTTTCAGAATTGGGGGTGCTTTCCTGTCACCCTCCTTTTTCTGATTTTTCACCAGGACAGGGCAGTGCTCCGCACGCGTCCTGAGTTTTTGCCCAAAGTGGTTTCAAAGTTCCACATTAATCAGGAACTTGTTGTGCCAGCTTTTCAGTCACCTGATCTTTCTGCTGGTGAGGCTTCCTTGGATGTGGTCCGGGCACTTAGAATCTATGTGGACCGGACTGCTTCGGTTAGGAAGTCGGATTCTTTGTTTGTCCTCTTCGGTTTTCACAAGAGGGGTTGGCCTGCCAACAAGCAAACGTTAGCCCGTTGGCTTCGTTCAGTTATTTGTGAGGCTTATGCACAGGAGGGTTTACCTGTGCCAGCCTCTGTTAAGGCTCATTCCACTCGTTCTGTGGGTCCCTCTTGGGCTGCTAGACGTGGCGCCTCCGCTGTTCAGCTGTGTAAGGCGGCCACTTGGTCTTCAGTTCAGACGTTTTTGAGGTTTTATGCGTTTGACACCTTCGCCTCTCAGGATGCATCCTTTGGGCGCCGGGTACTCCTTTCAGCACAGGAGCGTCCCCGCCCTTAGTTGAACTGCTTTGGGACATCCCCAAGGTCAACCCTGTGGACCCCCTATGGACCCTGAAGTAGAAAACAAGAGATATGGTAAGAACTTACCTTTGTTATCTCTGTTTCTACGAAGTCCATAGGGTCCACATGGCGCCCGCCCTGACGCACCTGGCTTCAAATGGGCTGTGTGGCTGGTCACCGGTTTTCCATCTCCCATTTCTGTGAGTATGGTTTCTTGTGTGTTCCAGTCTTCCTTCTCTCTGTTTAGTCTCCTCCTCCGGCCTTAGCTGCTTACCAACTGAGGTGCCTGTGGCCGGGGGCGGGGTATAGAGGAGGACGGACCCAAGTGCATCCTGGGAGCAGCAAAGCTTTAACTGTGTGGTGCCCGTGGATCCAGATCCAGCTATACCCCAAGGTCAACCCTGTGGACCCTATGGACTTCGTAGAAACAGAGATAATAAAGGTAAGTTCTTTCCATATCTCTTGGGAACGCCCCGTCAGGGAGGCACGCCTACCAAAGGGGGCGTGCTGTCAATCAACATCGACAGCACGCCCCCTTTGATCAGACACAACGAGCAAAGGACTTTCCTTCGCTCGTCGCGTCTGGCGCATGCGCACGACGGAGCTCCCTCCGTCGTGCGCATGCTCAGTCCAGAACATCGACCCACTTGCGAGCGGATAGCCGCTCGCGAGTGGGTCTGAATCAGGCCCTCTGTGTTTAGATTTGGGCCCTATACCTAAAACATTTTAATATGGTATGCAATTATTCCAAAATACGCAATATTCCGATATCCAAAATACCCCTGGTCCCAAGCATTTTGGATATGGGAGACTCAACCTGTACTAAGTTTCAGGTGGCGAGATGACATCCAAGATGAAATGGCAGAAAGACATTCAGTGACACGGACCAATACAGATGGTGATAAATCTGGGGAAGATAGGTAGATTTGAGAATCATCCGTATACAGATGGTACTGAAATCCAAAAGAACGGATTAGTTTGCTGTCAAAGTCAAATAATTGGATACGATCGCTTTACAATTATTGTCTGACGATATAGTAGTCTATAGTCGGATGACTTATTACTAGGACGCTACTTTGTGCCGGTGCAATCCAATGCGGACAAACGTAAATTCACAACACATACACTGACGCACACACACACACACACACACATATATATGTATATGACACACACACACAGTGGGGCAAAAAAGTATTTGGACAGCCAGCGATTGTGCAAGTTGTTGCACTTTAAAAGATGAGAGGTCTATAATTTCCATCATAGGTACACTTTAACTGTGAGAGACAGGATCAGAACAAAAAATTCCGGAAATCACATTGTATGATTTTTAAACTATTTGTATATTCTTGCGGAAAATAAATATTTGGACACCTACCAACCAGCAAGAATTCTGGCTTTTACAGACCTGTTACTACTTCTTTAGGAAGCCCATCTATCCTCCACTCGTTACCTGTATTAATGGCACCTGTTTGAGCTGGTTAACTGTATAAAAGATACCTGTCCACACCCTCAAACAGTCAGACTGCAACCTCTCCACCGTGGCCAAGACCACAGAGCTGTCTAAGGACCCCAGGGCCAAAATTGTAGACCTGCACAAGGCTGGGATGAGCTACTCGACAGTAGGCAAGCAGCTCAACTGTTGGAGCAATTATTAAAAAAATTAAAGAAATAAAAGATCACTGACAATCTCCCTCGACCAGGGGCTCCATGCAAGACCTCACCTTGTGGAGTATCAATGATCTTGAGAACTGTGAGGGATCAGCCCAGAACTACACGGGGGACCTGGTCAATGACCTCAAGAGAGCTGGGACCACAGTCACAAAGGTTACTATTAGTAACACACTACGTCGTCATGGATTCAAATCCTACAGCGCCCGAAAGGTTCACCTGCTTAAGCCAGCACATGTCCAGGCCCATCTAAAGTTTGCCCGTGACCATCTGGATGATCCAGAGGAGGATTGGGAGAATGTCATGTGGTCAGATGAGATCAAAATAGAACATTTTGGTATAAACTCCACACGCCGTGTTTGGAGGGAGAAGAATGATGAGTGGCATACCAAAAACACCATACCCACTGTGAAGCACAGGGGTGGAAACATCATGCTTTGGGGATGCTTTTCAGCAAAGGGGACAGGACGACTGATCCGTATTACGGGGAGGATGAATGGGGACATGTATCGTGACATTTTGGGGAAAAACCTCCTTCCCTCAGTAAGAGCATTGAAGATGCAACGTGGCTGGGTCTTCCAGCATGACAAAGACCTCAAACACACCGCCCAGGCAACTAAAGAGTGGCTCCGTAAGAAGCATTTCAATGTCCTGGATTGGCCTAGCCAGTCTCCAGACCTCAACCCAATAGAAAATCTGTGGAGGGAGTTGAAAGTCTGTGTTGCCTGGCGATAGCCCCAAAACATGACACATCTAGAGAAGATCTGCATTGAAGAGTGGGCCAAAATACCTGCTGCAGTGTGTGCAAACCTGGTCAAGAACTACAGGAAACGTTTGACCTCTGTAATTGCCACCTGAGGTTACTTTACAAAGTATTGAGTTAAACTTTTTGATTGTCCAAATATTTTTTTTCAGAAAGAATATACAAATTGTTTAAAAATCATACAATGTGATTTCTGGATTTTTTTTGTTCTGATTCTGTCCCTCACAGTTGAATAGTGTTCCCTCTAGCTCCGGCGGGAGGCAGGGCGCCGGAGCTAGAGAGGGCATGCCTGTGGGCGCGCGTGCGACCGAGAAGGGGGCGTGGTCATCGGAAAAGGGGGCGTGTCTATAAGACGCGTCCCCTTTTCGTCACTCTTGGGGGCGTGCCCGGCACTTACGGACACGCCGGGCAGCCCCCAAGCCCTGCAGACAGGGAGAATAGATGCCGGGCGCATACGCCCGGCATCTATTCTCCGGCGGTGACCGGGTCACCGCATGTTTCTCCACCCGCGGGACACTGCGTCCCGCGGGTGAGAACGGCTCCCGCAGGCTGTGAGGGCAGGGTGCTTTTTGCCCTCCTCCTGGAGGGCAGGGTGCTTTTTGCCCTCCAGAAAGAGGGCAGGGCGCCGCGCCCCGCTAAAACAGCCTAGCGGGAACGCTAGTTGAAGTGTACCTATGATGGAAATTACAGACCACCTCTCATCTTTTAAAGTGCAACAACTTGCACAATCGGTGGCTGTCCAAATACTTTTTTGCCCCACTGTGTGTGTGTGTGTCATATACATATATATGTGTGTGTGTGTGCGTCAGTGTATGTGTTGTGAATTTGCGTTTGTGCGCATTGGATTGCACCGGCGCAAAGTAGCGTCCTAGTAATAAGTCATCCGACTATAGACTACTATATCGTCAGACAATAATTGTAAAGCGATCGTATCCAATTATTTGACTTTGACAGCAAACTAATCCGTTCTTTTGGATTTCAGTACCATCTGTATACGGATGATTCTCAAATCTACCTATCTTCCCCAGATTTATCACCATCTGTATTGGTCCGTGTCACTGAATGTCTTTCTGCCATTTCATCTTGGATGTCATCTCGCCACCTGAAACTTAATACAGGTTGAGTCTCCCATATCCAAAATGCTTGGGACCAGGGGTATTTTGGATATCGGAATATTCCGTATTTTGGAATAATTGCATACCATATTAAAATGTTTTAGGTATAGGGCCCAAATCTAAACACAGAGGGCCTGATTCAGACCCACTCGCAAGCGGCTATCCGCTCGCAAGTGGGTCGATGTTCTGGACTGAGCATGCGCACGACGGAGGGAGCTCCGTCGTGCGCATGCGCCAGACGCGACGAGCGAAGGAAAGTCCTTTGCTCGTTGTGTCTGATCAAAGGGGGCGTGCTGTCGATGTTGATTGACAGCACGCCCCCTTTGGTAGGCGTGCCGGGGGCGTGCCTCCTTGACGGGGCGTTCCCACGGGAACGCCTCCCGTCAGAAGCCGGCCCACTGACATCACTAGTGATGTCAGTGGGAGTGATTTTGGCTCTGATAGAGCCAAAATCACTCCGGAGCTTGCGGTTGAAAACCTCAACCGCAGGCTCCGGCTCGCAGTTTCGATGGTCGCGATGGTCAAGACCATCGCGGCCATCAAAATGCACGCTCGTATAGCCTGTGGGTGGTGACCCACAGCTATACGAGCGTCCAGGAGGACGCTCCATTTTCATGGAGGCCGGCCCTCATTCAGAGCGTGCGCTCTGCTCAGAGCGTACGGCTCTGAATGAGGGCCTGAATGCATTTATGATTTATATACACCTTATACACACAGCCTGAAGGTAATTTTATACAATATTTTCAATAATTTTGTGGCTTAAACAATGTTTGTGTACATACATGAAATTTATTTGTGTCATATACACCTTATACACACAGCCTATAGGTCAATTTATACTTTATTTTTAATAAGTTTGTGCCTTAAACAAAGTTTGTGTGCATTGAACCTTCAAATTTCAAAGTTTTCACTATCTCAGTCATGCTAAAAATATTCCGTATTTTGGAATATTCCGTATTTCGGAATATTTGGATATGGGATACTCAACCTGTATTTCTAAAACAGAATTAATTATGTTTCCACCGGCCAATAAGTTACCAACCTGATCTCTCTCACTGTTGATAACTAGACAATCCACCCTGCCCCACAAGCTCGCTGCCTTGGTGTCATCCTTGACTCTGAACTGTCCTTTGTTCCCCACATTCAATCTGTCTCAAAATCATGTTACATACATCTAAAAAACATATCCAAAATTTGACTATCTCACACAAGACACTGCAAAAACTCTAATCCATGCACTTATTATTTCCCGCATTGACTATTGCAATAGCCTCCTTACTGGTCTTCCTAAAAACAGGCTATTGCCATTACAATCCATTATGAATGCAGCTGCGAGGCTTATCTTCCTTGCTAAACGTTCGTCTGCTGCCCCGCTCTCAGTCCCTCCATTGGTTACCGGTTTTCTACCGTATTCAATACAAAATACTTTTACTTACCCATAAAGCTATTAACAAAACCACACCAACCTTCACTCATCTCAAATTATCTCCCAACCCGACCTCTCCGCTCAGCACAAGATCTGGGTCTCATCCCCACGCATTACTTGCTCCCATTCACGGTTACAGGACTTTCTACGGGCTGCACCCACTCTATGGAATGCCTTACCATGCACAATAAGACTTTCCTCTAGTCTCCAATCCTTCAAGCGTTCCCTGAAAACTCACCTCTTCAGGCAAGCTTATCAGATTCCAGAACCGCCCACATAACCTTCATAGCTTCCATATCTAATTACATCCCCTTTCACAGTCCACATACAACCTCACACATTCTCTCACATCCTCATGACATTTGGCCGACATTCCGGTGTTACTGGATCACGCAGCCCACCAAGAAACTGTGCATTCTGGCTGGTCCAAAACGCAATATATAGCACCTATCCTTGTGTATCAATGCCTATTTCCCTATAGATTGTAAGCTTGCGAGCAGGGCCTTCCTACTTATATATCTGTCTGTTATTACCCAGTTTTGTTCAATTAATGTTTACAATTGTAAAGCGCAACGGAATATGCTGCACTATATAAGAAACTATAAATAAACCAGATGGATTAGGTCACTATTCAGCGGGCTTATACTGTTGGGCAGCCTACTCATTCCTAGATATCTGCTCATTCCACCATATCACTTGGTGCTTCATAGGCAGCTAGCCAAGCAGGTGTTTCGGGTAGACACTTAATGTTATCACTTGTGCATTAGAAGATGCTGACTTTGGAATACATATTTTCAGTTCAGTATTGGCTGAACAGACACTCTCCTGACAATGACATTGAATCATCCCTATGGTGAGCAGTGTCCCCCAGATAGAGGAGGAGAAAACAGGATTTTTGGTACTCACTGTTTATTTTCTCTGAGTCTGTTATATTCTCTCTCACTATAGCCCATCCTTGTGAGGCTTTAAACTCATAAATGGTGATGGGTTGTTGTAGAGAGGCATATATGCTGAACATAATTCATTTAAGTAAGTGCTCATTCCTAATGCTCCAACTACACCACACATCTTTAATGCCACGAGCATTCAAAAATGTATGCACTTTTGTGAATTTAATTTACTGTGCTATTTTGCCCAGTGTGCAGTTCTAAAGAGCACCTTAGATGGGATGCGGTCAATACCCTGACCGCGGATTCCAGCTCTCACAATGCCGGTGCCGGAACCCTGACACTTGTCAGAATCCCGGCGTCTGCATCCCGGCCGCCGGAATCCCAATGGTAAGTAGCGGAGTTAGGCACTGGGTGGGGAGGTTTTTATGGTACAGGGAGGTTATGTTTAGGCATTAGGGGGGGAGGTTAGCGTCGGGCACCAGGGATGGTTAGGGCAGGGAGAGGGGGAGAGTTAGAATACTGACCGACAAGTGTCTGTATTCTAACCCCGTCGGGATGCCGGCGTCTGCTTCCCGTACCCATCTCTTATTCTGCCCATCTACTAGGCGGTTAAACCTAGCGATGGAGCGGTAACTAAGGTCGTTATCGCTCAATCGTTTGGTAATAGTCCGCAAATCGGGAGAGAAAAGGGTAAAAACGACCAGCGATGCGCGCGCCCGCTGGTCGTTTTTAACCTCAATCATCGCCCGAACATGACTGTCAACCTGACGACCGCCTTCCTATGTTCGGGGATGATTGATCTGCATACACTGAACGTTCAGTGTATGCAGTTCACCCTGCGGGAGACGACTGCATCGTAATTGTGCCATCGTCCCCCGCATCGCCTAGTGGATGGGCAGCCTTGGACATCAATGATATTAGTTCTCTTTGTGTGTTCCAGAAAACTGCAGTGTGTGAAATAATAAGCATTTGTTAGTGTTTTGTAATTATAAATGTGTATTTGTTCTTCTGACTAATTTATAAATGGTTGTTTTCCCATCAGGGGTGAAGACAATGTCATGGGAGTAAAATACTGCTTTAGGAAAAATGACCATGTGGTTATTGTTATGCCTTATTTGGAACATGACTGCTTTGTGGTAAGATATCAGTGTGTATGTATATATATATATATAATATTGACAAAGGTCCATGCACAGGACCGAAACGTAGGATTATGAAATGTTGTAACATTTTTACTGAGATATAATAAAGAGATGTTTTTAAGAAGACTGGTGAGTGCTACCCCCCCCCCCCCCTTTTTTTTCTACATATATATATTTTATAGCTTGCTGTTGAGTATGAAAAGATGATGTGCAAAGGACTTAAACATCCTAGTTCAAGTTGTGTAAAGGACTGCAGGACATGCTTGATATGTGATATAAAACATACCTTTTTATATGAAACCATCTTCATTCATCAGTTTGACAGACACCATGCTCATCACAGTAACAAACAGAATACTGCAATAGAAGCAAATTATACGGCTATAAAAATATAGCTCAAATGGCACCATTTATCAGACACTGAATTGGCTTAAAGTCCGCACCCTGTAATCCAAGCAGGGCTCAGATTAAGATCCAGGTAAGAAGCCTTTCATAGTCTGTATAGACTATCGCAAATCGTGATGGAGGTCCCGATCGCAGGATGTTTCTTCCGAAATTGGAATGGTTTGAATACTTGATACTCAAGCATGCAAATTGGTTTACCTACTATCAATACTGCATTGATCTTTGTATTCCGTTTCTGCTTCCAGGGTAAAAAGCCTATTAACGTTCCCAACACTGCATTAGCAGTATACTGAAATCTTTAAATCATAATTTTGTTCCTACTTAACGTATCAGCATACTGTACCAACCAAATCTTTTAATCATAGACCTTTAACAGGTGTATGTTAATCTAAATAGGGAACATATTCCGATGCCTTACCTCCCTTGTAATATAAAGGTCAAAAATTTGATGGCAGTGCAAATTTAGACTAGTAATGACTAGGTCGTGTTGTGTATCTGAAACGCAAAGGTAGAAGCACTGACTAAGCTTGATTTTGAACAAGTGCATTTAATGGACATAGCTGCATAAAGGCTAAAAGTAAATTTGAATACAACAAACTGGTGTATTAAGAGGGGAGGGGGCCTGTGTGCATTCCCCGTCCGGGGTCGCCGCCTCTCTTCCTGGCGGCCAGCAGCAGACTGACATGGCTGACCGGCGACCTCAGCATCAGTAGACTCTGGGCGCAGGTTGCTAGGAAAATGTGCGGCCGCCATTTTCCCAGCGATTTCCTCACTGCGTGTACGCAAAATGCCGGAAAAATAGCAGTGGCAGCTATATTCCAGCGTTTTGTGCAAGGCTGAGACACCCGACGCGGGACCTCTGAGAGGTAGGTATTAGTTAATATGGCTGCGGGCCCCCCCTGGGCCCAGAGGCCCGTGTGTGCCGCAGACCCTGTACCCATTATAGATACGCCCCTGACAACAAAATAATAGTTTGAGCTGCTAGAGTGAAAATTCAGTAATTTCCTAGTACTCAGAAATCCAATCACATAATTTCAAAGTGGGCGTGCTGCCCAAACTAACCCGCTTGTGGTAAGAAGTGTTGCAGTGTAGTAAAGAAGACCTCCTGCTCTTTTAAAAGCTGCTGCATTGTTCCAATTCTGTGTGTACACTGTGTTAATCTGAGACTTAAGCTGGGGACACTATATGATGTGTGTACACAGACGAAACAACGCAATGTAACGATACATCTCGCTGGCCATACACGTACGATCCGGTAAATAAGACCATGCAATGTATCTCTCCATGCTGCATGGTGTCGCTCATTGTCCCATCTGCTGTGCAGCACAGGAGATGGGACAATGCGATGAATGACCGGCGAGCAATACGCATTATAGGATCGGAACAATATATCGTATAACGGATCTCATAGGGGTATATTTAATAAAGTGTGGGTTTATAGAAGTGGAGATGTTGCCCATCGCAACAAATCAGATTCTACTTATTTAGCTAGTACCTTCTAGAAGATAATAGCTACAATCTTATTGGTTGCTATGGGCGACCACTTCTATAAACCCGCACTTTAGTAAATATACCCCATAGTGTTTACCCTGCTTTAGAGTTAATTTATATTTAGCAAACTGCTAATTTTGTATTCTAAAACTAGTTTGAGAAATGAATACACCAAGCTTTTGTACCTGAATACAATAATTAATAGTTAGTAGCAGGTACAGCAATCAGTGTTGGTAGTATTACTGTAAATGGATTAAGGTGATATTATAAAGCCGTGAAAGCAACATGTATAACATAGGACCTCTGAGCCTTCACTTGCAGGGCCAATTCCTATCTGCTTTAATGTCATATTTGTTGCTGCCTATCTTAATACTTCTGCAATGGCTGGTTCATCTTTAATGTTTACAGCTTCAACTCTCAATTCTAACCATGACACTGGTAATTGCACAGAGATATCTCCAATGGAAGCTTTAATATTGATGATTGACAATGCCTCTTCCTTACAGTAGCTCCATACATAAACTGAAATTTTACAGTAATGCTAGTAACCGGTTGTGAGTGTAATACAAAAACAATTGTTTCTAGTGTCAATGTTTTTGCTTATTTTTTTTTGTACATTTTTCATTAGATTATAATTAACACCAGTCAGTGTGAGACCTAAAAAAGACATTCCATTCATGGTCAGAAAATCCCTTCAATCCCGTAACTAGCTCACAATATATGGTACATTTTAGAAATGTATGACATAGTTTCTCCTACTCCACCTTTACATCCCAGTTTTTAAGGATATCCCTGCTTGAGTCCAAATTAGTGAATCATATTGACTGGTATGAAGCTCAAGCATGGTTATCCTTTAAAACCTGGACTGTAATGGGTAGTTTGGGAACCTCTGGTCTGTGGTGTAAATCCCTTTTTTTTTGGAGCAAGAGTTAAAGTATTGACATAAGCATGCAGTAACATTGCTGTTACATTTGCACTACATATGGAAATGTCATAGCCTGGACACAGGATGTTATGGTTACAGCAGAAGTAGATTAAGGTTTTCAAGTCCTTTTTAAAATTGATTGTTACCAATTGAGCTGATCTGTAACTTTTTGTGTGTCTGTCTGTGTGCCCTTTGCCTTATTTAAGATTTGTTAGTATAGCTACAGTCTCATTTTGAGATTATTTATAGCATTCAATTATCTTTTTTTTTTTTTTCTATGCAGAATATTTTACCTACACTCAGCTTTCAAGAAGTGAAGAAATATTTATTTAATCTTCTGAAATCTCTTAAACGGATACACCAATTTGGTATTATTCACAGAGATGTTAAACCAAATAACTTCTTGTACAACAGGAGGCTGAATCAGTAAGTTAATGCGTATATTGGGCTCTATTTATTAACATTATTTTTACTAAAATAAAGTGAAAAAGGGTGTGTTCACACCCTTTTCACATTATTTTAGTTTCACCTGTAGTTACTATAGGGCAATTGGAGTAGAATTAGTAAAATTCTACTCCAACCCCCAGTATCACTTATTTTTAGTAAAGCAGATCGCATTTCCCATAATTGTAATGGGAAATGTGATCCGACCAGAGTTACTAAAAATAAATTGTAAAAAAATATCGGGGGAAGCCCTGTGATAATAACGCCACCTGGTGGTGGCGTTATCCAGGGTCTCCCCCGGTTACCGGGCTCCCACTCTGCTCTAACGGGGAGAGCAGAGGCGGGAGCCGGTACCAGTAATCAGCTATGTGGTCTAAGCAGACCGCAAGCTGATTGCTGTAAAAAAAAGAAAAAAAAAAATTAAACTTTTTTTTTTTTTTTTTTTTTTTTACTTACCTGACTCCAGGGACCGGTGATCAGGCCTCCGGTGATGGCTCCTCTCCGGTCAGCTGGTCTCCCACAGTGCACTGGGGCCCAGTCATCAGGTGATCAGGCCCCAGTGCAGTATGGGAGATCACCTGATCGGGAAGCCCGGAGAAGATCACCGGAGGCCAGGAGGAAGCAGGTAAGTGCAATGAAGGGAGGGGGGGTCCGCGATCGGGGGGCGGGGCTTAGCGCCAGTGGGGGGGTAGTAGTGGTGGTCGGTCGGCGCATGCGCGGGCTCTTAGTCGCGGTATTTTTTCCGAAAATACCGCGACTAGAGTGCGGATGGGATCCGCAGGGACAGAGCTTTATCGCAAGCTCTGTCCCTGCAAGGGATTTATAGTAAATCCCTATGATATTGCCTGAATTCGCAATGCGAATTCACTCGGTAATATCACACTACAATCCGCATTCAATATGCGGATTGTAGTAAATAGAGCCCATTGTGTTTTCTTGGTCTACATGTATCAAACTCCTCCATTGCTTTTAGTTATCTGATTAGGTGAAGAACTGTAGCTTTTAGTTGTGATTAAATGTCATATTCCATGATTAACTGTCTCAGCTAACCCATGTGCCCAGTCTTTAGGGAGGAATAACCTTCACATATTCCATGTTTTCTATGAGCATATGATTACAGGTTGAGTCTCCTATATCCAAAATGCTTGGGACCAGGGGTATTTTGGATAATGGAATATTCCGTAATTTGGAATAATTGCATATTATATTGAAATATCTTGGGAATGGGACCCCAATATGCACACAGAATGCATTTATGTGTTATATACACCTTATACACACACCCTGCAGGTAATTTTATACTATATTTTCAATATTTTTGTGGCTCAAGCAAAGTTTGTGTACATACATGAAATTCATTTGTTTCATATACAACTTATACACACAGCCTGCAGGTAAGTTTATACAATATTTTTAATAATTTTGTGCCTTAGACAAAGTTTGTGTACTTTGATCCATCAAAAATCAAAGGTTTCATTATCTCAGTTATGCCAAAATTATTCCGTATTTCGGAATATTCCGTATTTCAGAATATTTTGATATGGGAGACTCAACCTGTATAATAATCAACAACTTGTGTCAATCAAAAAGTCTTGTGCAGTCTGTAGGTGACCAGATAGATAGAAATATCAGGCTGGCAACATTCACAAAAAAAATTATAGCAAAAGCAAATTATAGATCTTTTAATACCTTTTTGGATTGGTTAAAAAAAAAAATACCTATGGATTACGTTTGCTCTTTAATTATAGTGTACTATAAACAATAGAGATCATATTTAATTTTCCATCATACTGTTGAATGTAAAATATCTGTTTGCCACTTACATCCTTGTGTTTTCTTGTAGGTATGCTTTAGTAGACTTTGGATTGGCAGAAGGAACATCTGATACACAAATAGAGCTTCTTAAAGTCCTTCAGGCTAAAAAACAGGGGAGTTGCTCACAAAGTAATCTTCACACAGTTTCCGGAAACAAACCACCAGTTACTAGAGAAGTATTATTGCTGTCCTCTTCAAAGCAGTCTGTTAGGTAGCGGGGGCCACATTTTCAGATAAATCAAAAGGTTGTCAGTCTCTAACTACAGTACTTTCATTAATGCTGAATACCAAAGCATTAGTGATTTACCTACGGCAAATTGCCTTGTGCTGATACTTTACTTTTTTGGGGGGTTAGTTTAAAAACGTTAAAGAAAAGAAACTCCCCCTTTTATTTCTTTAGGTGTAGGACAGGATGCTTCAAATCTTTCAGAATGTTTTTTTCAGGAGGAATTATTTTACACTGACTGGCAGGCTGGGATATCCGTTTATTGAATTAATGTTTATTCAGGTTCTAAAGTTTGAGTAGCAGAGTATGAAAATCTAGATATCTATGTGGATTGGTGACTTTGACATAGAGTTAAGAAGGTTATACCCTATTTCGTACAATTAAACTATTTTGTCAGGACCACTAGATTTGATAATGGGTTCCTATGTGACCATAGTTCCTCCAGCATCCTGAGCTGTGGTTATCTGATAACTTTAATATGCTGTAAAGTACCATCTATAATAGTTTATTTGCCAGTAGTATAGGGAGTTCACACTTTATCCCAATTATGCTTTTCACAGAGGGAATTTAAGCCTTTCCCATTCGTATTTTGCACCTTCTCTGGGGTTCTATGGAGAAGTATGTGTACATGAGGGAGATCAGACTGATGAAATGAAAACGAGGGGGCATAGGGATAAGGAGAAATTGAATATGTGGAGAAAGTGTTTGTTGTAGGTAGTATTTTTGTCCTAGATTTATCATAGGATTTTTTTGTTGGATAGAGGTCAATAAGTCCTTAGGTATTCTAGTTTGCATTTACGTAATTTTGGTATCCGTTAAGCATTCTTTAGTATGTTGGATATAAGAGTACTGTGTACTAATGTGTGTTTATGATGCTTATGGTTATTGCTCTGTCTAGACTGTGATCTTACACATGGAAGGAATGGGCCTATAAGCCAGGATCATGCAGCTGTTCTGCTTTTATTTCACTCTCTAGATTTGCTGTTATCACTTTTTGTAAATTGTAACAGATACAATTCTTATTTATGCTCTATTTGGATGGGTTTTCTAGGAAGGAAGGCTTGGCAGTTCCCTACAAAGGACTGTGTTTGGGGAGAAGAATTTTAATGTTCAAAGTCCTGTCGCCCAGGAAGTAAACACCACAAAAGTAAGAAGATATATATTTTATGTCCTCACTTTTTCCTAAATACAATTACGATACCTGCAGAGTTGCAATAAATGTAGGATTTATTAGTTGCTCTGTCAAGAAAAGACATCCCATATAAATGGAACACAGCGGAGTAAAATGCACAATGCAACTTATGTTGGGCTGAGGTAAGTGGGGTGGATTTAGTGTGTTCCTTGGTAAGTGTGATTCCCCAGGGAAGACAGAGTGGTGGATAGGGTGCGTTTATGAGTGTTATCTTCACAGGTAGATGAGTTGTCTTTTAATCTCACAAAGGGTCTTTGATTCTTTGGCAGCTCTGAGGTGCTGGAGGTCATGTCTTTCTCATAGCTTTAATGTAACCTGTTTCGCACTTTCTAGTCTCACTTCTGCAGAATTTTGTAGGTGCCTTTTGACCATTTGTAAGTGTAAATACTCCAGTAATTGCATATGTTATTCAGCTCTGTAATACACAGCTTTTTACATAGCTATGTCATATTACTCAGGTTAACTAAAACTAGTACTCTGTGGGAAGTGGGCACCCCACATTTTTTCTCCTATTTCCACTGAGCGACACTGGGGTATAGATGGTGGTGAGTGGAGCCTGGCACTTTAAGTCTTCTTGAATTAGACTGTGCTCCTTCCCCTCTATACTTGACCTGACTTTTTTTTTTTTTTTTTTTAAGTTTCCAATTGTAGCTGGGCATTTTTTTTCGGCCTGCTACCGCAGCCTGTCTGCTTTTTGTATTTTTTTCTGTGGTGACTGCAGGCATACTGGAACGAATACATATTTACTAACATAAATGTGCTTTATAGCATTTATCTAATACTACTTAAGAATAACGCTTTCAAATTGTCTATTGAAATCTATCAATTGTCAGTGAATAACATGCACATTTGTTTTTAAAAACTAACTACTACATTGCAGAACATAAAGGCATCCAAGACACTGGATGCAATAAGAAAATTGGCAAAGACTGTTCCTACAAAAAACACTACTGATGGGATGGTGAGGAAAGCTGGCAGCTCGACCTGTGACTGCTATGCCAGAGATCAAGTCTGCTTTAGCTGCCTTTCAAAGTAATGTATTTTGATAACATAGTACAACCTTACTTCAGTTTCAGTGGGTTTCATTACACAATATAGTGCAAGCAGGCTACAAGTTCAGATAAGCAGGAAGCCGTAATGGAACAGGAAGCAATAACACTGATACCAGGGGGGAGGGGAAGAGAACTCCAACCCCCCCCCCCCATTTGTGGTTCTGTGCAAAATGCATAGCGCTATCTTACCTCCCGGCTGGCCCTACTGTGCATGTGCACATAGCTGGTCCCACCAGGGATGCCGCCACAGGTTAGAACACACATTGGCAGGTAATCCTGCCGATATGTGAAAGAATAAGCCACAAAAGTGGTCATTTTTAAAAGACATCTGAATGATTTTCCGCCACCCTATAATATGGCAACGGTTAAAATCATTTAGATGTTTGCAAATAATGTAGACCAGTGATATCCTCTACATTATCTGCTTTCATACCGCTGTTCACTCTGTGTCAAATAGCGCTAGTTATAGCACATTGGACACTTATCACCTCTTCATACACCTTGCCCAATATTTGTAGTGGCTGAAAACCACAGCAGGAATTAATCTACTTAATTTTAAGGTAAACTTTGAGAATGTCAACATGTTCTAAATGTTGACAGCCAATATTACCCAATTTTTAGGTTTATTTAAGAAGTCTTTACAAAACATGCAGACTCTTTATACCATGCCTTATTTTAACACTTCTCTCCATTATACATGTGAAGGAACAGACAAATTGCACCAAGAGCTGGCACACCTGGATACCGTGCCCCAGAGGTGTTAATGAAGAGCACACATCAAACAACTGGTACCTGTTTATTACCTGATTGATTTTTAACCTTGTTTTAAATAAAAAGGAAACCATTTCACCTTGGCTGTTGTGCCATCCGGCTTAGTTCAGCCTGGTATGTGAATTCCTTTGGCATTTATCACAGTGAGGCAGACCAGAAAAATGCATAATCACTTAAATGTGTAATATCAGCCATATCTACAAAGAAAAAGGGAAACCTATATATTTTTAATTTCAAAGTCTAAAATTAATGAATTTGCCATTTGGGAAACTTAATGTAAATGTGAAACTCTTATTCCATGTAGTTTTTGTTTACAAAATAAACTCAAGTCACTGAAAAGCAAACCAGGTTTGCATTGTATTGTACACAGCCTTATAATAATGTGGAACATAATATATATACAGTCTACATTTCCCAACAAACTTCTGTACACTGCTTGCTCTCTGTTAGGGTCATATAGCTTTATTCTAAATAATGTGTTTTGTGTAAATGTTTCTATATACAATGAAGTGCCAAAGGTTACAGGATAGATGCCTAGTATCATGTAGGACCCCCTTTTAACCCAACAAAGTGAAGCAACTCGATGTGGCATTGGAAGGAAGATCTCTGGAGAGATGTTGACACATGCCGTCTGGATGGCTTCCCACAGCTCCACCACATCCCATAAATGCTCAATTGGGTTCATGTTGGGCGAATGTGGTGGCCACACCATTCATCGAAACTTTCCTTGCACCAATTCTGGACAACATGGGACCGATGACACTGTGCATTATTCTATGGGAATGTTCCATCATTATAGGGGTAAATGAAGTCCATGAATGGATGCAAGCTATTACTGCTCAATGACGTGTTAAGGTGGACCAGCGGATCCAACCCATGCCACGTGAACACACCTCACACAATTGTGGAACCACCACCAGCCTGCACTGTGCATTGTTGACAACTGGGGTCCATGCGGGCCTGCGCCACACCCGAACCCCACCGTCAGCCTGAAACAACTGGAACCTTGACTCATATGACCACACCGCATGTTGCCAGTTCTCCAGGGTCCAATTAGTGATGTCACAAGCCCTGGTAAGATGTGTCTGGTGTTGTAGTGTTAATGAGAATTCTAGTGGGTCTTCTGCTCCCATATACCATGGAAGCTAAAGAACACTGCACTGACATGGATATGTGTGCTACCTCCTGCATTGAATGTGGAGATGATTTCAGCTATTGAGGATGGCTGTTTCAGCGGGGCATCGCCGTAAGGGCAGGGTGCATTTCGGCAACTTCAAATCGGGCAGGGCGTGAAACAGCCTAGCAGGAACACTACACTGCTTGGTGAAATTTAAATCCAAATGGTCTAAGAGCTAATACAT
Source organism: Taudactylus pleione (assembly GCA_031769625.1). Classification (NCBI taxonomy): domain Eukaryota; kingdom Metazoa; phylum Chordata; class Amphibia; order Anura; family Myobatrachidae; genus Taudactylus; species Taudactylus pleione. The sequence goes on from JAUIMM010000371.1 coordinate 2,514,132, forward strand.
AACAATTTTTGCTGCCCTTTAGGATGCCATCATGAAAAACTGATTTTAAGATTTTGTAATTATTTTTTAAATTGCAGCTATTGACATATGGTCTGCAGGTGTTATGTTCCTGTCTCTTCTCAGCGGAAGATACCACTTTTTCAATGCTACGGAAGACATGAATGCTCTGGCTCAGATCATGACTATTCGTGGTTCAGGAGAGACTGTTCAAGCAGCTAAACAGTTTGGTAAGCATACAGTTAAGTGACTTAAAGGTGCTCCAGCCAATCTGTTCCCAAATGTCCATTTCAAACACATGACAGTTGGGAGCTGATTGGCTGGAGCACCATTCTCATATCACTCGTTGTGAATGATAAACTTGTTGAGAAATAAGGCCCTGGATATTATAACAGTCACTATAGATGTTCTTACACATGTCAGTAAGTACACCTGAAACGGAGTGCAATATACCCACATTTTGTTAAAAATTGAATGGGGGGAATTCAATTAGCTGCAATAAAATCTCAAGTTAACTTGTGTTAACCTAATGCACCTATCTATCATTAATGTCACTTACCGCCTTTATGCGTGATCATGTTTTACACCCAATTTAATCCGATAAGTCGTTTTTCGGCATTTGGGCAATAATTCTTGCTAGTGCCACACACGTTAGGTATAGGTGAAAGTGGGGAAATCGGCCTTTAATATACGATGACAGTTTAGAAGTCTGTTATTGGCCCAAAGCAAACTATTTGGGGTTCTTAAAGTGTCAAATGTCTGTTTTCACTGTTGTTGAAAAATGCTTATAACAATCGGAAAGCAAGTGTTTTTCAGCAAATTAAATGTTGTAGTAGAATAAGGGGTGCGTAAAAATGCCTGTCAATTTATTTTTAGGTCATTTTAAGCTGCTATTAAAGTATTAAACACCTGTAACTGCCACCTATGCTTAAAACTCCTGCCCCATCCATACAGCACCCCCATATACCTGTTCCTCATCTTTGAAACCCATTATTCTGCACTTTGCAGAAATTCACCCCAAAAATGACATGTCTTTACTGACTTAATCTAATTAAAAACTTCTAAGTGCCTAATTAGGGAGGTTGTCCCAATGGTTCTGAACCAAGTCCGGACCTTTTTACCTTTTTAAAATAGAGGTTTTCACCAGCTCAGGGGGGTTCAACTCCAATGCAGAATTAGCGCACGTTAACGGGGCGGCTAATTGAAATAGGACAAAAAAATAATTAACTTTTTCACGCAAAAATGGGTTATCGCAGCTAATTGAATTCCCCCCTTAGCCTTTTAAACGAAATGTAATTGTTTTGTTTTAGTATAGGGTGTTTTTTGTAATGGTTATACTATTGTTACCTATTTGCAATGTATAATCAATGGCACGTTAGGAAAACTTATAAATAGACCTAATCAGTGAAGCATTAAAGAACATACTTGTGTACAAAATATTCATATAAAAAGTGTACTTCTACTATGTGGAAAGAATTAAAATTTTGTACAAGGGTTTATGTAAAGTTTATTGGACACATGAAACAAGTTTTGTCTCATTAAGTAGTCATTTACAAAATAATTAAAACGCTTTATACTTTAAAGTTGCCTTGCCATGGCTATTGTAGAAATGTAATACATAAATAGAGCATTCTCAGACACGAAACCTGATGAGCTTCACAATTAAAATATGAAATTAAGACGCAGAATTTGTCCTGTTTAAATTTTTTATAGTTTTTAGATTGCAAAGCCTATCTCCAAGTTAAAGTAAAACAGTCTGTTCTGGAGGAGTTTTGTGAGAAATGTTAGCAACTTTTGTATTCAGTTTGGGTCTAGTTTTTTACTGAGCAGCAGAAGGCATATAGATGTGGATTCGGCAAACACAACACTGTAACTAGAGATGACCTGTTTTAAAGAAAAATTACCCATTTCAGTATTTCGGCTAAGAAAGGGTGCAGAGGTGTACAATTCTGGTTCTCATTGCCAACAAACTGAGCTTGTATTATTGATTTATTATACAGTATAAACTTCCAAACCATTGTTAACATTTTAGAAATATTTGGTTAAGATGTTGTGGATGTCTAACCTACATACTTGTTTGTACTACATCTCAAATTCACATAGATACCTAGCTTGGCCACGATAGATGGTTCCCCAGTGGTTCTTTAATCTGGAGATGGCTCCCTAGTGACTGACTTTAACCTGTAGTCCAAGCCTGTGCAGAAACAGCCTACCGCCCGACACTTTCCCCCGCCACGTTCCCGGTCACCCTCGCCGGCCTCTGAAGCGACCGGAGGCTAAAGAAGCATCCGATCGCTTAAGAGTGCAGCGTTCCCAGTGACTCACTGCGCGGGTGACATGACGTCACCCGCAACGTGAGGAGCCTCCCCTGCATGCCTGCTGGATCTATTGGATCCAGTCAGAGCGAGGGAGTGGGAGCACGAGCGCCGAGTATGTTAAGGTAAGTTCTGGGCTGGGGGTGGGACCAGTCTGGGGGCACTGCATAGAGGGCACTATTTAAGCCTGGGGGCACTGCATAAGGGGCACTAATTAAGCCTGGGGTCACTGCATAATGGGCCAGCCTGGGGGCACTGCAATAGGGGCCAACCTTGTAGGCATTGCATAGGGGCACTACTTCAGCCTGGAGACATTGCATAGGGGCACTACTTCAGCCTGGAGACATTGCATAGGGGCACTACTTCAGCCTGGAGGCATTGCATAGGGGCACTACTTCAGCCTGGAGGCATTGCATAGGGGCACTACTTCAGCCTGGAGGCATTGCATAGGGGCACTACTTCAGCCTGGAGGCATTGCATAGGGGCACTACTTCAGCCTGGAGGCATTGCATAGGGGCACTACTTCAGCCTGGAGGCATTGCATAGGGGCACTACTTCAGCCTGGAGGCATTGCATAGGGGCACTACTTCAGCCTGGAGGCATTGCATAGGGGCACTACTTCAGCCTGGAGGCATTGCATAGGGGCTCTACTTCAGCCTGGGGGCACTGCATAAGGGCAAAGCAAAACTACAGGGGGCACTGTATAAAGGGGAAAACCACAGGGGGCACTGTAAAAAGGGCACAAATACAGGGGGCACTGTAAAAAGGGCACAAATACAGGGGGCACTGTAAAAAGGGCACAAATACAGGGGGCACTGCAAAAAGGGCACAAATACAGGGGGCACTGCAAAAAGGGCACAAATACAGGGGGCACTGCAAAAAGGGCACAAATACAGGGGGCACTGCATAATGGGCACTTTTGACTGAGAGCCAGTGGGGGAGCAGCCTGAGACCTGTTGGGCTGGAATAGTAAGGGAGATACCCCTTTTCCAGACACGCATAATTGCAAAGGCCCCCACCCGGCTACTTCTTGATGCCACCCGGCTGGAAAAAAATTTCTGGCGAGAAATGTTTGTATGCATGTGTTTTTGTTACTTTACATTTGATTAAAAAAAATTTAATTATGCAATCGAGCTCTTTCAAATGTGAAATACGGTCAACAGGAGGAACTAAATAAGCAATTTTGGACGAAGCTAAAATAAACTAGCGTAGTATATACCAGAGGTTTCCAAACGCTGTCCTCAAGGCACCCTAACAGTCCAGGTTTTAAGGATACCCATTCTTGACCACAGGTGACCTAAATATTAGTACCTCAGTCAATTTGATTTAACCATGTGTGCTCAACCATGGATATACTTAAAACCTGGACTGGGGTGCCTTGAGGACCGAGTTTGGGAACCTCTGGTATACACTTTTTTTTTATATAGATCAGTCTGCAGATTTATTATAAATGTATTATGTAGCCCTTCATTAATTTGCAGACTGCATTATCATTTGTATTAGAAGATAAATCAACAATAGTCCTTTTTTTAAAAAAAATTATTTGTTTTAGACTTATTCAAGCCTTGAATGTTTGTCATGCAGATGCTCCAGTTTAACAGTTTAATGATGATTAATTTACCACACTATGGGGGAGATTTATAAAATCTTGAAGGGCAATAAAGTACCAGCCCATCAGGTTCTACCTATCATTTTACAGGCCGTGCTAGAAAAATGACAGAAGCCGATTGGTTGCTATGAGCAACTTCTCCACCTTTCTTCAAGATTTGATCATCCCCCCTATGGTCCAAATGTAATTGCCTGTGATTTGTAGGCAGACTAGAGATTTTTTTAAAAGGCAAAACCAAGTTGGTTTTGCCATTTTAATAACTGGTGCTTTTAGACCTAGTGACTATATAGCTGAAACTTTGATGTTACTGGAAGGCAATTATATTTGGGCCTTGGGTTTTATTTTCCTGCATTCACTAGTAAAGCAGCATGATCTGAAATGTAATGTTTATAATGTGAATTTTTACTGACCATTTATTTTATACACCCTGTCTTGTTTGTCTTGCTATCAAATATGGGTTGTGGACAGAAGTGACAAAACTTGATGTAGATATATTCTCGCAATTGATAATTATTCTTGTGATATCATCACCGTCTTCCCACCTTGTAACTAGCACAGGAATAGTGCAATCTATCCAGCTGTTGCAGTGTCTCTAGATTTTAGAGGTTGTCATTTGATTGGCTGTGAATGCCCTATTATCGTGTGCTCAGCACTTTACTTTTCATGCAATGTCCTTTCCATAGGTAAAACTGTGCTTTGTAGCAAAAATCTTCCTGCAAAGGATTTAAGGACTTTATGTGAAGGATTGAGGCGGCTGTGTACAGTCCCCACATCCAGTAGTGATGCAGAAACTCAAAAGCAACGATCAGCATTACAAATGAAAGTCCTGGAAAATGAAGACGGATGGTTTAATAAACAGACTTGTGTTATTCCACCTGCTGATCTAAATAAAAAGAAGTCTGCATTGTGCATCCCAGGACAGTCTGATATGGGTGGTTGGGACAATGTGCCAGATGAGGCTTACCATCTCTTAGACAGACTGCTGGGTATGGATCCAGCTACACGGATCACCGCAGAGGAAGCTTTGTTACATCCCCTCTTTAGAGATTTCAATAGTGTACCCTGAGCTCCTGGACGATTATTTAAAAGCCAGTTTTTAGGGCCGTTTTTATTTTTAACATCCTTTTATAGTAAATTTTAATCAACCGTAAAAACACTGTTTTGTCTAGTGCTTTTGTTTGACATTAACAAACAAAGCGAAGTGTCAGACAGAAAAGTGATCTATGAAGAGAACGTTGCAAACTTGATGATCTCTGTAAGAAATATTTTGCACCGTCTTGCCAGTGAGATGGACTTTACAATTTCTCAGCCAGTCAACATTTTATGCATTTGTGAGTATAAACACTTAAATTAAAATCCACAAAACAAAATATTTTTCGTACGCTGTCACCTTATATGGAAACCTACAAGTTACAATGTGGAAAATGGCTTTTTTTTTATCAGTGGATAAAGAATGATTATTGCAGTATAATCAAACTTATTCAACTTGTTCATCTATTTCAAGATTTACTAAGTAATGTACTTTTTCTGGCAAAGGCTGCAGGAGGAAAAATGCTTGCAGATGTTGAAGTATTGATTGCATAAGATGTCGAAACCCGCAAAACCCTGGGGCCCAAATCTTTGTTATTTCTGCTGTTTATGTAATTTCAGCACAGCACTGACATGTTATTTATCTAAAGGAACGGAGGCCAAATTTGGCAGGCATTAGCATCAGCCAGTGCCTACAGATGTATTGTTTCTTTGGTCACTTGCTCGTGCAGCCTGTGGGGTTTGCAAAACTTTAATAGCCTCTTCCCTCTCGCTTTCCTCCTTTTTCTTCCTGTTGTTATTTATTAACATTTACTTATAGCGCTAGCTTATTCCGTTATGCTTTACCACTGGATTATTTGTATTTCTGCAGTATGTAATTAATTCTATTCATTTGAGAACTTTTCTAGAAATTATTTTACCCACAGCTTACCAATAAACTTTTGCATGTACACTTTTAAATTGATGCTTTATTAACTGCACCCTCCAAGCAGCAAAGCTTGACAAAACTGAGTCACCCAGCTAGCATGGCAGTCGAAAAGATGGCCCCTTGTGGTTACACAGATCCCTCCCACTACTTTCCTAATCAGTTCTCAGCCTGTTCTATTGCCAGCTGGTAGTCAAATCAGTGTAGGAAAGAGAACCAGTGTTTCTTGCCCTACACTGAAATCAAAAAGCCTATAGTGGCTGTGGGACTTAGTATAATGTTATACAATTCTACATACTGCATACATGTTTCTTGGTATCTTGTGTTATCTGGTATCAAATGTAACTCAGCATTGTATGTTTGGCAAAATATAGTCTGTTTTCTACATATTCTGTGTTGTATGCTACAGAGAGTCTTTTTGACAGTAGCCATCTGTAAGGGCTCTGTCTTGCGTACTGGCTGTCTGAATGACCACAGCTTTGCATACCAAAATATAAAATTTGGGAGCTGCGTTTATTTAATATACCAGAGAGCCTCCAGCACTGTGTATTGTAGCAACTTTGTGTAATAGGGCTGCTTTAAAAAACTTACAGCTTATTAAACCAGAAGTAGATTAAATATGAGTGTCTGGGCAATGCAAGGAACAAACATTTACTGCAATAAAAGAGCTCCATATAGGTGACTCATACATTAATTAAGCAAATTTGATCCCAACATGGTCAAGGTCATGTACTAACACTGCATTGGCTTGATTTCCTATAATTGTGTCTGCAAAAGGATACGGGCTCGTTTTGGCTGGTGCTTTAGTGACCAAAAAAGCTCAGCTTGCTAATGTTCACAGAAACCGTGTCTAAGGTGGCTGAACTCTGAGGGTAAAACATCATCAGGAAATAGTAACAGTGGGCTAACGCACATACCCCTGGGTTTTGTGATATGTGCATTCTTTTTCTAGTGCAAGTCAAAACTTAAAATTTCAAACCGCTGTGAGTAGCCAGTTTAATTATTGATAAACATTCTGACAAGAAGTCTACAGAGCAGGACATCTTAATCTTTTTGCACTGCACGAGCGTCTCACTATTCCTAGAGATAGAGGTTTATAATTTCAGTGTGCAGTGAACTACTGATCAGTGGGCAGAAGATGATCGGGGCTGATGCATCACCATGTAACCCCTTGTCACTGTATAGCTAGTATGCAGTTCATGATTAGACAGCTTATCTCCTTGCTGACGCAGTCTTCTACCCTGGCTAGCTTGGGGTGTGGCTACGGCGGCAAAGGAGTGAGACATGGTTCCAGAGAGATCCCCGGCTCAAGATCCTTTTTACAGATCCTGACCCAGCAGATCTGCTGTATATTGATCACATCAGACCTCTAAGCATAATGGTTGCACCTGCGGGGGTGATTCGGTCCCTGGTCGCCACCGCGCTTAGTTCTGAGGCCTGCTCTCCTGCTGATCTGCGCACCTGTGTTGGTGCGCTGTCCTGGGTGCAGCCTCAGTCTTCTCGTCCAGACACTGAGACCAGGTTAGTGGTGGTGGGATCCAGGTCTGCCTATACAGGGGTATCCTGCCCTTCGTCTTTACAGCGCCCTACAAATCTTCTCTGACCGGTGACTAGTGGGCATGGCCTGTTGGACCCAGCAGCCATTTTCCCTTCCTCCTCCGTTCCTGCCTGCATACAATATAACAACATAGCTGCTGTCTGGCACCTTGTGGGACTGAATGCTACCAATATGGAGAAATCTGGGCATGTTGCTACAGCAGCCAAGCTTGAAAAGTTTGCACGTCAGTCTACATTTCAGGCTCCATCAGAGTGGAATCCCCCAACCCAGAAGCTGCGGGTAACCCACAGGGATCGAGTACAGGGGTCCCACCTTTTGGTTACTTTGTCGCAAGTATGAATGGCAATAGCGGGTAGTGAGAAACTCCTTTCGGATAAAATTGAAAAGTTATAATGTGACATCCCTGCAACGGCAACATGTGCAGTCGGTCAGGGAGCCGGTGGGTTAGATGGAAAATCTCATTTCCACCCTAGAGGACTCGCATAGTCTCCTGAAAGAGAATGCATCTTCTGAGTCAACAAATTCCCAATATTGTAAATAAATTGCAGTACATGGAGGGGCGCATATGCCGGAACAATGTTCGTTTTGTTCTACAAAAGGACAAGGAGGGTTCCTCTAATAAATCATTTTTGGAAACGTGGCTATATGAACCTTATGGCAGGGACTCTTTCTCCTTACAATTTGCTGTGGAAAGGGCGCACTTCTCTTTGTATAATGCCGTTACACTTCTGTGCCCTTTGGAGATACGGATTTTATATCGACTAAGTAATATATGAAGAAATAATTGTTTATTTCCTGTGTTTTGATACGAGAACTTTAAACATTACTTATATTATGTGTCTATTGTGCATGTTTCTTATTGCCGGGAGGCTCCTTTGCAATGGTAATTGCTAAAATCTATTGCTCTCTTTTTGGTACCAGTTTAGTAATTTTAGCCTACAATACTGTTTCTAGTGTTTTGGATATAGGTATGCCGATGTAAAGGGGGGGGGGGGTGTCTGGGAGTTATTATTGTCTTTTTTATTTTCATTCTTATTGCCACACTTGGTGGTTTCTCGTTTTCTTGTGCTGGCTTCAACGGAGAAAGCGATGATATTCACATTTGTTATGGTTTTATATGACTAAGGTAATGTCCGTGGAGTTAAATGTTCCTTGGTACTGAAGCAGCTATTATTTGCTTAATGGAGGCCCATTTAGTAGGTAGTAGACTCCTTTCTTTTTGGCGGGCTGGGCATATCAGGCCCTCCTACCCATCGTCGCTCTAGGCCCTAGAGTCTAGGGGAGTCTAAATTTTACTTAGTTTCTCATTTGTTTTAAATTCAGTAGTTGTGTTTCTTGACTGTAAAATACACGCCATGCGCCTTTATTTATATTTTAGCTGTCTTTATACCCCCTCCCTTTTTCATATTAAGTGTTGAAGCGTTCAGTAGAATTTGTGGCTGTATCTCCCAAGTACTTCGATAATTTTGTTTTGTAGACCCTTCTCTCGATAAATGACACAAAATCTCTCTTACACAGTTGGGTGGAGGAACATCTGGTTTTGCTAATTTTATAGGAAGTCTAGGGTGGGCTTACAGCAGTTCACATGTTTTTCTGCAACTTATCATTTTTGTGGCCTTAGTCTCACTCAGGTTGCTTCCTAAAATATGTATAAAGCCCTAAGGGAATCTGACCATTCTCCCCTTATGTTGTCCTTTGAGATGGGTAGCCCTAGGAGCCAAGTATTCTGGAAGCTACATTCTGTCTGGCTTAGTCAAATGAAAGCAGACTCGGAGGTTATGTGGGATGTTTATTTTGCGGACAATATCGCTCTGCCTCTGCAGCAGTTGTGTGGGATTCCTTTATGTAATACATGTTGGGTACTCTTAAGTGTCACTGAACTGAAGCTATTTTATAGAAAGAGGCTGAACTGGAGTCAGTCCCATAGGCTGGAACTGATCTACTTGAAGGAGAAGTTAGATATAATAAACAGAGTGGTCCGCGCTCCAGCTTCTAGTGGGTGAGTATAATGGATGTGCGGGGGAGGGGGGGGGGTTGGCCAGGGGCAAAAAATTAGGGATACAGTGGTGCTGCACGTGGAACAGGAGTACCGGATCTTGTTGGAATATGCTGAAGGAAGGAGGTACACATGCGCTCCTAGGTGTAGTATGTGTGTGGACGGAGAATATGGAGTGGGGGGGGGGGAAAGGGGGAGCGACTGGGGGAGGGGGGGTTATGGGGGGTCACGTGTGTCAGTCTGTGACTGCAGTGTAGGTTGGTAAAAGGTGTGCAAATGATGAGCCAGACACTGTAAATTGAATCCAACCTGTTTATTGGTGAGGCACAATGCTCCCCAGGTGGTTCCGTGAGTGGGGTTGGGGATGGATAGGTGGTTCCGTTTGATCCTGGTCAGGGAATTGGTGGACCTTTTTAGGGGGCTTCTTGCCGTACGGCCCTTACTTCTGCACGTCCCCTTTGCTGGACCTATGGTCTCAGTCTTAGTGGACCAGGATGTGTGTGTTGCCAAGGAAGTCCCATACAGTGACAGTGGCGGCGTCCCGCACTGGTCGTGATGTTACCTACCGGTAGGTGTGCTGTCCCTGGTTGGTGCACAGTTGGTATGTTCTCCGGTGTAGGTCCGGTGGTTGATGGCACCCTGCGAGCCCGCAGGGTGTTGTCTGGACGGACGCCCGTCACTGCTCCGAGGGTTGGGATGATTCAGCAGTCCGCGTTATAGTTCTGTCCCACATGACCGTGGGGTTGGTAATGATCACCAATGGTGTGGTGATGCAGCAATGGTGTGCGGGGGGTGTGTATTCTCCAACGCGTTTCGGCCTAAAGCCTTCATCAAGGAGTTACTGATTTATGGACTGAGGAGTATTATATAGGAGGAGAGTTGGTGTGTGGGAGTTCCCAATTAGTAGCGTAGCCTCTTGGAGCCGGAGGTGCTAATCTGGATGGGATGCAGGTGGGTAGGTGGGGGCAGTGTGAGTGATTGACACATTTAGTGGCTAACCAGTGAGTTTGTGACTCATCTGCGGGCGGGGGGTGTGTGTGGGCGCGGGGTTACCGCCATGTGGTGATGGCCAGGCTGCATGGAAGTGAGCGTTGCCGTGGGAGCGTCGGGTCTCCATCTGACGTCACTTGCCCAAGTGAGTGCTGTGTCCTATTGTGTATGGGCCTGGTAGGTCATGTGGTCCGGGGGTGTGACGTGTCGCGTGTGTACAGGTATCCCCCTACGTCGTAGCATCACGTGGTGTGGTGCTACCTATCAGGGAGGGGATTCCCGGTGACGACACTGGTCACCATGGGGATGCCCTCTACATCGGGAATGGGAATGAAGCGGGCGTTGGGTGCGGGGTGTGATGCGCGATATGCACCTATGTAAGGGGGAACTTCCTGTGTGTGATACAATAGCATTGAAGGGAATAAACTTTACTAGGGATTGAATGGTTATGTGCGTCTTTATAAGGACCGTGAGGTAGGTTGCGTGATTACAGTGGGTATAGGGGGATGGCGATCCTGTACTCATGTGTGATTGGCAGCCCGATTTGAAGTGCAGATATGATGGGTGCGTGTGCGGTGGGGTCTGATGTTGGGGAGGTGTTAGTGCTGATGTTCGGTGTTAACTTAATGTAAATGTTGGTTGTGAGGGGTGGGTGATATTGTTGTGATGGAGGTAGTGGGGGGGGCTAAGTGCTGGTAGTGTCCTATGTGTGTTGGTGTGGGGATTGTTACATGGTGGGGTCTGTCGTCATGTGGGTGCCTGTGTCACATATTAAGGTGTAGCATAACGGACTAGTTGATCTGTGTGGAGGAGTGGTGTAGTTGTGTTGGGTGAACATAAAATGGGTATGGTGGGATGTGGGGCGCATCACTAATGGAGTGTCGTGGTGTTAAGTGCATTAGGTATAAAGATGTGGGATGGGGGTCACAGTAGTGGATCTCTTGTGGGGTGGAGTGATTGGGTGGTCTTAGGTCAGTGGTAGGATATGGGTGTGTTGCTGGCTATGGGGCCTGTCCTTACGGGTATGAGTCTAAATTTGATTTCATTATCAATGTTCAGGCCATGTGGTGCGAACGTTTGCATGGTGAAAATCCATTTGCGTTCTTCTTTGTTGAGTCTCTTCAGTAAGTCACCTCCACTCCAATTCTTGTTCAGTGCTTTGATGCCTACAAATGTCATGCCTTTTGTGTTACTGGCGTGTTTATCTTGGAAGTGTAGAGGGACGTTGTGGGTATCTGTCTTGTTTTTTATGCCTCTGATGTGCTCTTTGATTCTTGTTTTAAGGGGTCTTATTGTGCGCCCTATGTGTTGACGGTTGCATGGACATTGTAGCATGTATATCACGTGACTGGTGTTGCATGTTATGTGTTCTCGGATATTATAGGTGTTTCCTGTGTTTGATGAAGAAAATGTGGTTGGTTTAGTGCTCCTGTGTCCTAGTTTCCGGCAGTTGGTGCATGTCCCGCAATGGTAGAAGCCTTTCTTCAGGGGTTCGTGATCTATGGTGATTTGTGTCATCGAGGTTGGAGGTATGTGGTTGCGAACTAGTTTGTCTTTGATGCTTGGGACTTTGCGATAAAGTACCTTCGAGTGCGTGGGGAGTACCGTGGCCAGTGTTTCATCCTTAAGTAGTATATTCCAGTGTTTGCTAATTACCTGTTTTCTCTGTGTAGCACTAGTGTTGTGTTGCGTTATGAAAGGTATGTCGTCCGTGTGTTGTGTTTTGTCAGACTTATATTGTAGTAGGGGTGAGCGTCCCTCGTTGCCTATTTTGTGTAGAGTATCTTGGAGTGTTTTGCTATCGTAATTTTTGGCTATGAACTGCTCCTTCATTTGGTTCCCTTGTTTGTAGTAGTCTGTTTGGTGCAGTTTCGTCTGATGCGTTTGAATTGGCTGTTGGGTATGTTTTGGAGCCAGTTTGGGTGATGTCCACTTTCTGACAGAATGAAACTATTAACTTCTACCGGTTTATGAAAGGTCTTGGTGTGTATTTTGTGTTCGTCGATGAAGCTATGCAGGTCCAGAAAGTTGACGTCTGTTTTACTGTATTGTGAAGTTTAGATGTCTGTCATTGTCGTTTATGTGGGCTAGGAAGTCTGTGAGGGTGTTGAGCGGTCCTTGCCATATGCAAAATACGTCGTCTATATACCTCGTCCATAGGACCAGATTCTTCCCCCAGTTGTGCCCTGACCAGATGGGAGAGTCCTCCCATCTGCTCATGAAAAGATTGGCATAACTGGGGGCGAATCTGGTTCCCATGGCGGTCCCTGTCACTTGTCGGAAGAAGTTGTTGTCAAACCAGAAGTAGTTGTGTTGTAAAATGAAGTCTATTCCGTGAAGTATGAATTGGGTTTGTGATGGGTCTAGTGTCGGGTCTTGGTTAAGGAAGTATTGAATGCTGTCCAGGCCTTGTGTGTGGTTGATGACGGTGTACAATGATGTGACGTCGCTGGTCAGGAGCCAGTAATCGTCCTTCCACTCTAACTTGTCGAGAATTTGGAGTATCTGTGTTGTGTCCTGTATGTATGACTGTTGTTTTTTGACTTACGGTTGTAGGAAGTGGTCTAGGTATCGGGAGAGGTTTGCGGTCATGGAGTTGATGCCCGACACTATTGGTCTGTCAGGGGGGTTGGTGGTGGTTTTGTGTATTTTGGGGAGGTAGTAAAATACTGGGATCACGGTGTGTGGGTTGTATATGAAGTCAAATTCTTTTATGGTTAAGATCCCTGTTGAAAGTCCTGATTGCAAGATGGTGAGTAGTTTTTGTAGGTTTTGGTTGGGTCTTGTGTAAGCATCTCGTATGTTTGTGTGTCTGACAGTAGTCGTTGTGCCTCTGTGGTATAGTCTGCTTTGTTTAGGGTGACTAACCCCCCTCCCTTATCTGCTGGTTTAATGACAAGACTGTTATTTTCTTGTAGTTGTTTTAATGCCTTTTGTTCATTCAGAGTGAGGTTTTTGATGGTTTTCCTATTTGGTGTAGCTATTTTATTGTCTTCCATGACTAATGTCTCAAAGGTGTGGACCAGGTGTCCCTTGAGGTGGGGTAAAATTGGGAGGATGGTTTGAGTGTGGAATGTTTATATTTGTCTGATTCTCTGCATTGCTTGATGGCCGGTTGAGATATAGTATTTTTTGAGGGTGAGTCTCCTAACAAAACCGTTGTAGATCCAGGTATACCTCGAATCTTTTCAACTGTGTATGAGGTGCATATTTGAGACCTTTCGTGAGTAGTGATGTGTCATCTTTGGATAGGTTGTGTTTGCTGAGATTGAAAATGCCTGTAGAGGTTGGTGCTGTGTCCTCTGGCTTGGACTTGTATGTTTTCAGTTTGTCTCCTCCCCTACATCCTCGTCTCGTTGGTTGAGTTTTCTTTTTTGCCTCGTAGGAGTTGGGTTTTCTGGCAAGTCAGGTGGCCTGTCTCTAAAGTCTAAAAAAATGTGTTGCCCATGGGGTGGAGTGTTGGGGGGAATTGGATATGTTGTGTCGTATTGCTGTGGTTGAAGGAGTCGGTACTGGGTGTGTTACTGATTGCGTGTTGTTGCTTGTGTAATTCCCTCTTATGGGGTTGATCCACCCTTGCTCTAGTGAAAGTCTGGCTAGGTTGGCATACTGTGAGCTGTCTGTGTCCTCCTCAATCTCATGTATGCTAAATGAGATGTTAGAGCTTGTGACTGAGCTTATAGGTGAAAAGGGGTCTGGTAGTGGGGTTGGAGGGATCGGTGTGGTTGTAGATGTCTTCTTCACTCCACGTGACGCTACGACGTAGGGGGATACCTGTACACACGTGTCACGCGGCGCGTCACACCCCCGGACCACATGACCTACCAGGCCCATACACAATAGGACACAGCACTCACGTGGGCAAGTGACGTCAGATGGAGACCCGACACTCCGACGGCAACGCTCACTTCCATGCAGCCTGGCCATTACCACGTGGCGGTAACCCCGCGCCCACACACCCCCCCCCCCGCCCGCAGATGTGTCACATAAACTCGCTGGTTAGCCACTACACGTGTCAATCACTCACACTGCCCCCTCCTACCCACCTGCATCCCATCCGGATTAGCACCTCAGCCTCCAAGAGGCTACGCATCTAATTGGGAACGCCCACACACCCACCCTCCTCCTATATAATACTCCTCAGTCCATAAATCAGTAACTCCTTGATGAAGGCTTCAGGCCGAAACGCGTTGGATAATACACACCCCCCGCACACCATTGCTGCATCACCACACCATTGGTGATCATCACCAACCCCATGGTCAGGTGAGACAGAACTATAACGCAGACCGCCGCATTATCCCAACCCTCGGAGTAGTGACGGGCACCCGTCCGTACAACACCCTGCGGGCTCGCAGGGTGCCATCAACCACCGGACCTACACCGGAGAACATACCAACTGTGCACCAACCAGGGACAGCACACCTACCGGTAGGTAACATCACGACCAGTGCGGGACGCCGTCACTGTATGGGACTTCCTTGGCAACACACACACATCCTGGTCCACTAAGACTGAGACCATAGGTCCAGCAAAGGGGACGTGCAGAAGTAAGGGCCGCACGGCAAGAAGCCCCCTAAAAGGGTCCACCAATTCCCTGACCAGGATCAAACGGAACCACCTATCCATCCCAAACCTCACTCACGGAACCACCTGGGGAGCATTGTGCCTCACCAATAAACAGGTTGGATTCAATTTACAGTGTCTGGCTCATCATTTGCACACCTTTTACCAACCTACACTGTAGTCACAGACTGACACACGTCACCCCCCAACCCCCCCACTCCATATTCCCCATCCACACACATACTACACCTAGGAGCGCACGTGTACCTCCTTCCTTCAGCATATTCTGAGAAGTTAGATATGTCTAGGATTCAGTGGATGGCAGCTCAATCTGTGTGGACAGTTCATTTATGTGATAGGAACATGTGTAATCTATTTTAATCACACATATACGCAGGTAGGATGGGTAGTTAGTAGACGCTGACCGTCCATCTGCGGCTGCTGCTGAGCTTGTCCGACCTGATGGTACTATTGTCACGACTACTCCAGATATTGCTGATCTTTTTCTTACCCAGGCTAGCTTATAGGTGTGAGCACACTGTCAGATAAAAAGGATATCTTTTACATCGTCTTTTATTTTTATTATTATTATTAGCCCCTTCCAACGACCATCGATGCGTGGGTATGGATGGTCGATATTGACCATTGCCAGTGCATGCAGGCTAAGCTGGTCGATATCGACCAGGTTAGCCTGTTTACTATAGGAGTAGTTTGGTGGTTGGTGCATGTGCTGGATGTTTGATATCAAATATCCAGCACATGCAGGACGATCAGACAACGATATCTGATCGTTGTCTGATCGCTCTGTGTGTACGGGACATAAGGGCTCCCCTGCTCATGCAGGCTGTACAGCAGCATTTTGTTTCCCTGTGTGGCCACAGGCAATGTTATGTGGTCGTTGTGCAGTGCAAATGCAATATTTGGCTGTCAGACTATCTCTATTACAAAATATGTTCTCTTTATTAAACAATTCTTGCAGCATATTACTTGGTTGCAAAATAAAAAAGGGTCATCTCCTTTCCTGCACAGTACTTGGGTTGTGATAATGAAGAAGTATACATCTCCTTGTGTGAGTGCCTGTTTAACATTCTACACCTTCATTTATCAAACTCTATGATCTTCACAATTACAGGCGCTAGGCCTAGACTCCTGATGTGCTGCTCACTCTGCAGCTATTCTCATCAGGCTTTTTTTTTTTTTTTTTTATCTCCTCTGCTTCCCTTCATAACAGCTGCGCAGAACTTCCCTTCAGACATTGGGCAGCCTCAGCACTCCCTCACTTTGGGCTACGTCCCCTCCTTTCCTCTATCACTGGGCTGCCAGCTTACTATTTGTTTTAGCCCTGTTGCCTTTGCAGTGACCTCCTTTCTTTAATGGCTGCTGGGGGGTTTGTAATGCGAGCTCTTTAGTCATAAAATGGAGCTTTTATGCTGGGTACACACTGCCCGATATATCGTTTGTACAGACGATGAATTGTATATCTTCCTGACCATCGACCGGTGTGTACATGTATGAACCATGTCATTCACTGATCGTTTATTGCGCAGGCACATCTGCCTGTGTGCACAGGCGACTGTCAGACCCATATGCTGGCCACAGGAACCCGTCCACGACAGGTTCCTACTGGCCGATTGGTATGTATGCACAGCCTTGCTCATCTATAACTGTGTTCATGCCTAGATTCATTAATGACTCCCATCTTCGTATATGGGCTCTTTGCCAGGCTTTGTGTGGTACTTCCCCCTCACAAAATAATGGGGTGTTACTCCTCCTGCCTACAATAATTTAGGATGCCAGGGGACACAGGAACAGTTCCCCCCTTCCTGGGGCTCTGACTGAGATGTTCACCTCTGGTAGAAGTCACCACAGCTCTGCGTCTCACTCTGCCCCTCTTTCTCTGACAGGGCAAATCACAGAGATGTATCTCCGCCGCTCTCTTCACCAACTGATCACATACAGTACTGTATCACTCCGCCAACTGTCACGGGGGTGCTACATTCTCCACCGTTTAGCAGAGTACCAACAAATATTTCAGATTTCCCAGCTAATCTCACCCACACACTACAGCTGGGTACACACAACGATGTGTATGCAGCACAATATCGCAAGCGATGGGTGCCGGCATCTGCAAGTGCATACACGCTTGCCAATAAAGGCAGGGATCCATGATTCATGCAGCAGAATAGCCCCTGCTGGCAGTATTGCCCATTGGACCTGCATGCTGGTCTGACTGGCTATGTCGCTGATGATGCGCGGGAGCACGCATAGTCAGTGACATAGCGGCTACACACACTGGCCGACGTGCCCGATATGTTGTCTAATCCGCCGAATCGAACAACCTATTGTCTAGTGTGTACCCAGCATAACTCTACTCCTACATGCCCACACAGGCATGTGAGAGGGGGAAAAAAAAAATACATTCCAAATTACAAGAAAAATCACAACACTGACATTTCAAAAAATACAGCACAATGTTAACAATATATTCTTTACATACTGTATGGCAGTAAATGTTACATACCTCCACCAGTAACTTTAAACACGTGCAGCTCAGGTGTTGTCAAATGTCTCACTTTTTGCAAACCACACATTTTGGCAATCCTGTCAATCTGCATAGCTACTGCCCTCTCTCCCCTGTAAGGTTCAAAGAGACAGGTGGCTCCACAAACACACACCTGCCGAAGGCTTTTTCTTAGAGCTACAAGCCAGAGAGACCGCCGGAGACTTAATTAAAACTGACCGGAGCAAGCTGCAACCTCTGCACAGAAGTAGCGTCCACAGTAATAGCGTCCATCAACTGCAAAGCGCCGGCAAGTGAATACAAAAACTACAGGTCCAGAGGGAGGTCCAGGCAAGCTACTCCACGTCTGACAAGAATCTGGGTAAGATGGGGAGAGTAACCCGCAGCATTGCACCTCAGCAGCGGTCACCCAGTTCACCCGAAAAAGCTTAAACATTACATACTGCACTATTTCCTTGCTGATATATGGGAAAAAAAAAAGTAAACACAAAAAAATATGTATAATTTTTTTTCCCATTTGGATAATTTTTTTCAATACCCTTTGTTTATTTTCATTTGCACATTGTTTTAATTTTTATTTTATTTTTATCATTTGATTCTATTGTTAGTTGTTGCATCACTATGGGGGGTATTCAATTTGGAGCGAAAGATCCGTGTTGGACTTTTCACTCCACGTCGGAGGTTTGACGGGGATAAAGTATCCTGTGCGTGCCCACTTTATCCCCGTATTCAATTAGAAATCAGCGAAACCGGAGGCGGTGGAAAGGTAAGTATCGCAAAAAAGCGGGAATTTTTATAAATTGTTCCTGAGATCACTATGGGTACCCCCATTTTTGCCTGCTGAAGGAAGTCTGGGTTTGTAATAGCCGCGGCAGGTGCGTAAATGCGGCTTAAGGAGTGAGGAATAGCACTAAGATTCTGATTTTTTTTTCTTTTAAACTATTCATCAAATTTGGGGTACATGTAAATGGGTGCAAGCATATATATATATATATATTTTTTTTAAATCTTTTTTTTTTTTTTTTTAATTCAAGTTTTTCAAAGATATAAGACATACAGCAAATAAGAGAAACATATAGCAAGTTACAGTTACTATAGGGTTTACATAGTTGCTTGAGATATTGTTTAAAAGCCACAACAATAATAACATTGTATAATATCCTATTGTTGCTAAGCGTCTGTTTCGAATAAACATAGTGTCCCAGAGGGATAAAAGGTGTCAGCTAAGACAGATAATATTTGGACTCCTCGTTGGCATGTATCGTCTTACATTCCGATGTATGAAGAAAAAGGAGTAAATTGTTAAAGGAGTAACAATATTCTGAAGTCATTGATTAAGATATCCTGGTTAGTAAAGCAACATATAGACAAATACAGAAAGGGGTAGGAAAGAAGATAGGGGAATGAACATTATATTAATAAAGATGGCTTGACGTGAGGCCTGAGAATTTCCATAATTGTGATCTTACAATGAAGAATATTCACATATAAAATGCTCTAGGGATTGTTGATATAGTTGAGGATGTTAGGGGGCTATCAAAAGCTGTCGTTGGAGAAACCACTCTGTTGTCTCAATTTTTATATATGTGTTTGAGTAGATTGTTCCAATTTATCAATATAGAGACCCCATTTTTTATAAAATGTCACAGCCCTCTTTCTATATGTGGTTGTGTGGATTTCCTATCGAAATACATAATTTGGAGAAGTTTTACCTTAACTTCAGCGAGAGAGGGAGAAGATCTGGAAATCCAATGTGTCAATATGATCTTTTTCGATATCGTCACTATCATAGTAATAATAGGAATATGGGGGGTAGTGGAGGGGGTTATGTTCCAATTGGTGAGGTCGACACATAGACAGGCCAGAGGGTCAGGTGAAAACCGAGTGGATAATAACTCATTAATAAAGGCTATCACTTTGTTCCAGAAACGTTTAATTTTCCGGCATGTCCAGAAACAGTGAAAGAAAGATGCGAGTGTACATTGACATTTTAGGGCATTCTCCTGTAAGGTGTGGAGAGAAATGGGAGCGTTGTGCCAGAGAGGTATATGCTCTTTGTATAGTACGCAAATGTACTTCTTGTAGGTACAAGGAGTTAAGGATTTTCATCGTCGAGTCATAGTGATCAAACAGTTGGTCTGAAGACAATAGAATTGGAAGGTCTTTCTGCCATTGTTTGATCGTTCTGTCCCCACCAGAACTCGAGAAGCTGTTAACTAGAAAGAGGTATATAAATTTAATGCGACATGTGAGTTTTTCGCATAGGCTTATGGTGGATTGTAATAAGTCAGTATTTGTGGAATATCTGCGTTTAATATATTGTACCGATGAAAGGTAATGTCTCACTTGTAAATACATATAGAAGTGTGACTGAGGTATGTTGTATTTCTCTCTAATGTCTGAAAATTTATATATTTGTCCTCCCGGGTCAAATACTTGAGATGAGTTTCTTAGGCCTTTCTCTCTCCAGAGTGAGAAGTAACTATTGGACAGGGAGGGAGGGAAGGCAGGGTTGCCCCATAGAGGAATATATGCGGAGTAGAGTGGGTCTCGTTTACATTTCTTGTTTAGAGAGATCCATGTATAATGTCACGAAATAGTATATTTTGAAGGATGTTAGAGGGAATTTGCGAGGGTTTTGAGTGGAGTAAGGCTCCTGGGGGCAGAGGATAAAAAAGAGCCTCATCTAATTGAACATCAGTGAATGTATTCTTTCCTAAGATCCAGTCTATCGCATATCTAGCTAGCACGGAGATGGAATAGGACGCAAAATCTGGGACTCCCAATCCCCCCCTTCCTCTGGGAGTTATGACCGAGCGTAGACGTAAAACGTCAGGTTTTTTCAGGGAAATTGGTAACATCCTCATTTGGTAAAAAAATTTTGGAAAGATAATGCTTTTGAGTACCGCCACCCTGCCTAGGAGTGAAAGAGGGAGTAATTTCCAATTATTTAACATCCCCAGTACCCTAGAAATCATGGGAGAGAAATTTTCTTCATAAAGCTTAGAGAGAGAGGCTGTAATCTGGATCCCCAGGTAAGTGAGTTTATTAGGAGCCATTTTGAATATGGATAGAGGGGGGCAAAGGCTATTCGTGTCGTTAGGTTGGTTAAGGTATAATAATTCAGATTTAGAAATATTAATATGGTATCCTGCGATTTTACTAAAGGAGTCTATCAGTTTTAGGATTTCTGGAATAGATGATAGAGGGTTTTAGACGAAGAGAAGCATGTCGTCTAAAAATAGGGATACTTTCAGAGTGACATTTTGAGATATTGATACCTGTAACGGAAGGTGAAGCCCTAAGAGCTATCGCCAATGGCTCCAATGCTACAGCGAATAAAAGTGGTGAGAGAGGACACCCCTGCCTTGTCCCTTTCTGAATGAAAATAGAAGGGGATGTAAAACCATTACAAATAATTTGTGTTTGGGGTTTATAATATAGAACTTTTAGTATGTTTATGAAAGGTTCGGGGAATCCAAATATGGAAAGTGTCTTGAACACATGATCCCATTCGATTAGATCGAACACCTTTTCGGCATCTAGGGAAAGGATTGCATTCGATTGTGTATGTTGATTCGAGGTGGATGCGTATATAGCTGAGATTACTCTTCTGAAGTTAATTTCCGAGTGCCTTCCCCATATAAAGCCAGTTTGGTCTGCATGAATTATGTGTGGGAGAATAACTTTAACCCGTTCCGCAAGAATTTTCGTTAATTTATAATCCAGATTTAGAAGGGATATCGGGCGGTAAGAGCCCGGGAGAGAGATCTTTTCCAGGTTTTGGAAGAACTTTTAGGGTGGCAGAGTTGAAATGTGGAGGTAAGGTGTCAGCTTTGAGCAAGGAGTTTAGTACCAGTGTTAGTGAATCGCCTATGTGGGGTAACAATATTTTATAAAAATCTCCGCTGTACCCATCAGGGCCTGTCGCTTTTGAGGTGTTGGACAGTGTGTTGTATTTCCTCTAATGTTATTGGAGCCATAAGGGTTTGTGACATGTCTGTAGTGCTTTGAGGACAAGGCAGGGAGTCCCAGAAAGCAGGAAGGATAGGAGCATCGGAGGAAGTTGTTTGATTACTGGAGGTGGTGGAAGAGTAGAGGTTAGTATAAAAGGAGTGTAGTATTTCTACTATTTCTTTGTTAGATGTTGTGAGAGAGCCTTTATAATTTGAGTGGTTGTACCACTGCGGGAAGACGGGATCCTTTGAGTAGGTTAGTGAGGAGTTTCCCCGTCTTGTTACCAAATTTATGGTATCGGTAATTTACAGAAAAAAGATATTTTTTCCCCCATGCCCCCCAAGAATTCGTCAAAGTGAGTTTTGGCCAAGACATAAAATTGTTTAGTTTGAGGGGAGGGGTTGGATTTATATTGTTGGAATGTTGTGAGGTCTGACTGGTATTTCAAATATTGCGTGGCATATTCTTTTATATCTGCGACATATGAGATTATTGCACCTCTTATGACAGCTTTTGCCGTCATCCAGAACAAAAGCGGGTCGGTCTCAAGGTGTAGGATATTGTCATTTTTGTATTCCACACGGTTTCCAGCCTTTGTCTGAATCTAATAGATTTTGCTAAGTAGGATAGAAATTTCCAGGATTTTGAGGACCCAGATGACTCAGGGATATGCAGGGTGGCCGTTATCAAAGCATGGTCAGAGACCGAGAGAGCTTCTATTTGGGAGTCTGTGATATTAGGAAACAGTACCTGTGACATGAAAATGTAGTCTATCCTAGATAGAGTATCCTAGAATATGTATAGTCACAAATCTACCATGTGGATCTGTGTGGGTTTGTATAATTTCTACAGGGATGTGGCGTTTTATTAAAATAGCCACTCCTCTGGCTTTGGAATTAAAAGAGCTGGACCCTATAACCTTCCAATTAAGTATGTTCAGCTTAGCGATTTCCTCTTGGACTAAATGCGTTTCCTGTAGGCAGACCATATCCACATTTTGTTTATTCAAATAAAGGAGTATTTTCCTTTTGCTTTGCCGGAGAATTGAAGTCCCCTACATTTAAGGAACCAATCTTTAGGTCAGTCATAGTATAGTAGTGAAATTAGTAATGTCATAGGCCAATCAACCTTCAAGAAAAAGATAATATGCCAATAAGGGGAAGAGGGGAAAGGTAAGAGGGGAGGGTAGAGAGGGAGGTCGAAGGGGAGACAAGACAAAAGGAGCAAAAACATTATATAAAAATGAATATGGTATTAATGATTTACGGGTTGTACCCCTTACTTCCGGAAGATAAGACTTTATAGAAATAATTAACAGGCAATAACTGCGATACAAATTGCCGGGGTGTGTGTGTGTAAGGTTCGGTTCCATCACAACCACCAGGATTTTAACGGATAATATTTAACATATAGCACCTACCCGTGCTTAACCAGGAATTATGGAATCATAATTATAACTTTAGACGTCATCTTACAAATGAATTAGCCACAACATATTATAAATGATTAGAGACAGAATTTTGAGACATCTGCTCTTAGAAGACCTAAAATGCAAAAATTCGTACAGTAGGTAGTTTAAGGAGGAAGATAGACATATCACAATACCGCGATTGGTATTAAGAATATAGACAGTATTATATAAGAACCTTGTGCGTTAAATGGTATAATGAGCCTTAGCCTGAGGGAGAGTCACCAATATCGGCATCTGCAGCTTGGGATAACTCCTCTAAATACCCTGATGTTTCAGCTGGGGTATTAAAATCGACATGTGAAGCTCCATCATATATCCGAAGGCGAGCAGGTTACAATAAGCTGAATTTGCGGCCTTCTGAGATTAGCTTTGAGCAAGTAGGCAAACTCTTTCCTGGCCTTAGTTAGTTCCACAGAATAGTCTTGAAAGACATATAATTTGTGGCCTTCCCATGTCAGGTTTTGATACGCGAGAAGCTGACCAGAATGCTGCCTTATGCAAGTAGTTAAGGCACTTGAAGAGGGTGACTCTAGGGCGTGGTTTGCTTGGAGAAGGAGGGGGTCCCACCCTATGTGGACTCTTTCAATGACTAAGGCCCTCATTCAGAGCCGTACGCTCTGAGCAGAGCGCACGCTCTGAATGAGGGCCGGGCTCCATTTTCATGGAGCGTTCTCCTGGACGCTCGTATAGCTGTGGGTCACCACCCACAGGCTATACGAGCGTGCATTTTGATGGCCGCGATGGTCGTGACCATCGAAATTGCGAGCCGGAGCCTGCGGTTGAGGTTTTCAACCGCAAGCTCCGGAGTGATTTTGGCTCTATCAGAGCCAAAATCACTCCCACTGACATCACTGGTGATGTCAGTGGGCCGGCTTCTGACGGGAGGCGTTCCCGTGGGAACGCCCCCGTCAGGGAGGCACGCCCCTGGCACGCCCACCAAAGGGGGCGTGCTGTCAATCAACATTGACAGCACGCCCCTTTGATCGGACACAACGAGCGAAGGAAAGTCCTTCGCTCGTCGTGTCTGGCGCATGCGCACGACGGAGCTCCCTCCGTCGTGCGCATGCTCAGTGCAGACCATCGACCCACTTGCGAGCGTACAGCCGCTCGCGAGTGGGTCTGAATCAGGCCCTAAGTCACTACATTCTTGAGTGATCCCCAATAAGGATGGTAATATGTTACGCACAAAGTGTGCCAGGGAGGCTCCTTTCACGGATTCAGGTAACCCCACAAGGCGTATATTGTTTCTACGGGCACGGTTTTCCATGTCATCTAATTTATTATGGATTTGGTGATTTTCTGAGGTGAGCTTCTGTACAGATTGTTTCAATATCTCAACCTCATGAACTGTTGCTCCCATCTGATTTTCTGCCTGTGTGACTCTGTTAAGCGCTGCAGCTGCATACTGCACAGCTTGTGTTAGCAGCGGGGCCATAGCCGATTGTATAGCCTCCACAACATCCCCATATGTGACAGGGGAGTCTAGTGGGCGGCTTACCTGGGGCGCTGTTGAGATGTCAGATTCCACTATTGTTTTTTTGGAGCTGGGAGAGGCAGGATCGGGACCCGCGGTCGGCGCCATGTTGCCAGATGCGCGTCTTTTCTGCTGGAGGTTCTGCTGCTGCTGCGGCGTCTGGGAGGCAGTGAGGATATAGCGGTCCATTCTGTGCAGCGGGAGGTAGGGAGTGATGCGGGTGGCTGATGGAGGCAAATAATTGCCGTTATTAGGTATATCCCGGTGGTCGGAGACTGAGCCCGAATCGGATGCTTCCTCACTCCATCGAACCGGAAGTCTGGGTGCAAGCATATTTTTAAGTCCCTAAAGTTATTTTTAAAAATTCTTCAAAAATGCAACTGCCGCTACTACCCACAATGAAGAAACCACCTGCCGCATACATGGGGACCCCTGTTTAATCTATTTAGCTACTTTAGGATTTTGTCCCCCATATTTTTTTTTTACCCCAAAATTCAAGTTTTTTTGGAGTGTCCCGATTTTGTATTTTTTTTTTAAACTTTTTTTTGACACCCATTCATTTTAGGGACCATTCCCAGGGGTGCAGGCTATTTTTTTTTTAAGTCTGCACTCTTTTCGCCATGTATAACATGGTGAAAAGTTATCCCCGTTTTTTAACAAAGACTTTTCGCACCGGCGAAAAGTCTTTGAAATTGAATACGGGGATAATTTAAAATAGGCGAAAATGACGTAATCGGCGATAAATTAACGCCGACAACTGCTTTTCGCAGCCAAATTGAATACTGCCCTTATATATAATTTTAAACTATCTTACACACAATATCACATTCACATACTATTAAAACCCCTGCAGTTGCACAATAATTTTTAACTTGCTCATTGCTGCGTGCTTGCAGATTCCTGATAATCTGGATTCTGCGATTAGCAGTGCTCTTGCGTGCACTGCTGAATCAGGCCCATAGTCATTAACTTGGAAGTCATGGTCAATGCGAATTGCTACTGAATAATGAGTAATCTTCACTCCCATGTTACAGAATGTCTATCCCAAATGGATATTACATGTCTTGCTCTTTTTAATATAAAATATCTATTCAAGTGTATGAGCAGTTTTCAAGTGGATAAATCTATTCTTTATATAACCTATACCACTGTTCCAAATTCCGTCCTCAAGGCAACCTAACAGCCAGGTTTAAGGATATCAATCTTTAAACATAATTAATGCTGCATTTTGATTTCATAATCTAAGTCACCTGTGCCCAAATATGGATAAGCTTAAAACCTAGATGACTATTGTGCAATGAGGAGTTTGGGAAACACAATTGTTTGGCACTATGCTCATTACACAGAGTAACTGTCTTTTTTACATTTTGTGTAGATGGGTACTGAATGGTGAATACATTTTAGATTTCACATGTAACAATATCGGACTACAGACACTACATTTTATGTTCTGATTATTTCAAACATATGGTCTGATTCCTGCAAGTCACTTCTCTCCTACTTGAGTAAAATAGGCATCTGGTGACATGTTTGTACTTGGTGTCAAGTAGTTTGTGCCTCGTTTCATTATCTATACTAATATAATATTGTCTTTGCTTAATTAGTCATTGGGGGGGGGCAGGGGGGTTTAGGAGTTTCGGAGCATCTGGGGTCTATGTAGACACGGTCCACCTTTTTATATTATGTGGGAAGCGCTTAATGAGCAAGTTAAATATTATTGTGCAACTGTAGGGGTTTTAATAGTATGTAAATGTGATATTGTGGTGTGTAAGATAATTTAAAATTATATATAGGAGCAGTATTCAATTTGACTGCGAAAAGCAGTTATCGGCATTAATTTGTCGCCAATGATGTCATTTTCGCCTATTTGAAATTATTCCCGTATTCAATTTCAAAGACTTTTCGCCGGTGCGAAAAGTCTCTGTTAAAAAACGGGGATAACTTTTCACCATGTTATACATGGCGAAAAAAGTGCAGAATTGGGGTTTAGGGGTGCAGGCTTACAAAAAAATAGCCTGCACACCTGAGAATGGTCCCTAAAATGAATGGGTGTCAAAAAAAAGTTTACAAAAAAATACAAATCTGGACACGTCAAAAAAAATAACTTGAATTTTGGGGTAAAAAAAAAATAATGCCCCAAAAAGAACAGTTTAAGGAAAATATCAGACTTGCTCTGGGCCTGCGAGAGAAAAGACGCAGTAATTTATATAGAAATCACTGCAGCTCGTTTTCTCTTCAGTTGTATAGGAAAAACCCTGCGCTGTGTGGTATTCCTAATAATTTGCCCCTAATTGTATGCTGATTCAGAGACAAAAAGACATATCGAAAGTGCAACGATAGATTGTCCACAGCTTTTTTTTTTTTCCCATGCCAAGTTTCGTTTACAGACTGTTGCACACAGGTATAAAAGTATCGCATATCAAATTAATCGTCTGTCGTATTGCGACTAAGGGCCGTATTCAATTAGCCACGATAAGTCTGAATCCGCAGAAAAGTATCGCGGGTGACGTCATTTCGCCAGTCAGAAACTTTTCACCCTGTTCAATTGCAAAGACCTTTCGCGTAAGCTGATTTCCCCATATGACAGCACTTTTCGCCTGTTTGTGTTTCACCGGATCATGTTTACGTGTCCTTTGGGTGACAAGCGGGGGCGCCCACGGAAAGTGAATTCGCCAAAAACACCATGATGTAGGCGAAAAGTACATTTCGCTGATAAAGGAGGAATTATTGCGGCTAATTGAAGTCGGGCCGAAGATGCATTTCGTGTCCCGCCCCCAAAAAGGATGCCTGACGCTAGCAAGGTTACATGGGAACTGGCGGCTCTCTCACGCCAGACATGTCATGCTATGTGGTGAATAGAGGATAGATGTAGGAGGACATATCTGTATATATCCCATACTTTCCTGCTCTCATAGACTACCCAGGAGACTCCCAAATGTCAGGGTGTCCTCATGGATTCCTGGCAGAGCAGGTCATAGCCCACAGTCTGCCCACTTCCTAGTGAAATTAGGAGGAGGGGACACAAAGACGTGATTCTTTGCTATTCCTGTTGTCATGGCCTCTCTGCATGATCCTGTGACTGCATTATACCGTTGGGGGTGTGGCCTAATAAAGCAAATTGTTGGGTTCCCTACAGTAACCTCCTGCATCACCCCTCCACAAACTCTCCCAGAGGAGAGGAACAAAAAGTCAGTAAATGTGATATAACCCTTGTTCCAGATTATATTAGATGTTTGAAAAACAAATCTAAGCTTATTAGTTTGCAAGTTTCTGGATGTGGGGTGCATAGGTAGAGTAACACCAATCTGACTGTCTGGTTGTGAACTGTATCTCTGATTAAGGATATTGTGAAATTTCAGGGCACAGGACCATATATAAGTAGCACTGCACAACACAGAAAGCTTGTTCACAACTTTTCAAGAAACTCGTTACACAACTCAACAGAGGCCACTGGAGAGCCATGATCTTCTACGACTACAAGAATGGTCTGTGGCAGCAGGAGAGTTTTGACCAACTGTGAGCTGCTTTCAGGGAGGAAGCACCATTCCAAACGCCTGTATTTGAGTGATTTGCAGAATTTTGTCACTGGAGACTGTCCCTGGAAGACTAGGAGTGCTGCGGCTTACTGAGTGTGCTATCAACAAGAAAAAAAGCGCCTTATTTTACTGTGCTGAAAATATCTGTCAGGTATCCACAACGTGTGTATATATAATATATTTTTTATTTTTAACATATAGGTTCTATAAGAATATTCTGAATAGAACATATTGGTAGTTGCATCATTTTTAACATTATAGAAATAGTGGTTTCAATTTATATAAACATACAAATGAATGTACAAATGAGCTTTCTACTGGTGGTTAAATTAGATGACACATTGTTAAAAATTGAGCTGATCAGGATCTTAACAGCAGTGTTGCAAATATAAAAAGTATCAATTAAATATAATGAAATATTCCACAGAAAAAAAATCTAGCTGCTTATCTCAGTTGGAGATTTGATATTAAGTTATCAGCCTAATTGGCAGGTTGCAGCTTTATCCTGCGTGCAAAGGCTAACACATAAGTAGTTGTCCAAAGAAATCTTATGAATTAATGGGGGTATCCTGTGAAAAAGTCAATTACCAGAGTAATGTCTTGGGTACTTTTGCCCTTTATTTCTTATTTTATATTTTTCAGTTCTCTTTAGGCATATGGAGTTTATTGAATTTAGGAGCATAAATCACACTAGATCCCCCTCTCCCGAACAGTGGACTATATCACCTGATCCACTGCTGGGATCCTAGTGTGTGGAAGTAGCCTGGGCTCCAATAGGCTTGAAGCTGACTATGCCGGGCGTCTGGTTACCAGCAGCAGTGTCAGGTCCTCGGCTGTAATTTCAGTTGGCAGCCTGTATAAACCGTGCAGCGGCAGTCTCTGCTCCCGGCGGCTGCCCACGGCTAACTCCAATATGAAACAGGCAAACAAGCAGGTGGCTGGGTCTGTAGTAGTTAACGCAGTTCTTCATGAGTGAGAATGGTAGCTCTCCAAGGATCACCTAGGACAACATTGCTGCCGTGCGGGCCATAGTTGAGGTGGGCACCAGGGTAAGCATGGCCCAGTTAGAGAATGAGATAGGCATCTGCACGGGACCCATCCACTCGATAATCCACGAAAAGTTTGGCCTGAGCAAAGTTTCTGCATGCTTGGTGCCCTCCCAGCTGACTCGATAGGTTTGATGTCGGTCGCTCAAACTTTGTCTGGGAGATGATCAGTGATGGTGAATCCTGAATCTACAGTTTCGACCCTGAGACTAAGCAGTTGGCCCAGTGGACCCCAGTTGGAGGTGCGCCACCACAGAAGTTCTGACATGAACATTGCATGGCCAACAGATAGTGGCTGTGTTTGTAGCCAAGACTGGTCATGTAGCTACCGTACCACTCGTGCAGCAGTGCAGCGTCACTGGTCCGTCAACTAATGTCTACTGCAAGTGCTGGAAGCCTTTCCAGGCGACATAATAAAACTTGTGCTCATGGTGCCCTTCTCAATCACGTCAATGCACCTGCCCACAAGCCCAGGAACGTGATGGATTTTCTGACCCATGAACGCATCCAGGACCTTGGTCATCCGCCAAACAGTGCAGACCTGGCCCTCTGCGACTTCTTTGTATTTTCTCAAATCAAGTACAAGTTGCATGGGAATTGTTTTGAGTCACTGGAAGCTGCAGTGGAGACCTTCACCCAGGAAGGAGACATAGCTGCTTTGGACTGGTCCAGCTTCTTCACCAAGTGACTTGAGCGCATGCAACTTTGCATAGCCTCCTTTGGTGAATACTTTAAAATCATTAATGTTCACTTTGTAACTGTAATACTTTTTGTGCATCTGGAAACTTATTGCATACCCTTGTAGAAGTTAAGTTGGGAATAATGGTGAATAATTAAATGAAGGGTTTGTGTTCACATTCAGACGTGGTTACGGTACATTTGCCACATATACACACCATTAGTAAGTTACTAAGAGTTTTGGGTTCTGCACTTAGAAGTAGTATACGGTGGACTCCTCCCAGTTGAAACTGCTTCTGACCCTCTCCTGATTAGGATCTGTCATTTGTAAATAATGTTGTAATGCTACACCTAGGAGTGTGTATTGTGAAGTGTGATGATGTGCTGTATGATACAAACCTAAGAAATGTATCACACTCCATGATACACCCTCCTACGTGTAGCGCTTCATCATTATTTACAAATTACACAGACCATACCTCCCAATATTTACACATGCCAAATGGGACAAAATAGGTGCCTTATCCCAAGCCCTGCCCAGAAATGCACACTTTTGGTTTAAACTCTTCACCCTTGGCGGCCTGTTAATCGGAACAGACCTGCAAGAATTGGGAGATATGGAAAGCACAGATGCATTTGATTCAAACCTGCACTCAAATGAATACAATTGTCCCTTCTGCGAGATCATAGGGAGGGAGACCCAGGTGGGAGTTGCAGGGGGTGTGGTGCTGTGAATCGCTTCATCAAGTGCATTGTCTTTTTATGCATTCTATAGTCTTTATTCTGGGGTACACATCTGAAATGTAAAGCATACTTGCCTACTCTGGAAGGTGCAGGAGAATCCTGGTTTTTCGGCTGGTCCACCAGAAGAATGGGTGGATCTCCTGCATCCTGCCCACTTCCTAATGAAGTGGGTAGGTTGGGGGAGATAATAACAGGAATAGTCTGTCCATAGGGAGGGGATGGCTCTTAAATGAGCACCCGTCCTCAAAGTGGTCAGCTGAATCTCCTTTCCAGGTTTCTCCTGGAGAGCAGATTTAAAGTAGGCAAGTATGATGTATAGAGGAGTCCTTAGAGTTGAAGTGCAGATCTTTCCTAGTAAACAGTGGAAAAAAAAAAAAGATGCTGCTTGTTTGCCTTAGCTTAGTGATGACTATCAATGGTCAATGTTTTTCTTCCCATCGGCAGAAGACCACTGATGGCTGAGTGTTGCGCATGTTCATGAGTCATCAGACCCTGATGATGGCCATCACTACCACAGCCTCACTTCTCCCAAAGCCAGTGCTGTCAGCTCCTGGGGGATGGTAGCAGAGTTTGGAAGGTGAGAAAAAACACCAGTCAGCGTTTGGATTCTCAGTATAATTTTGTAGGATATAGTAGATCTCAAACACTGTCCTCAGGACCCACACAGTTCACATTTTCCAGGTCACCCAGCAGGTGCATATATATATCCATTACTACCTGACACATTTTAAAAGATCCACATGGAGCTATTTCACTTAGGATTCTGTGAGGAGACCTGGAAAACATGCACTGTTTGGGGTCCTGAGGACTGAGTTTGAGAACCTGTGTCTTAGATAAATGATTGATTGAATTTGATTGGTTGCTATGGGTAGCATCTCCACTTGTCCTCTTTAGAAGGTTAGATAAATCTCCCCTATATTAATATACACTGCTCAAAAAAATACAGGGAACACTTACATTGTGTTGTTTAACTCCAAGTCATTCACACTTCTGTGAAATCAAACTGTCCACTTAGGAAGCAACATTGATTGACAATCAATTTCACATGCTGTTGTGCAAATGGAATAGACAACAGGTGGAAATTATAGGCAATTAGCAAGATACCCCCAATAAAGGAGTGGTTCTGCAGGTGGTGACCACAGACCCCACTTCTCTGTTCCTATGCTTTTTGGCTGATGTTTTGGTCACTTTTTTTGAATGCTGGCAGTGCTTTCACTCTAGTGGTAGCATGAGACTGAGTCTACAACCCACACAAGTGGCTCAGGTAGTGCAACTCATCCAGGATGGCACATCAATGGGAGCTGTGGCAAGAAGGTTTGCTGTGTCTGTCAGTGTAGTGTTCAGAGCATGGAGGCGCTACCAAGAGACAGGCCAGTACATCAGGAGACGTGGAGGAGGCCGTAGGAGGGCAACAACCCAGCAGCAGGACCGCTACCTCTGCCTTTGTGAAAGGAGGAACAGGAGGGGCTCTGCCAGAGCCCTGCAAAATGACCTCCAGCAGGCCACAAATGTGCATGTGTCTGCTCAATCAGTCAGAAACAGACTCCATGAGGGTGGTATGAGGGCCCGACATCCACAGGTGGGGGTTGTGCTTACAGCCCAACACCGTGCAGGATGTTTGGCATTTGCCAGAGAACGCCAAGATTGGCAAATTCGCCACTGGCGCCCTGTGCTCTTCACAGATGAAAGCAGGTTCACACTGAGCACCTGTGACAGACCTGACAGTCTGGAGACGTCAAGGAGAACGTTCTGCTGCCTGCAACATCCTCCAGCATGACCGGTTTGGCAGTGGGTCAGTAATGGTGTGGGGTGGCATTTCTTTGGGGGGGCCGCACAGCCCTCCATGTGCTTGCTAGAGGTAGCCTGACTGCCATTAGGTACTGAGATGAGATCCTCAGACTCCTTGAGACCATATGCTGGTGCGGTTGGCCCTGGGTTCCTCCTAATGCAAGACAATGCTAGACCTCATGTGGCTCGAGTGTGTGAGCAGTTCCTGCAAGACGAAGGCATTGATGCTATGGACTGGCCCGCCTGTTCCCCAGACCTGAATCCAATTGAGCACATCTGGGACGTCATGTCTCGCTCCATCCACCAACGCCACATTGCACCACAGACTGTCCAGGAGTTGGCAGATGCTTTAGTCCAGGTCTGGGAGGAGATCCCTCAGGAGTCCATCCGCCACCTCATCAGGAGCATTCCCAGGCGTTGTAGGGAGGTCATACAGGCACGTGGAGGCCACACACTCTACTGAGCCTCAGTTTGACTTGTTTTAAGGACATTACATCAAAGTTGGAGCAGCCTGTAGTGTGTTTTTACACTTTAATTTTGAGTGTGGCTCCAAAACCAGACCTCCATGGGTTAATAAATTTGTTTTCCAATCATAATTTTTGTGTGATTTTGGTGTCAGCACATTCAACTATGTAAAGAACAAACTATTTAATACGAATATTTCATTAATTCAGATCTAGGATGTGTTATTTTAGCCTTCCATTTAATTTTTTGAGCAGTGTACATTCAGATGTAGCAATGAAGGTTGTAACAGTTGCATTTGAAAGTGTCTCTTTGGATCCCAGTCTGCTATATGGATTAGGTGCTGTTGGCACTGACAGAGGTTCCCAAACAGTTCAGGTTTTAGAGATATACATGATTGAGCACAGTTGGTTAAAGCAAATTGACTGAGGTACTAATTAAGTCACCATGGTTAACATGGGTATCCTTAAAACCTGGACTTTTATGGTGCCTTGTGGACCGAGTTTGGGAACCTCTGCACTAACCAATGCTAAATTTTGTCATTCTAGAATGCAGTACCAATGCTCCTTTTCACATCAGAATTCTAATGAAAATGCAACAGTTAACATAAATGCTATTGGCCCCCATACACGGTGAAATTCAAAGTTGGTAAGATCAGTTGTACGATTTCCCTTGAAATTCTTCCCTTGAAATTCTTCATAAGATGTGGTCAAATGGTGTATGATTGATCATTAAGATCATAAGATGCATAGAAGTGTATCACATCGTACAAAATCAGTTGAGATCTCTCTGCAAAACCATCTGATTTGCGATCCAACTAGACGACGGCGAGGACGCGCATCGGGGTCACAGGAGACTCAAAATACAACTATTTCAAACGATTGGTTTGGCCAACCTGTAGAAACTGCCAAAATAGTGTTAAAAATCGTCTCGTGTATTGCAAGCTTAACTTGTGGATACAGGTTCAGTTGTACACTTCTCTTAACACATGCCTTTTAAACATATGCAACCAACACAACCACTTCTACAGTTACAACTATACATATCACACCTCCCCGTCACTGGTAACTTATTGTTTCAACTGGAAATAATTGTTATTGATGTTAATACTACTGTAGGATGAAAAACAGGCTAAAATTACATGATTTTAGCTGTTTTGGTAAATTTTTTAAGAAATTCAATTTGAAATCATTTGAGGGCGGTTTTGCCAAAACCAAAACATGGGGTTCTGTGCACATCTCACATGGTGTAATGGTTAGTGTTACTGCCTCACTGTACTGAGGTCTTGGGTTTGTTTCCCCCCACGGCCCTAACAGTGTGGCGTTTTTATGTTCTTGTCGGGCTTGTGCACGTATCCTCCCACAATCCAAAACTATACTGGTAGGTTAATTGGCTCCCAATTGAACCTTCGTGTGCATGTGGTAGGAAATATAGATTGTAAGCTCCACTGGGACAGGGACTGATGTGAATTGCCAAATGCTGCAGAATGAGTGTGCTATACAAATAGTTGCTAATAAATAAATGATATGCTATATAAATAGCTGATAATAAAGAAGCATTAATACTGTGGTGAGATCAGTGGTTATAATATGGGACATTGACAGGATATTCTGTTCTCACACAACAAGCAAAAATATATTAATAACATCATATAAGCTTATATGGGGGGGTGTTCCTTCCAGAAGCCCCCTACTCATAAGGAAATAGTCTGGATTAATATAGCCTCTTCATAGGCCTTGTTCCAGAAGGCAGCACTCCTAAGAAATGGTCTGGGTTAGCAATTAAAATCTTCAATTCAGTTACTATGCTGTACATAGTTCAACTGCTGTATGCCTAGTGTAGGTCAATCTCTGCAAATAGAACCTTTTATATGTCAATCTGGGCAAAGTAGCCAAATTAAAGCATATCTGCAAATTGTGGCTGATAGTGATGACAAAGCGCTTATGCAGGAGAGAGACACCTGTTGCTGTACTTCATTAGGCTGTAGCGGTTCCATTTTATCAAGAAAAACATGGCTCATCCATTGATTGCATTCGGTTTCTTAAGATAGGTACACACTAGAGCGATATCGACCTGATTTGTCGTTTCCGGGCAAATCGGATCGACAAATCGGGCAACTCGTTAAGTGTGTATGTCCAATTTGTACGCTCCCATAGTTGCATGCGATATCTTCTGGTTGGCTGTGCTGCACGGTCAATCAGAAGATATCCTGTACAATGTTTTGCTGCTGAATGCAGCATGGCAACCTACCCCCCTGCATCGTGCCAGTGTGTATTCACTTGCTGATGCAGGGTCCCATCCCCCGTCGGATCTGCTGGCTACACATCGTTCTAGTTTGTAGACACCATAACAGGTGAAGCTGTTACCCAGCCATCTGGCTTCCGGGAAACCTAGGGGAAAAACATGACTAGAAGGTTTCCTCCCTTCTTTCACGGTCATGTACCCCTAACCAAAAGTAATATATAATATACAATTCCACAATATGCCTGCTATTCTACAGAGCCTCACAAACTTCTATCTAGGCATCCAGGTTTGGAGCCATGTCCAGGAGTAGTGGTCTACAGGCCATCAGAGAAATGTACCGATTCTACAATTAGCCAAGGAGGTTCTTTCCACTTCAAATTATAATATTTCTACGCATTCTATCTCACTTTAAAAAACAAAATGTAAGTTGTCAACAGATGTTGTATTGCGCTGTTTTCTGATAAGCAGAAAATTATACACTTAAAGGGAAAAAAGTAAAATTGTTTTCTGTCGGGATTTTTCCCTATGGACACAGAAGGGAATGTATTGTTTCTGGTGTGATTCGCAGACTCCCCAATCAAACATCTCATTAATAACAGTGCCAGGACATATGTGCTCTGTGAAACAATCTCTCTAGAGCCTACACTTCCAAGAATTTGTAGGAACCGTGAGAACCTGCCTTATTTCTAATGTAAATGGCCAGTTAGTTGGAAGCTTTTAGCCAGAAATGATAACATTTGTCACCACAGCAAGAAAAACAAAAACAAACGGGTCCAAGTACATTGGCATTAACACAGTGCATTTGTTCAAGGTTTGTGTCATAGATGTGATTCACTACATAAAGCTTTATGTACATAGGTATATTAGGTTTATTCCAATGGCATCAATATGATCATAGACAAGTGCAGATGCATATTGCAGGTGCCTAGAATCTCCCTGAAGGCCAGATTTAGTAACTAAGATCTATACAAGCACATGCACTAATTCCTGTTTACAAGGCAGTGCGATTTGTAGGATTTTACAGAGGAGGATAAACACAGAATGCTATATTCCAGTGATTCCCAAACTCTGTCCTCAGCATATATCCACTACACGATATCGCTCCATAAGCGATATCGTGTAGTGTGTCCCGGGCAGTGGTGTGCTCAGTGTCCTTAACGATATTGAGCACACACACTGACCGATACATAAAGCTTTATGTACATAGGTATATTAGGTTTATTCCAATGGCATCAATATGATCATAGACAAGTGCAGATGCATATTGCAGGTGCCTAGAATCTCCCTGAAGGCCAGATTTAGTAACTAAGATCTATACAAGCACATGCACTAATTCCTGTTTACAAGGCAGTGCGATTTGTAGGCTTTTACAGAGGAGGATAAAC
Source organism: Taudactylus pleione (assembly GCA_031769625.1). Taxonomy (NCBI): domain Eukaryota; kingdom Metazoa; phylum Chordata; class Amphibia; order Anura; family Myobatrachidae; genus Taudactylus; species Taudactylus pleione. The sequence continues at coordinate 2,550,423 of JAUIMM010000371.1, forward strand.
ACAGAATGCTATATTCCAGTGATTCCCAAACTCTGTCCTCAGCATATATCCACTACACGATATCGCTCCATAAGCGATATCGTGTAGTGTGTCCCCGGCAGTGGTGTGCTCAATGTCCTTAACGATATTGAGCACACACACTGAACGATATCATGCATGATATCGTTCAGTGCCGGCACCCTCCCTCATCCGTGAATCTGCACAACCTGTAGATATCGTCAGGTTGGACAGGTTTGGGCGGTGTACGTCGTTGTCAGCGACCAGCGGGAGCGCGCATCACAGGTCGGTGACGGCATATCCACTGGCCAATATAATGAATGATGACGATATCGTTATCGGCTAGTGGATATGTGGCTTAACAGTCAAGGTTTTAAGGATTTCCATGCTTAAGTACAGGTGACTTAATTAGTGCCTCAGTCAGATTGATTATATCATCTGTGCACAAGCATGTATATCCTTAAAACCTGGACTGTTAGGGGCCATGAGGGCAGAGTTTAGGAAACACTGCTATACGGTATACTGTATTCAGTATTTGTAGAGTATGAATATACATAGCATCTAAATATTTTGGTGGAAGTTGGAATTCTCATTTCATAATTTGGCACTTACCACTGGAATGAAAGTCTGCGTAGGGTGGGGAAAAAAATTGCTATCGGGAACGTTTGGCAATTTAAGCATGGAATTATTTGTGGGAACATATACAGTAAGATATATATGCAGTATATCCAGGACGTCAACATAAATCCAATTTTGAGGATAGTTCTAGTTTCAGGGGGGTAGGTATCAAAAACTGCAGTCAATCCCTGAGGCTTTCCGTCGAGTAAATTTCGACTAATTTTTATAAAAATTTTCATCATGTATGAAGTATATTTTCAGCGGGAATAAGAGCAATAAAATCGTCCTGAAATGCGATGTAGTTTTATGATTCTGATGATGAAAAATGAACTGCGCATGCAGAGGGCTTAAGGGTGTACTGAATATGGTAGGAAAAAAGATTTGGAGGTAAAATGCATTTTTTATTTACATTTTTATGAACTTTACTTTAATATTCCCATAAAAGAAAGACAAAATAAAGAAAGAGAATAAAACACAAACTATGTCGTTTCTTCCCAATTATTTAAATGAAACTTAATGTTGTGCTGTAATATTACATAGAATATATATATATATATATATATATATATATATATATATATATATATATATATATATGGATTTGCTCTGATCCTCACAAGCTAAAAATAAGACCTTTGACCAACAATGAAAATGATTACATCAAAGGAATAGCTTTTATTAACCACGTACTCTATTTGGGCTTATGTAATAGGGTGCGAGCTTGTGTCAGGTTTGGTATAAAAGAGCTACAGTAAAAAGATAGACAACAGCTTGAAAGGCCACAGAGGTAGCCAAAACGCGTTGCTGCAACCAGTCAAGGGGAATCTGCTGCCACTTTGTGCTAATTATTGTGCCGACCTCTTCTGCTGCTATCCCGTGTTTATGCAGGTGACAACTGTATCTACATTCCAGCTTAGCAGGGCTGTAATAGAGTGGCCGCAGCAGTGAAAACACACTGCGGTAACACACTGCCCTCTATCAAGCTCCTAGTCTCATGTGGATCAAATCTGACAGATTGCTGCCTTCAGCGCCCGGCTGCTGGTATATCCCGAAGCCCGGGTTGACAGAGGAGGACCGCGCTCTTAGCGGCAGTCAGTTAGTCACCAAATTGGGTGGATTATTACTAATCTTCTGGAATTTAGAACACGGAGCTACCTGGCAGCTTTTCCCTAAAGAGTCACTAATGGCACTTTACTTATTTAAGAGAGGACTGTCTTTTTGGTCTACTACGGGTGTATACTCAGCATTAAACCTGTAGGTAACAATTTAAGAGTGATCAGCTCCATATGTACGTTATGGTACCTTATGATTTGAACTTATGAGACTGTGATTCTTTATAAATCTACCCTAGTATCAGACGCTGAGAGATCTATTTATATATGTGTGAAACTGCTGTGACACTGGGCCTGATTCAGACCCGCTCGCAAGCGCAGGATGCTCGCAAGCGGGTCGATGGTGCCCTACTGCGCATGCGCACGACAGAGGGAGCTCCATCGTGCGCATTCGCGAGACCCGGCTAGCGACGGGGTAGCCGTCACTCCGGGTCTCACACCAAAGGGGGCGTGCTGTCAATGTTGATTGACAGCACGCCCCCTTTGGTGGGCATGCCGGGGGCGTGGCTGCCAGACTGAGGCGTTCCCATGGGAATGCCTACCGTCTGAAGCCGGCCCCACTGACATCAGTAGTGATGTCAGTGGGAGTGATTTTGGCTCTGATAGAGCCAAAATCACTCCAGGGCTTGCGGCAACGAGACCCTACCACAAGGGTCTCGTCGCAAGCCCGATGGTCTTGACCATCGCGACCATCATCATGGACGCTCGCTATAGCTGTGGGTGATCACCCACAGCTATGCGAGTGTCCAAGAGGCCGCTCCATTTTCATGTAGGAGGGCCCTGATTCAGAGCGAGCGCTCTGGTCAGAGCGTCCGGCTCTGAATCAGGCCCTCTGTGCGACTATATGTATTAATGCACTCTTGCTGTTTTCATTGTGTTTTATTCTTATACATCTACTAATTTTAATAAATATATTAACTATTATTAAGATTACTCATTGTCCCAACATAGGCACACTAGCACAGTTAGTTGTGTTTTTTTTTTTCCAAAAGATAGACAATGTCTAGAATAGACCCCAAATAGTAGACAGGGACAAAAGGTCGACATGGATGAAGATAGACAGGTACAAAAGGTCGACATTGAAATGGTCGACAACAATGGCTGACACTTTTTTTTTTTCCTAACCCTAATCTTCACCCTAACAACTCCTCCTAGTGCCTAAACCTAACTGTCAGGGTAAGTGCTTGGTTTTGGCTTTAAAATGATTGCTGCTTTAAAAATATGGGAACACTCACAAGAAATCCTGCAGCGGCACAAGCTCTCTCCTATTACATTAGCCCCTTTATGTAGTTTGTTCTAAGAGAGCTAGTTAGGATTGAATATACCTGCAAAGTATCATTATAAACAGGTGTGCATCTGGCATCAGGGGTATTGCAGGTTACAAAATCCCCTGGGGCAGCTCAAGGTTGTCCTTCCTCCTGTCAGTTACAGATAAGTGAACCTACAGTACATTAACAGGACGAAGTAAAACTGAATCTGGCTATTTGCCATCCACTTCTTTCTGTCAGGAGCGATGGTAGGTAACAGTGGGGAGATTTTTGTGTGACCTCAGGCCTAGTAATAGAACATCGTTAGAAAGTTGAAGAATACCGTGTCAGAATATGAAAACATCATGAGATACACAATGGAACAATTAACCAAATCCGAGCTTCCCAAACATAGAATTATATATAGTTTACATAATGTTCAAATATCATACAATATATGTAGGTTTAAATGGTACCATTGTGAAGAATCATGTTGGAAAACACCAGTAGCAGCTTGCAGAGATGTCCAAATTCAAAAGGAATTTCATGATACAGAAAGCTGTCAGGGAATAGTATATATTATGTATATATTGTGTGTAGATTTCCTCTGATGGTCATATCCTGAGTGAAGTTCACTGACTCCCAGCCCTACAAATTCTGAGGTCAAATATACATATATACAAATACTATATTTTTTTTCTAGCAGAACCATGATCCAAAAGAACAGTGTTTCCCAGCCCTCCATAACTCATACTAATGACAGATTGTGCTTACAATTAGTGCATTGGGAAACCAGATACTTAGGTCTTTGGTTTTGAAATAAAGATTTGAAAACCACTAAAATGCCACAGCTAAAGGGTCTCTGTGAACCTGACCAGGGTTCATTCTAAGCCTCAGTGTTTAACTAATCACAGACTTCTGTTTTTCTGTAAACATAGTTTATTCTTAAACTGCTTACCATATAAGGATATATACTGCTACATAGAGTATATTGATGTGTGAGCTTAATTACTGGTGAAATGTTTTAACTAAGCAATACCAATCCCTCTTTTATAAGTACTGTATATTAACACATACTGTGTCTCCTAACTGTGCCAAATTAGACAGGATATCAATGTCATACCAGAATACGTTTATGCTATTGTCCCCACCCTTAGTGCATGTGAAATCATCAGCCTGGATGCAAGAGGGTCAGACCCGGTGCCCCTTTTGCAAACAGCTGCCCACTAGGCACCCCACAAACTGGAGACAGGTGCTGCAAGGATAGCAACTGTGCCCTGCGTGTATCTGTTGGAAGGAGTGTGCACCTGTGCTGCCTCGTTCCAGCATCCCGTAGGTGGAGTTGAGCTCAGTCAGACGGAGTCCAACCTCTGACATGCACTATGGTGCATACACAACATCTCCATGCATCTTTACTCCGCAGCGTCCATAAAGACAGGACGGACTCCAGAATCTCCCAACAGAATACACGCCAGTGCAGCCAGTAACAATAACCGCAAGTACCCTAACCCACCACTGATACACATAGGAAGTTTGGGCTATTATCCTCCAGTGCATTCGCCTGGCCTACGCTCATCATTACCCTAAACTCCAGGTTGCTATACTCCACACAGATTGCCTACCGCTGTTACACTTGTGATATCCCTGTGGCTTATGTTACTTACTCTTCTGCCAGATTACAATAAATCCAAGGCCTAGTTAAGCATATCACGTGTGGACTAACCGCCACCAGCACCAACACCTGCGTTACACAAACTATACCATCAGCATATTGGCCAATACAAGTGTACCTGGCTTTAACTCCATGGGGATTATGTTATAGGTTGCGACTTGCAGCCGCTGCGGGATCTCCTGCGAGTCTTCCCATATTTTTAAAGCGGCAATCAATTTAAAGGCAAAACCAAGCTGGTTTTGCCTTTACAATGATTGCCATTTTGAAAATATGGGATAACTCACAGGAGTTCCCGCAATGGCTTCAAAGTGCAACCTTTTACATAATCCCCCATACCTGGAGAACTACTGCACCAAGCACAATCTGCTACGCGTATTTGTGGCAGTACACTCTGCTATTACTATCTGCTATCACTCTACAGCCATGGCCAAAAGTTTTGAGAATGATACAAGTATTGGTATTGACAAAGTTTGCTGCGTCAGTGTTTTTAGACCTTTTTGTCAGATGTTACTATGGTATACTAAAGTAAAATTACAAGCATTTCATAAGAGTCAAATGCTTTTATTGACAATTATATTAAGATTATGCAAAGAGTCAATATTTGCAGTGTTGACCCTTCTTTTTCAAGACCTCTGCAATTCGCCCTGACATTCTGTGAATCAACTTCTGGGCCACATACTGACTGATGGCGGCCCATTCTTGCCTAATTAATGCTTGGAGTTTGTCAGAATTTGTGGGTTTTTGTTTGTCCACCCGCCTCTTGAGGATTGACCACAAGTTCTCAATGGGATTAAGGTCTGGGGATTTCCTGGCCATGGACCCAAAATGTCGATGTTTTGTTCCCCGAGCCAGTTATCACTTTTGCCTTATGGCAAGGTGCTCCATCATGCTGGAAAAGGCATTGTTCGTCACCAAACTGTTCTTGGATAGTTGGGATAAGTTGCTCTTGGAGGATGTTTTGGTACCATTCTTTATTCATGGTTGTGTTCTTAGGAAAAATTGTGAGTGAGCCCACTCCCTTGGCTGAGAAGCAACCCCACACATGTATGGTCTCAGGATGCTTTACTGTTGGCATGACAACAGTATAATGATTAAATAAAAAGACATTCCAATACTAGTGGGCCCCCAAAACTATATAAGCCCCTTAAACATATGTACCCCCCTGATGGCAGCCCTGCTTCTTTCCCCCTTGTTGTTCTGCTTAACAATAGAGGTCTTAGGGCCTGATTCAGAGATGTACACAATGCTGATTTTTACGCAGATCGATTGTTTGCCATTACACATGCGTGTCAGTGTTTCGTGATTACGCCCGCACAGAGCGTCCATTCGCAAAGTGAGTAACAGGAAGTCACTGTTTCGGTGAGGTAACAGTGGGGTGGTTAGAAAAATGCAGGTGTGTCTTACTGTATAAACTCCTTTTATATGGGCGTGCATAAATTATCCATTCCGATCTCCTACCTAGCATGAGAGCTCTCTCCGTGTCAGGAGAGCCGCTGTATTTGAGACAGGTCAGACTTGCCTCAAGGGCTGCATGGCTGGTCGATGTGCATCGATATTACTGATTTTTATACTGGTCCGCGACGTAGGACGCAAATGAGAAGGCAGCAGTGGGCGTCCCTATGCTTGGTTAAGCTTTGGAACTATTGCCATTATTTTGCAACTGTGCCCATGTGAAATTGCAGCTGCGATCGAATTAGCGTCCATCTCTGAATCAGGCCCTTAGTTTTCATTTTCCAGTGTCCCTGGGTTCAGATGTTGCCATTGAGTTCCAGGGAACAAGGATGAAGGGTTGTATATTAGTGGTCAAGAGGCGAAAGGAGAATCTTGGGGTAGGTGTACTAAGTCTTGGAGAGTGATAAAGTGGAGAGTGAAAACTGCCAACCAATCAGCTCCTAACTGTCATTTTTCAAACACAGCCTGTAACATGGCTGTTAGGAACTGGTTGGCTGGTACTTTATCTCTCTCCACTTTATCACTTTCCAAGGCTTAGTACATCTCCCACCTTGTCTCATAGTATGGTGCCACCTGAGGCAAAGGATACATTTAGTAATGGTCGATTTTAATTGATTTTATTCAAATTTATCTAAATCGATCAACATCGATGTTGTGAATCTGGGGCTAAATCACACATGGGCCTACCACAACATGATCACATCTAACATCATTTTGGACTGAAATGGGAGTTTCATCATGGACAAGGGCATATTTCAAATTCAGGATGAATTTGATTTATGGAACATCAGGGGAACTTTCAGGAACTGCAAACCCTTCCTCATACCCTACATCCCGTGCTTGACATGTCACCTGTGGCCATCAGTACTATGGTCCATGCTCCCTACCTACTTCAGAGAGATGGCAATGTGTGGCCAATTATTGTGTACCCAGCAACTACACAATCCAGTTTATGACGTTGCAATGTAACGTTCCATGCTGCATGTAGCAGCATGGTGGGCGTCGTTCATTGCATCGTATCATCTGCTGTGCAGAACAGCAAGAGACTATGCAAAAAACGACCATCGCGAATGACGGATCGGGCATGCACACTGTACGGATACAATGTTTCAATTTACGGCGGAACGATATATCATACGACGGATAATATAGTGTGTACCCAGCTTAAGATTCCACCCCCAACCCTGCCAATGTGAGCAACGCATTTATTTTTACTGTAGTGAACAGTTTCCTGGTCGCCTTTGCATGCAGCATTGAAAACAAAAAGGAGAAAGGATATTAATTAAGCACCTGCTGCATAAATCTGATTCTTGATCACACTCACTGTTGCAATGCAACAGTGAGCAGCAGGAGTCTGCTTTTAGCTAAGCCAAAATGAGCTCTGAGCAGAAGAGGAGAGTGTCATCTGCCTAGAGATGATTTTTCTTTGCCTGTTTTCAATGGAGGTAGGCTTGGGTTTATATGTTGTGGCAGTATCACCAGAGAGGGTGTTGGTGAGCAGCTGAGTCAGTGTGGGGCTGGAGCAGTCAGACAGTCCAGGGGGACTGCAGTCAGAGTGAAACAGGCCGGGTGGCCAGGGTCAGACCTGAAGGATGCAGGGAGATCCATAAAACCTCTGACATGAACCTTGTGGAGCTGTGGCAGCCAGCTAAGCCAGGCCAGAACCTGTGTCACCCTGCAGGAAGCAGGGCTGAGACTGAAATTGTGAGTGGGCCAGAAAGCCAGTGCAGATCTGCATGTGGCAGAGGGGAACTACCAAGATTTGTACATTTCATGTGAGAAAGACTTTGCATGTACAGATTAGTTGTGTTCTCGTAGTAAGGGTTCTAGAAGTAAATTAGCTGCCCTGATTGGGCTATGCATTGTTATTTTTGTTTCCTGATTATGCTGACATTTAAGTACCATTTTCATTTATTTTACCTGGAAAACTGCATGGGCCCTCATTCGAGCACTAAACACTGCACCACTGACACCCATCTACCGAGCTAAATACCCCAAGTCATCACAATGCGTATTTCTTTCCTTCTGTTTCCCCATGTGTGACTCCCACTCTCCAATTTGTATATGTGTATGTACGTTTTATGTACACATCTTTTTCCAATTCTCACTGTTTCCTCTTCTCTGTTCATATTCCCCCTTATGTTTATGTGTTTCTCTTATTCCCCATTGTATGTCTAATGCCCTCTCATCCCATTTGTACCCGAGGTACTTACTTGTTGGAGCTTTCAGTTGTCCAGAATCCCATCTCTATGCTCCAATTATACCTTTCTGATAGATGTAAATTACATTTATTGAAAAAATATATATTTAAATATATCTCCCTTTATAAGACTAAAGCATATTTTAAAATATATTATTCTGTTACTACCATCTGCAGATGGCAATAATGAAACCGTTATTGTGGTGGTACAAGTTCAATTCAAGTATTTGGAAACCCTCCTTTGGAAATCCTGCATTTACTCCTGAACAAGGCAGTAGCAATAGACTGTACGTCTGAGGAAATTGCCAAAACAATAAAAAAACGCATCCGATATTTTAAGATTTATGAATAGACGATTGCTATATATGTGAGTTATATACTTCCTTTGTTTGTACAGTGTTATGCATAGTGTCACAGCGGGCTGGAGCCCGGCTTCTCCTTACTGGGTTCAGCAGCGCTGGTCTCCCACATACAACTGTAGCTCTGACACATATACGTGTGCTGGTCTTCTGATGTCTAGCACCCGCCTCAGTAGTCCGCTTCCTTTTGCTATCCTGGCCCTTGGTGCTGCTGGGGCCAGCCTCTCTGTTCCTGCAGCGCTTAGGTGCGGGCAGACGGTTCACGCTGTTTGTAGTTGTGGTCATATGACCACTAACGTCATGCTGCCACCAAATTCAAACGGCCCAGCATATTTAAACAGCTCTGGTAGCGTGTATCACTGCCAAAGTATTAGGCTCACTCATGTACTCCAGCGTCCATTCTGCCTGTGCTTCCTGTAACTTACCTGCATCGTGATCTAGCCCATTTGATGACTTCTTGCCTTGGTACTGCTTCTGTGACAATCTTGTTCTGACTTCGGCTTTCTCCTGACTTTCTTCTGCCCGTTCCCTGGTATCGCATTGCTCACTTGGTTCTGACCCATGCTGGACGACCACTCTGCAGTACGCCCAACTGAAACCAGTTGACTGCCTGCCTGCCACGCTCTTTCAGAGTCCACCAGCCCTGTATTATTAAGAACCCAATCAGAGGGCCGTGACCTGCATATCGTGTCCAGCAAAGCACTAACCCCCTTGCGGGGTACCTGGTGAAGGCCACCGATACATTAGACTCCATGCCTCTGCTCTGGGTCCACGTCAAGCCTACTAGTACTATTAGAATCCATATTATCCTTGTGAGGATTGTGACACATAGGATTTGTAGACCTGTTCTACAACAGTGCCCATTTAAAAAGCACTAACTGGGAACATGACTGAGTAGAAAAGCAAGTTTGAATTACCTAAGGATACATACACCGATCAGCTATAAAACATTAAAACCACTGACAGGTGAAGTGAAAAACCATTTTAAAGAAACCTTGACATATGTGAATTATCTACTGCATTGTGTAAGCACACACTCAAAAGGGGCTGTTTAACAAACAAGTTATATGAACTCCACGTCTTTAAGCAAATGATGCGAGCGATTCGCAGCCTACTGAGATGCTCATTGGCAGCAGTGGTATTCCGTTGCTGTATGTATTAAGATGCACCATTGTTGCACCATCAGCTGCAACATCAAAGATCGCAACTACCTTATGGCAGGTGCAATTTTATTGTCTGAACATGGCCGGATGTGTCAGGCAAATGCGTCTTTGGATGCAGTAGCTAACCGTGACACGCCCGCATCTGGCTATTGAACCCCATTACCTCCCTGAAACGTCCACTAAAATTGTATCTCTCTGTGTGCAATTTCAATCTGTCTTAGAGCAGTAATCAACGGGATGCATGCGCAGTGTAACTCAGACACGTGTGCAGAATGAAAACTTTGGCTCCGTGCATCGACATTACGTGCACCTCTGAATTGCTAGAGAACAATGCGCTCCCGTGCTGTCTCCTATTTCTTTATAGTGAAGCCGCCTAGGCACCTTTCCCAAGATGGCCGCTGTGTTGTCTTCCGCAGTGCACCACTTAGCTCCCTAAGGGGGTGAGTACCTATTACTGCTGATATCATCACCGCGCATAGTCACAACACTGCTGTGTATGTTACCGTGGTTACCGCTGTCTCTCAATGAACCTGTAAGCTTGGTTAAGGATCACTCTGTGGCCTAAACTCAATTTCACAATTCTCCTGGTGCCTATTGTTAACCTTCAAAGTTTTATACCAATAGGACATATCAACAGGTTATGGGCCCAGCACCACAAGAAGATATATAAGAGAGGCAAGATATATATAATATATATAAAAGAAGAGCACAATTTATTTTGCCCTGTACACACATTTGCATTTTTTACCTAAAAAAGATGTATTTATATTTATCTCATGCAATGCACCATTTATGCATCCCTTGTTGTTTTTCTCTCCCTCTCCTATACTTAGCTGCTGTGAAAACAGACTCTCTGGGCTTAGGTGAGGTTCTGCACGATTGTCTCTTTCCATAAAATAGAGCATTTAAAACATAGAATCATCCCTCCCCCTGAACCCAGCTAACCCCCAACAACAAACACGGCTGTTGCTTAGCCAACTGCATCATTCCTGCTTATCCCACTCACTGCATTCATCATTTGGACATCGAAGTTTGCAGAGTGTCTACTATCACCCCATCATTTGTCCATAACTCTTCTGTTACCTTAGAGCAGGCTGTACTGTACTGTTCATTCGATTGCATCATTTTCCTTGCCTCAATAAATAACATATTATTCTCTCCATAACCTTTTGTAGGATGAGAACGACCGAGATATATTTATAAATTAGAAAATGATATCCAGCATCTTGTCAAAGGACAAACTTGGATCTTGGAAACCATTTACCTGGTCAGTACACATACTAAGATCATGAAAAGTTTTCATTATTATGTACTTAATTTGTCAGAATGTCTAGCTGAGCTGGATTTATCAGTCTCACTATAAACTGTTTGCGGTAATGTCTTTTGAATCAGTACAATTTGCAAACCCTCCAATTTATTTGATATTTGCCAACATGGTTGTACTAGAAAACTTTCCTGCTTTCAGTGCACCTAAGAACGCAATAGCATCTAGATGCATGACAATTGCCATCATATAATAATTACCTAATTTTCCTATAACATTTTCTATAGCTTGGGCTTGACCAAAATAAAAGGACATTTTCAGGATTTAAAATACTAAAGCTGTGTTTCCCTGGATTTTAAAGACAGTTGGCAACTATATTATTCCTGAAGGAACAGGTACAACAGAAATGTAGTAGATATAAAGAGGAGGGCATTTACAGTAGGTGTATATAAGTTACCATAACCGGGACCAGGGGTCCTGCAGACCAAGCTGTGAACCATATACAAATTTAGACACCTATTTGTAATCTTGGAATCAGCACATATTTGCCTACTTTTTAATTCTGTCCAGGAGAAGCCTGGAGAGAAGAAGCAAATGACTACTTTGGGGGCTACGTCATTAGGCCCATCACGGTCAAATGCCGTGAATTGTGGCTCCGTGGGGAGGTGATGGAGCTCAAATTATGTGATTTATGTTATTTTAGTCCTGTCCTCTCCCTATAGAGACATGATTCCCAGTATTATCTCCCCATCCTGCCCACTTCACTAGGAATTAGGCAGGATGTGGGGGTTCCATCCACTCTTCCGGGAATGCGGGGGACTATCCGAAAAATTGGGAGTCTCCAGCATCCTCTGGGAGAGCAGGTAAGTGAACCAGCATGGTTTGTTATAGGAAACTTTCTAAACCAGGGACAATAAAACAACTACACAAAACTTCCTAGAAATTTAGATTTTGTATTTGGAGAATAGTTTTTTATGCTAAGCTTGAGAAATTTATATTTAAACTATGGAAGTTTACATTTTTGGATACATAGGGCTGTATTTTGGGTTGTGTCATGCCAACAGTAAAGCATCCTGAGACCATTCATGTATGGGGTTGCTTCTCAGCCAAGGGAGTGGGCCCACTCACAATTTTGCCTAAGAACACAGCCATGAATAAAGAATGGTACCAAAACATCCTCCAAGAGCAACTTCTCCCAACCATGCAAGAACAGTTTAGTGACAAACAATGCCTTTTCCAGCATGATGGAGCACCTTGCCATAAGGCAAAAGTGATAACTAAGTGGCTTGGGGAACAAAACATCAAAATTTTGGGTCCATGGCCAGAAAACTCCCCAGACCCATTGAGAACTTGTGATCAATCCTCAAGAGGCGGGTGGACAAACAATAACCCACAAATTCTGACAAACTCCAAGCATTGATTAGGCAAGAATGGGCGGCCATCAGTCAGTATGTGGCCCAGAATTTGATGACCGCATGCCAGGACGAATTGCAGAGGTCTTGAAAAAGAAGGGTCAACACTGCAAATATTGACTCGTTGCATAACTTAATGTAATTGTCAATAAAAGCCTTTGACACATATGAAATGCTTGTCATTTTACTTCTGTATACCATAGTAACATCTGACAAAAAGGTCTAAAACCACTGAAGCAGCAAACTTTGTGAAAACCAATACTTGTGTCATTCTCAATACTTTTGGCCATGACTGTACTCTGTAGGATTTTCCAGAGGGAGGAGAAGCAGGCATGCACTTTGATGGTTGTACAGTGGACCATTTAGGCACAGTGGTGGAAAACATGGCATTTTGTGCTGCACATACAATGATGATGATGATGATGACAATCAGCAGCACTACCAAACCGCTTCTGATACACTAACTAGAAGTTCATGATTTTTCTGCCAGTCTTTCAGATGTTCAGTGTTTTGTATGAGGGTTACTGGCTTGGGGTTACGGATATGAGGGCCTAATTCAGAGTTGTACGCTATTTCGATGTTCACACAGATGAGAAATTATCGTTGGTCTGCATATGCATCCCAGCCGCGATTACGGTTGCAGTGAGGATGTTAATCGCAAGTGATTGACAGGAAAGGAACGTTTTGTGGGAGGTAACGGGGAGTGACGGCTAAAATGAAGGTATGTTCTGGACGTTTTCGGGGCATGTTTCCTTCAGTGCCTGCAATCCTTTACACAGAGAACATGGCTCCACCGTCTCAGGTACGGCGGCAATGCTACACGACCATAGACCCACTCAAGGAGTTGATGTTTGCCTGACCTGCGTCTGCGGACAGCTACGAAGGCTCCAGTGGGAGTCTCAGTACAAGTTTCTATGGCTGTGGAATTAGAACAACTCCGCACATGCACAGCTACGGCAGAATTGGAGTACAACTCTGAATCAGGCCCTGAGTGTATACACCTGAGGTGCATCTGGCCAAATGCTGCTGCTTTTGAGCTAGATGAATCCTGAGATGTGTCTGACTGATCATATGTGTACCGATACTCTTTATTTTTGCGTACATTTGGAGCACAGATGTGTCCACTTATAAATGTTCCCTATAACAATACCCAAATGCATTATTAAAAGCAATGCCATTTTCATTTTTAGGACATGTAAAAGAAATATCTTTCTGCCTGGCTATGTCAGTTAATAAGTAACTTTTTCATAATTTGGCACAAGCAATCTGATATCCATCAGGCATTAATGTACTAATAAAATGAAAGTAAAGGTGCGTACACACGGGTCGACTGCATTACGATCAGATAACGATCGTTATCTGATTGTTCTGCATGCGTTGATCGTTATCGAATATCCAAACCATGCATTAACCTATAACGACCCGCGATTAACATAGGAGTAGTTTATGGCACATGGAGCAATTGTGCACTAAAGGTCTGTTTCTAGATTTTGTTTCTCAAGCTGCATACACACACAACGATTTTATTACCAATGATTTTAGGAACGATTTTCTGTCAGATTATCTGTCAGATTTTTTAAAGTGTAATGAACGATTTTTTTTGAACTACAAATGATTTTTGCATATTAACTTAAATTTTTTCAAACGATTATCGTTAAACGATATCGTCTAACGATAATCGTTCAAAAAATCGTTGTGTGTGTATGCAGCTTAAGGGATCAAAATAAAATCCATACTGCTAGCAATAGTGTTGTGTTTGGCTCCAGACTCCAAAGTCAGTCCTCCTGCTCAATATAATGAGAAGATCTGATAGCACTTAGACTTTGCAATGTATGTGTGGTCTGTGGGCCTGATTCAGAGCCGGTCGCTATTTGCGGTCGTTCGTTCTGGAAAAAGGGGTGGCTATTCAAATGAACCGTTCGCTCTTTGCGGTCTGTTCACGCCTATAAGTCTGAACAAGCGAGCAAAACTTGCGGTCGTAATTTTGAAAAAGACGCCCCCTGGCCGCTCACACCATACGTCATGTTCGCTATTTATTAGATTAATCGAGTACAAAGAACAGTGTATGAACTGCTCGCTATTCTTGTGGTTGGTTTTTCCTACCACTATATTGCGAGCAGTTCTGACTATAAAACAACCAAGTGACGTGGTCGATGACGCTGCTTTATTAATTATGCACTCCCTTAAAACGCCCGTTTTGACCTTTAAGCACGCCTGCGTTCTGAATTCCACTCCCCGTTTTCAAGCACCTTCTCCTGTTACCACCCACATACGCCTCCTCCTGTCACTCAAAATAGCTGGCATTCGCTATTTAGCGAACAAACAATTTTCGGCCGCACTGACTGGTTCGCGCATGCGTATTACAAACCGTACGCATGCGCAGATGTGCGAACATCGGTCAGAACGAACGAGTGGCCGCTTACGAGCGGCTCTGAATCAGGCCCTGTGACTGGTCTCAGTGATGGTCCACTCAAGCACACATTCAGCAATAAAAACACAGTAGACATGAAGGAATAAAGGTATAGAGGGAAAGGCGGGCTAAGATGCATCGCATGCGCAAAAACACGGCACGATCTGCATACGATCACGATGTATATGAGCTGCACGTCTGATCATAACATACGATAGAACAGCGGTGGGAGCGCGCATCGGATCATATTCCTACCTAAATACTACACGATTGTCAGACAATTCATCATACGACACGTCAAAAATCGTTTACTCGGCCCTAAATTGCACTAGTGTATGGCCAGCATAAGGGTAACTCAGATAGCCGACGTTCATTCAAGTGTTCCGAAGGCTGCATCCTTGATGAACGCAGCAGCAGATCACAGATGCCGGCAGGCATTAGCATATAATCACACAGCTTCTGCGAACAAAGACGCAGCGGCTGTGTTATACAAACAATTCCGAATCAGGCCCACTGACACTAAGTGCAAAATTTACTAAGCGGCGGGTTCTTAACCCCGCGGTTTGGTGGCGGTTTGACGGCGGGTTCTATTCTGTTCTAAACCCCGGGGGTTTGGTGGCGGTTTTGAGGCAGTTTAAATGACAGCCCTGTTCTATTGTATTATAAAATGTGTTTTGACTGCAGTTTTGCAGCAGTTTTGGCCTTAGTAACTCTGCAGATAGCAAAACCGCAGTCAAAACACATTTTAACACAATACTGAGTGTATGAGGCTAGTACATGTCACTGTGCTTAAAGCTGCTAGTTAATTCCCTAATGAGGTTAAAAGCAATATCTAGTGGGAATTATTACAAGCCCTTTATAAAATATTGGACATTTGGGAATCTGGACAACTGGATGCTCTATGATTCTGTGTTATATGTTGGACAAAAGGGTCTGTATATTAAAAAAAAAAGCGCTAAGTGGCCAAAGAACAGGGCAGTCTAGTGTAAGTTGCCACTATTTTGAATATCCATACATTTTTTAAAATATAAAAATATGTAGACCAACGCAGAGTTTCCTTTTCAAGTGATATACAGTAGGTGGGGGGAAGGGGAGTTCCAATTTTAGTGAATTAAGTTAGTTTGTCTAGAATCGGCCATATTCCTGGAACACTGCACTGCAGATGTTCAGAAAAATGTCATACAAATTAATTCAGTTTGGAAACTGTTCTTGATTGCTAAATATAAGAAGCTCTACAAAATGTAACCATATGTAATTGCAATGTGTTAGCTGCAACAATAAAATGTTCTGCAATTCCCTAGATCATTGAATAAACAATATGCAGCGTATTAGAACAAAATCTGTAATGAATCAATGAAAATAAAAGCTATGAGGCTCTGGATGGTACAAGTTTGTAAACTGAGCAAACTACAATTAATTTGCCCCCTGCACAGCACATTGACTCCATGAGACTTGTGGCTGGCCAAGTCATACCAATATTTTATATGACTTATGAACATTTTAATGGATATTACTGTAGATTTACAAACACTTCATTTGTCATTATATATCCATATGTGGTACAGCAAAACTAAAGTCAAAATTAAAACTGCATTAAAGGACATTTCTGAACATTAAAAGTGCACTCATACATAACATATCTCCTCTGGGGCCCTATTCATCATCACTTAATTTATACAAAAGCAGGTGAAAAATACAATTTTCACCTAATTTTGCATAGTTTAAGTGTCAGGGTTATTCATCATTCATGTAATCACAGATACTGTATCTCCTGGTTACAATTGTGCATCGATAATTTCTACAGTCCCCATACTGTGTGGAGGGAGACCACCACAGACCGACATGGGGAGCACTCCTTAGCTCTCAGCTACTCCCTGGAAGAATGAACAACTAGCAGTGTGGGCTGCTGAGCCTTATAGTTCCATGATCTGCTCTCCCCCAGCAGCCCCCAGTTTTTCAGGCTCAAAAATACTATCCTTTGTTCTCCCAGGGTCTGTGTAGATGCAAATTAGCACAACTACAAGACCTGACACTAATATACCTCCCTGGACCTTTAAGGTATTTTATGATAGGAAGACTGCTAGCATAAGGTGTTACAAATGACCCTTCTAGCAGCCAGTGTGACTGTACTGGACTTGAAGTGTGGGAGCAAACGTTACATTCAGGAAGCTTTGTCTTCAAAGGCCAGGTGTCACTTGACCCTTTAGTCCTGATTAGCTTATGCAATCCATCTTTGACATACTGTACCCATTCCTCACAAACAGCCATTCTCGAAATATAGAATTATAATAACACACACCCTTTATCCAGAGCACACAAAATACGTAAAGTCATGACATGGGGCTTTGATGAATCGCCGTAACCCATGGCACAGGGAGGCTCTGGCGGCAGCTTTACAAGAATGGGGGGGTGACAGAGGGAGGGGGTCTCAGTCTCTCTTCGCATGCGCAGCTTGAAGATAGGCAATGAAAACTGAAGAGGGACAAGAGAAAAGTCACTCACTTCCGAAAAACTGCTTCGTAGAAATAGCAGTTTTTCGAAAGTGATAATTTAGGGCAGGAGGCATGATGAATGCCTACTAAACTGTGTTTGAACTCGTTGCGAGTTCAAACCATAATTATCACAAGTGATAATTATGTATTGATGAATAGGCCCCTTGGTGAGGTCATGCACATAGATTTGCACAATGGATATACTGTACATAAGACACATCAAGATAGCACCATCTTAAGGGGTGATAAATGTAGCATCTTCTAATAGGAGCAGGTGGGTGGATGAGGTTGTAAATATAGGCTGGGTACGTTAATTTCAAGGGTACTGTAATCCCTAGTTTGTGAGTGGCTTCCTGTTACCTGCAAAAGGGCTTCATTTTATGGGTGCTCAAAAGGTGTCAATAATCGGCTCTAACCCATTACTTTTATCAGACTGACTTTCTATTAACCCGTCTTGGTTAATTTTATTTTCTGTATTCAACTTTAAAAATATACCCACGTCATAAAAATATTGAAATATACAAAATCCTTAATTATATACAGTGGTGCTTGAAAGTGAACCCTTCAGAAATTTCTATATTTCTGCTGAAATTTGGCATAAAGCTACCTTTTCACACAAGTCCTAAAAGTAGATAAAGAGAGCCAAATCAAACAAATGAGACAAAAAAAATTAGACATGCTATTTTTTTGAGGAAAATGATCCAATATCCCATATCTGTGAGTGGAAAAAGTATGTGAACCTTAAGGCTTAGCAGATATTTTGAAGGTGACATTAGAGTCAGGTATTTTCAATCTATGAGATGACAATCAGGTGTGAGTGGACAACCACCTGTCTTTTTACAAGGACAGTGATCTATCAAAGTCTGATGTTCACAACACATGTTTGTGGAAGTGTATCATGCCACGAACAAAGGAGATTTCTGAGGACCTCAGAAGAAGAATTGTTGATGCTCATCAGGCTGGAAAAGGTTACAAAACCATCTCTAAAGAGTTTGGACTCCACCAATCAAGTCAGGCAGATTGTGTACAAATGGAGGAAATTCCAGGCCATTATTACCCTCCCCAGGAGTGGTCGACCAACAAAGATGACGACAAGAGCAAGGCAGCTAATAGTTCCCAAGGTCACAAAGGAACCCAAGGTAACCTGTAAGCAACTGACTGTCTTTCTCACATTAGCTAATGTTAATGTTCATGCATCCACCATGATGATTACACTAAACAATAATGGTGTGCATGGCAGGATTGCAAGGAGAAAGCTGCTGCTCTCCATAAGACCATTGTTTTCCATCTGCAGTTTTTTAAAGATCACCTGGACAAGCCAGGAGAGTATTGGAACAATGTTTTGTGGACAAAATAGAACTTTTTGAGAAGAGTTATGTTTGGAGAAACGAGAACACTGCATTCCAGCATAAAAAACTCATACCATCTGTGACACACGGAGGTGGTGGTAACATAGTTTGGGCCTGTTTTGCTGTATCTGGCCCAGGACAACTTTCCATCATTGATGGGACAATGAATTATACCAGAATATTCTAAATGAAAATGTCAGGACATCTGTCCATGAGCTGCATCTCAAGAGAACGTGGGTCATGCAGCAAGACAACGACCCAAAGCACACAATTCATTCGACCAAAGAATGGTTAAAGAAGAATAAATTTAACATTTTGGAATGGCCAAGTCAAAGTCCTGACCTTAATCCAATTGAAATGTTGTGGAAGGACCTGAAGCAAGCAGTTCATGGGAGGAAACCCACCGACATAACAGAGTTGAAGTGGTTTTGTACAGAGGAATGGGGTAAAATTCCTCCAAGCTGATGTTCAGGACTAATCAACAATTACCGGAAACGTTTAGAAGCAGTTATTGCTGCACAAGGGGGTCATACCAGATACTGAAGGCAAAGGTACACATACAGGGCCGGATTATAGGCGGGGCGAACGGGGCGGTCGTCCAGGGGCCCCCACAGTGCCACACACTTTGGGCGGAACCTGGCCACTCTAAAAGTTCACTGGCTGGCTCTCGCGTCCCGCCTCCCGGCAGCACATAGCAGCCACAGTCAGTGCAGCAGCACCCTTGATGACCGTGGCTGACTGTAAAAGCCCCGCCCCCTTTTAACTAATGCCACGATTCACGGGTGGGAAGGGGGCGGGGCCTAATTCCGTGAAGTGCCCGCCCCTTTTAGAAAAGCTAGTAGTGGGGACTGCTGGTACTACAACAGGTAAGAGTTTGGTACTGAGAGAGCGTACACACACTCCTTTACTCCTTCTCAATCTCTCTCTCTTCCTCACTACCTCCACTGCTCTCTGTCCCCTAATCCTGTCCACCTCTCTTCCTTTATCTCACTCTCTGTCTATCTCGATCTCTCTCTCTCCTATTCTACCCCCTTCTCCCTCCCTGTCCCTTCCTCCCTCCCTCTTTCCCTCTTTATCCCTCTCTTAGGGGTCTATTCACGATGTTAATTATCAGGGTCCGAATGGACCCCGATAATTAGCATTCTAACTCTACGCGAGCGCCAGAGCAATTCATACGGGTCACGCATGCACACTAGAGCCCCAAAGTCCGGTGGAAGGAGATGGACAGGGGGCCTGATTCAGTCCCGCTCGCAAGTGCACAGCGCTCGCAAGCGGGTCGATGGTACCCCAACGTGCATGTGCTGCCTCCGGTGTGCGCGAATGCGCGAGACCCACCGAGCGACTGAACTTCAGTTGCTGCTGGTCTCGCTACAAGACGGGGCGGCTGTCGATGGAGAGTGACAGCTCGCCCCGTTTTGTACGCGGGGAGGCGGGGGTAGCTGCACAAATGCAGGCGTTCCCTTAGGAACGCCTGGCGTTCGTGGGCGGCCCTACTGACATCACTCGTGAGGTCAGTAGTGGACTTCCTGCTCTATTAGAGCAGGGAGTCCACTCAGGCTTGCAAGAGCCGATACCCTACCATGGTCTCCTCTCAAGCCCGATGGCCACGATAATCGTAACGGGCTCCAGGCCACTCGCTAAAGCTGTAGGTGGTCTCCCACAGCTTAGCCAGCGGCCTGAAGAAAAAAAAAAACGCCCTGATTTAGAGCGAGCGGTTCTGAATCAGGCCCAGAGTCCTCTTCACAACCCGGACTCCTCTCATAGGGAAGGAGCGTGTTGTGAGCCCCAAGCGGGAGCAATCGCCATCTGAAGCGTATGGGGACAGCGGGCCATTCCGCGAGAGGAAGGTAAGCAGGAGATATCTGTGATACTAGTGTATGGGGACAGAGGGTCATTCCGCGAGAGGAAGGTAAGCAGGAGATATCTGTGATACTAGTGTATGGGGACAGAGGGTCATTCCACGAGAGGAAGGTAAGCAGGAGATATCTGTGATATCTCCTGTTTTACCTTCTTGATGGATGGCCCGATAACTTAATTTCTACAATTCCATGTGAAAATTAAAATTTTCCTCTGCTTTTGTAAAAATGATGTTGAATAGACCCCTATATATCTCACTCTCTCTCTATCTCCCTGTCCCTCCCTCTCTTTCTCTCTCCCTCCCTGTCTCTCTCTCTCTCCCTTCCCCTAATCCCCCTGGTAATTTTATTGATGGGGCCCCCACAACTCAGTTGCCCGGGGCCTCCACAAGTCTTTATCCGGCCCTGTAAACATACTTTTGACACTCACATATATGTAATATTGGATCATTTTCCTTAATAAAAAAAATGAGCACGTCTAATTTTTTTGTCTCAATAGTTTGATTTGGTACTCTTTATCTACTGTTAGGACTGTTACTGTTAGGTGTGAATAGCTGAGGTAGTTTTAAGCCTAATTTCAGCAGAAATATAGAAGGGTTCACAAACTTTCAAGCACCACTGTAAGTACTGATAGTTGCTCTTTGTTGTAGTTATAGATAGCCAGCATCCCAGTAGTTTTAAGGTGCATATCAACTACGCGACACAGGGAAGACAGTACGATTACGACATCGTAATCGTACTGTCGTTCCCCATCCCCTGCAGTGCCTACACTGAATGATATGTCATTCAGTGTAGGCACCATCCGTCATCCCTGAACATGGTCAATTTGTCGTTATCGGCAGATTGACCGGGATGTTCCGGCGATGATTGATGTCGGGAGCATGCGTCGCTGGTCGTTTCCAACATCTTAGTGCCCGATTCATGCACGATTAGTGGACACCTGAACGATAACCATGTCGTTATCGTTCAGTCGTCCATTAATATCTGCTAGTGGATGTGTGCCATTAGATAAAACATTGATAATTGGACCTAGACATAGTTCATAGTTGTGCAGAACGGGTCCTGTGTCGTTCGACACAGTGCCCCCTAAACCATAGCTTGGACTGATGGTCGTGATGGTGATCTGATGCTGCGTTTTTGGACGAGGCACTAAAATCTGCGAAGCCGGCATGAAGAGTCTTTTTTTTTCTACAGACGCCTCCTGGGGCACTACAATATTTTCATATGGTTGGTGCATCCGAAGATGTAATCAGTGTACAACTCTCAATTAACCCCATCATTACTAGTTAGGTACTTATTCAAAGATAAATGAATATAAAGTAATATTGACAGCCAGACTCGCTAACGATGCTGAAGAAGATCTGCTAATTTCAGATGATGAAAATGTCAAAGAGCCAACAACCCTCCCTCTCAAAGCATCTGTGAGGAGAGCTTTACCACAGTGCTATATAGTGCGCTGTGTAATTATTTTCTAAGCATTGGATGGCCAGACATGACACTATATCTGAACAGTGTGTAAGACGTGTCACATTGCCAGTGCAAATATTTACAGTAATATTCATAGTCATAGCATCATAATTGTTATACTCTCAGTTATTTTGTGTCTGATTCTACATTAAGTTGAACGATAACCTGTTTGTGGATTGTGGAGCTCATTCAGAGCCGCTCGCTAGATGCGATTGCACGCACCCAGTGTATGCAAATTCGGCTAAGTGACGGCATGGCAGGAGCTCGCTCGGAAAGGCATAAGCACGCCCACTTTGTGTTGGCAAGCAATCACTTTGTGTCTATAGACACCCATTAGCGTATGTAGAGATGCCGACTAGCGCACGTCATCTCCTGGAAGTGTATTATAACATTGGTACATCGAGGACCATCTGAAGGCTCGCAGCGCTTGTGGTTGCCTTACCTTACCGCAAGCACTGCGATGACTTCAGTGTAAAAAACAGGCATGTGACGTGTACTATGACGCTGGCTGATAATTATGCACGCCTCTGAAACACTGCTACACTCAAGCACGCATGCTTTCGCACCTCCACTCCCCCGTTATTAGTGTCCTGCCCCTGTTACCACCCACAAATGGCCTCTCCTCGTGTCTTGACCATCGCGACCATCATTTTGGCCGCTCGCTATAGCTGTGGGTGGTCACCCACAGCTATGCGAGCGGCCAGGAGGCCGCACCAAAAAGGAGGAGGGACGGCCCTGATTCAGAGCAAGCGCTCTGTCAGAGCGTCCGGCTCTGAATCAGGGCCTCTGTCCCCATACCAGTGTATGGGGACAGTGGACCATTAAGGTAAGCAGGAGATATCTGTTATGAATGGCCCGAAAACTTCATTTCTACAATTGCAGATGAAAATGTTCATAGTCACCTGCTTTTGGAGAAATTAAGTGATATTGAATAGAGCCCAAAATAGACAATGGACTGAGAGATGCAGGATTGGACCATATAAGAATGTGTGAAAATTAAATAGGACAAGCAGGCAATTCTGCTGGAAAATATTCTCAAGTCCACATTTTGTTGCAAAACCAATGTATATAATATAATATATAATATAATCGTAAAAGGTTGAGAGGTCAGAAAATGTGGGCCTGATTCAGAGATGGACACAGCTTCGAACGCTCTTGTGTCTGTTGCTAGAGTCGCTGTTGTGAGTATATGCAAATGCCCGTGTTAGCCCTTCCCTGGTGTACAAGCGTGCGTCTGAATGTGCGAGGACTGAGACGCCGGCATTTAGCATCTCTGCACGAGTAATACCACTTGTGTCTCTTTAGACGCCACCATTGATACTTGCACCAGCCCTATGGCAGGCACAGGTTATCCATCTGACTGGCCTCCTATAGATTCGCTGTACGTATGTGAACGCAACTGCTTTCACTGTTACGTCGTCAACACGCCAATTACACGTACATGAGACAAACAATTTTTGTGTGCACTTCTAGTCACCGCCCAGGAACGACCATCTGTTTTCTGCCCCATTTCTGATACTGTCTGATCCCACTGCATCAGCACCGATGTGCTCACACCCTGTGTAACGCATGCACCGTAGATTTCAGAAATGCTCACGCATGCGCAGTTGCAAAAAAAAACACTCAACTATATGAACATAAGATTGCGTGCGGTTTGTGTGCGTTTCAGAATCAGATACAGTATGTGGAACTACAATTGGCATTAAATTATCAATTAATGATATCACAATGAAACAAAAAATAACAAATACCAATCAAAACTACCAAGACAAAAATAAAACATAAATGTGGCACTTAAGAGAACTAATATAATTGGTGTCCTATAATCATATTAGGCATCCATAACAGTGGTACTATGACAATTACACACAGAGAGCAGTCAGAAGGTATATACAGTAAGCTGGGATGTTGAGAAGTAATTATAGTCCTACTGTAAGAGAAGTTACAGTATTACTGATACAAGAGGAATCAATTATAAGTACTGATGCCGTGGCACTAGAAGTCTCAGCACATCCAACTGACAAGGAATGCTGGGACTTGTAGTTTCACTAGTGCTGGACAGACACAGGTAGATTCTTAGTTATGCAGGACACCCCCAGACATGTAGACCCCTAACCTGCTCACCTCTGGAAGATGATCCCCAGGAGCAGCACTGTAGCTACATGGGGAGGAGCAGATCAGGAGGAGGAGCATGGAGTGGGCTGCTTGTGCCAGAAAGTGTCATGGCTGCCCCAAATCTGAGCCCTGGCTGCCAATGACCCCCATTAATATGACACTGCCACCAGAAAATAGATCCTTTCTACTTCAGGGTCCATAGGGGGTCCACAGGGTTGACCTTGGGGGTATAGCTGGATCTGGATCCACGGGCACCACGCAGTTAAAGCTTTGCTGCTCCCAGGATGCACTTGGGTCCGTCCTCTATACCCCGCCCCCGAGCCACAGAACCTCAGTTTTAGCTGGTGCCCGGCCGGAGTCGGGTCACCCTGGAGCAGTGGGGCTGCATAAGCAGCCCCTAAGCTTTATTTTAAATTTTTTTAAAGAAGATTTTATTATTTTATTTTTTTACTATCTTCAGAGTGGCAGCATAAGACTGTCCATCTGGACGTCCATGCTGCCGCTCCAACAAGCCCCGCTGGCGCTGCGACGCCGGTACTGATCCGGGGATCGCAGCGGGACCCCGGAGTCAGTGCTAGCGTGGCTCCGGGAACTCCCACAGACTGCTGCCGGACTCAAGGGGCCAGGTAAGCCGCGTGCAGCGCTGTCAGCACTGCGCGCAGGGAAGTTATGCGGTCTTTATGCCGCCAGTCTCTGGGGACAGACCGGTGGCGCTAGTAGCGGTGGCGGGCTCCCCCCTCTGTGGATTACCCCGCGTGTCCGCTGGACCACCAGGGTGTAAGGCCGGCAGGGAACGGCGTCCCTGGGGTTCCATACTACCAGGGGAGGCAGCCTTCCCTGCTTGAGCGGCTCCTCCCCTCAGCCCAGCGCGCCTTCTCTCAAGCGTGCTGGCGTCGCTGGGCTGTGCTCTCTCGGCCACTCCTCCTCAGAGCTCTCCGGCGGCCATCTTCCCAGGCAGCAACGCAGAGCTCCCAGGCAGGCTTCCAGTGGACCGGTCCCCCTGCGTACCTCTCCCCTGATCAGGGCAGTGTTCGCAGCGCTATAGCCCTCCCAGACACTGAATCTGGGAGGTTGATTGTAGCTGAAGGTGCAGTGAGTATATCTTCCTGCATGGTATGTGACTATTGCTAGTGCTGCTGTCTGTGCTTTTTCTACTTACTGTCAGTGTTTTACCTATCCCTTTCCTTCTCCTATGGCCCGCAGGTGCGTGGGGGAGGGGTGTTCTTTCTGTGTACCTCACTTATATAGATCTACGTATTTGTGAGGTCCGTCACATACAGCGGTGTGCTACTCAGTACCAGATTGTGGGCTGTTTGTGTTGCATACTTGGGAGTGCGTGGGTGTTACACGCCTTACCTCGTTTCGGTGAGACACTTTTATTGCAAAAAAAAAAAAAGTTTGTGTCATGTCTGATGAGGAGAATGAGCGCTCCGTGGCTCCTGTGTTGGTTTCCTGCCGACGCTGTTCGGCAGGAGTTGACGGGGCGGATTTGTCTCAGGACGGTCTGTGTGGGCGGTGCCAGTTGGTACCTGGACCGTCTAAACCCCCGGTGGCGCAGGATCCTCCGTGGGCGATGTTTACGCAAGTGCTGGCGTCGATCGCGGACCGACTTGCGGTCCCGACTGCGGCCCCTTCTAGGGCGTTGCCCCAGCCTACCATCCCCCGTTCCCCGGGTGTGACGCGTCTGGTACAGTCTCCTCCCGGGTCTCAGACTGTGGGTCCTTATGCGGGTTTGCCGGTCTACGTGCAATCCCCCACGGTGCCGCAGCAGTCGATGGTACCTTTTCAGGGCTATCCTCAGGCAGTACCCCCGCCTTGGGTGGACGTCCTCTCCAGCTCTGTTCAGAGCCTGGCGGCTTCGTCATCGGCTTTTCAATCTATGTTGCACAGTGATTTGCCCCCTCGAGCGTCCAAGCGTTCCGTTCCGGCTTCACTGGCGGCTCCGTTCACGCACACGGACGTGTCTTCGGATGACGGGGAGATCCATGAAGACTCTGACTCGGATGCCGGGGCCCAGGAGGTGGAGGCTAAGTCTTCCATTAATGTGCCGGCATTGGTTAGGGCGGTGCGGGCCATCCTTCACATTGAGGAGGATGTGACGGCCCCCAGGTCAAAGTACCCAAATTTTAAAAAGGCCAAAGTAGCTTCGACGGTTTTTCCCCTGTCCGATCAGTTGACGGATCATATGGCAGGGGCCTGGCGGTTGGCTTCGAACTATCCGTTTCCGGAGGCTCATTGCAGGAAGTGGGAAACTCCTCCCGCGGTGGATTTCCACGTTACCCGCTTAATTAAAAGCGCTACGCTGCCTTTGCCGTCAATCTCCTCCCTGAAAGATCCCATGGACAGGAAGGTGGAGACTTGCTTGAAGTCTATCTACTCTCTCTCGGGGGCGGTGGCCCGTCCGTCCATGGCCATCTCTTGGATGGCTAAGGCCATCGAGAGCTGGGCCAATGCTTTGGAGGATACCTTTCCGGAAGATGCTCCAGAGATCCAGAGAGCGTTGATAGGTCAAATGAGGGATGCGGCTTCCTACATTGGGGAAGTATCGTTAGATGCAAGCCTGCTGACCTCTTGGGTGTCGGCTGCAGCTGTGTCGGCGCTTCGGTCCTTGTGGCTGAGGTCTTGGAGAGCTGACGCTGACTCCAAAAAGGGGCTGGAGGCCTTACCTTTTAATGGGGAGTTGCTTTTTGGTCCAGACTTGGACAAAATTGTGGACACTCTGGCTAAATCTAAATCAGCCTTCCTCCCTTCGGCTTCTGCACCTACCAAGGTTCGAGCTCTGCTTTTCGGTCCTTTCGGGTTCAGGGCAAGGCCAAAGGTCAGTTCTTCCCGAGGCAGTCGACGACCAAGACCGCTTCTAAGCCCAAGAAACAGGCCTGGAGTGCCAGGCGCCCTTCTTCCAAGCAGGAAGATAAACCTTCTGCCTGATGGGATGGGCCTCCCTCTGGGGGACCCCAGAGTGGGAGGCCGACTTCTTCTATTTGCCCAGTGCTGGCACAATACCACCACGGATGCCTGGGTTCGAAAAGTGGTCTCCCAGGGGTACACCTTGTCTTTTCGGCACAGACCGCCCCACCAGTTTTTCTGCACGAGTCCTTCTCAGTATACGACCAAGTCCTTACAGATTCAGGAAGCTATAGAGTCCTTGCTGACAGCAGGGGTCATTGTTCCCGTTCCTCAATTACAACGAGGGACGGTACTATTCTTCTCTGTTTCTGGTGCGGAAACACAATGGTTCTCATCGCCCTATCCTCAACTTGAAGTCTCTGAACAAATTCCTCAGAGTTCCCAAGTTCAGGATGGAAACGTTACGTTCCATCATTCTGGCGATGGAACCGGGGGATTACATGGTGTCTCTGGATATCCAGGACGCCTACCTCCATGTTCCGATAGCACCTTCGCACCAGCGGTATCTGAGGTTCGCTATCCTTCAACACCATTATCAGTTCCGGGCGCTACCCTTTGGTCTCTCCACGGCACCGAGGGTGTTCACGAAAATTATGGCGGTCATGGCCACACATCTTCGGAACCAGAATGTACGGCTGCTGCCGTATCTGGACGACCTCCTGTTGCTGGCGAGCTCCCCGGAGGTACTGCTTCAACATCTCCACCTGGCGATCGCTTGCCTGCAAGCGCACGGGTGGCTGATAAATTGGAAAAAGTCCTCCCTGATTCCATCTCAGCGGATGGTTCATTTGGGAGCCCTGCTGGATTCTCGTCAGCAAAGGATCTTCCTGACCCCGGAGAAGGTCTCCTCCCTGCAGCTGAGGATACACAGTTGCCTGAGCAGTTGCCGCCTGTCGGTCCATTCGGCTATGAGAGTTCTGGGCTCCATGGTGTCAACATTCGACATGGTGGAATTTGCCCAGTTCCATTCCCGGCCCCTGCAGGGGCTGATTCTATCGGAATGGAACGGGTTACCTCACCGGATCCGCTCTCAGTTGCTGGTGTTGTCCCCGGAGGTTCGGCAGTCTTTGGCTTGGTGGCTTCAAACAGCTCATCTGGTCGAGGGGCGCCCCTTTTGGATCCCGGACTGGGTCCTGCTCACGACGGATGCCAGTCTTCGGGGTTGGGGGGCAGTGACCGGCTCGTTGTCACTTCAGGGTCGTTGGTCTGCGGAAGAAGCTCTTCTTCCCATCAACATTCTGGAACTGCGGGCAGTATACCGGGCCCTGCAGTCATCCGGTCCCGCTCTTCACAGAAGGGCGGTTCAGGTGCAGTCCGACAACGCCACCACGGTGGCGTATATCAACCACCAAGGAGGAACTCGCAGTCGGGCAGCGATGTCGGAGGTGTCTCACATCCTTGCTTGGGCGGAGTGTCACATTCCAGCGATCTCGGCAGTCTTCATTCCCGGAGTCCTCAATTGGGAGGCGGACTTCCTCAGCCGTCACGACGTGCATCCCGGGGAATGGTCGCTTCACCCAGAGGTGTTTCAGCTACTCGTGGACAGGTGGGGGCTGCCGGAGCTGGACTTGATGGCCTCCCGTCACAATCACAAGTTGCCCGTTTACGGTCAAGGACAATAGACGCAGGCGCCAGTCTGGTAGACGCGCTGTCGGTGAAATGGACGTTTCACCTGGCATATCTGTTTCCTCCGATATCCTTACTTCCTCGGGTTCTGCGGAAATTCAAGCAGGAGGGCGGCATGCTCGTGCTGGTGGCTCCGGCGTGGCCCAGACGTCCTTGGTACTCCGATCTGAGGTGTCTCTCCATCGACGCTCCGTACCTTCTTCCTCAGCGTCGGGACCTGTTGTCTCAAGGGCCCTGCCTTTACCCGGATCTGGGTCGACTGTCTTTGACGGCGTGGCTCTTGAGACAGCCGTCTTGAGGTCTCGGGCTTCTCCAGTTCGGTTATTGGTACCATGCTCAGGGCACGCAAGCCTGCTTCAGCATGGATTTATCACAGGGTGTGGCACACTTACTTTCAGTGGTGTGAGTCCAGACATTATGATCCTCAGGTGTTCCGAGTTTCTAGGATCTTGGAATTTCTTCAGTCAGGATTGGACCTCGGCTAACGCCTGGCCTCTCTGAAGGTTCATGTGTCCGCCTTGTCCGTGCGGTTTCAACGGCGGATTGCAATACTGCCGGATGTTCACACCTTTTTCCAAGGTGTTCTCAGGATCCAGCCTCCCTTTGTGCCTCCTGTGGCTCCTTGGGACTTGGCGGTGGTTCTGCGGGTCCTGCAGGGTCCTCCGTTTGAGCCTCTTGAGTCGGTGGAGCTCAAGTGGCTGACGTTCAAGACCGTTTTTCTCCTGGCAGTTGCTTCTGCCAGGAGGGTGTCAGAGTTGGGGGCACTTTCCTGTCGCCCCCCTTTTCTGATTTTTCACCAGGACAGAGCGGTGCTCCGCACTCGTCCTGAGTTTTTGCCCAAAGTGGTTTCCAAGTTCCACATTAATCAGGAGCTTGTCGTGCCAGCTTTTCAGTCACCTGATCTTTCCGCTGGTGAGGCTTCCTTAGATGTAGTCCGGGCACTTAGAATCTACGTGGACCGGACTGCTTCGGTTAGGAAGTCGGATTCTTTGTTTGTCCTCTTCGGTTTTCACAAGAGGGGTTGGCCTGCCAACAAGCAGACGTTAGCCCGTTGGCTTCGTTCAGTTATTTGTGAGGCTTATGCACAGGAGGGTTTACCTGTGCCAGCCTCTGTTAAGGCTCATTCCACTCGTTCTGTGGGTCACTCTTGGGCTGCTAGACGTGGCGCCTCCGCTGTTCAGCTGTGTAAGGCGGCCACTTGGTCTTCCATTCAAACGTTTTTGAGGTTCTATGCGTTTGACACCTTCGCCTCTCAGGATGCATCCTTCGGGCGCCGGGTACTCCTTTCAGCACAGGAGCGTCCCCGCCCTTAGTTGAACTGCTTTGGGACATCCCCAAGGTCAACCCTGTGGACCCCCTATGGACCCTGAAGTAGAAAACAAGAGATAGGGTAAGAACTTACCTTTGTTATCTCTGTTTCTACGAAGTCCATAGGGTCCACAGGGCGCCCGCCCTGACGCACCTGGCTTCATATGGGCTGTGTGGCTGGTCACCGGTTTTCCGTCTCCCATTTCTGTGAGTATGGTTTCTTGTGTGTTCCAGTCTTCCTTCTCTCTGTTTAGTCTCTTCCTCCGGCCTTGGTTGTTTACCACCTGAGGTGCTGTGGCTCGGGGGCGGGGTATAGAGGAGGACGGACCCAAGTGCATCCTGGGAGCAGCAAAGCTTTAACTGCGTGGTGCCCGTGGATCCAGATCCAGCTATACCCTCAAGGTCAACCCTGTGGACCCTATGGACTTCGTAGAAACAGAGATAACAAAGGTAAGTTCTTACCATATCTCTTGTTTTCATCTTGCATCTCCTCATCTTATCTGGGAGGTGGAGCTTTTCTATGTCTGGGAGGGAAGGAAGGGAATCCGGCAGCAGGGCACAGGAGCTGGGCTTTCTGCACAGTGACATCACCTGACATGTCAGTGCTGTCTCTGGGGGCCACACTCGAGAGTGGTGTCTGCAGTTGATAAGTCCCACGGCAACCACCAGCATCCTGTAGATGAAAGATGCATAATGGCCTGCCCTGACTCTGTCTCTAAGATGAGCACTAGCAGTACTGACCATTTAGCATAATGTTATTTGCAGCTATGTCTCATTTTATTTGGCTGAGGTGTAGGTTTCATTAATTCACAAAAACAAATCTCATGCGTATGATGGAGAGAGTTTTTGTCCATCCTTTTGTAAGGCAGGAGTATGAGCGAAGGATTCACAAAATACTGGAAAAGAAGCTGCGTAACATACAGCTAGAGGAGTTTGAAGTTCTCCTCACGTATCTGATCGATTTCAGAGGCCGGGCGTTTGCCAGCGGCTCAGGAGGGACTTTATAAACATCTGTACAAATGACATTTCTTATTGGATTTTAACCAAGGAAAATGACCTTTTGTTTGTGGAGCTCCTGCTGACAAAGACCAGACACCATCTGAAGGACAAGAGCGAATCTCTGGCCTTTGCTTACAGGTGTGTATGAACTTCTGGGCATCTAGAGTAATGCAACACAGCTGGGAGGGGCCTGTTTATTGTGTTCATACAGACAGACACAGGGTCAGAAGCAGGGTTTTGTGAGGGAGATTCCAACTGTAAAAGATTTTGTAACATAAGTACATTTAATGTGGCAACATAACAGGACAAATGAAGGACCTCCCAGCTGTCCCGCTTTGGGCGGGACAGTCACGTCTTTGTGGGACTGTCCTGTAGTCCTACCCGCGGGCTGCCGTGTCCCGTGGTGTGGGGGGGGGGGGAGTTGGGGAGAGCACACACCGCAGAGCAGCGGGTGAGTAGATGCCATGTGCCACTATACAGTGGAAGCAGAGTCTCTGGGGGCAGCCCAGCAACTCGGAGAGTACTGGGCACGGCCCCAGAGTGCTGAAACATGATCTGTGTTATTCCACAGGTGAAGTTAGCCTGCTGCGGGCAGGGGATAGGATTAGAAATAGATGAAAGACAGAACTATAGATGCTCCGATTCAGTGGTGACATCTTCCACGTTTATGTAATTGCTGAGAAGTCTCAAACACTGTGATAAATTGTCCTTAAATTGTAAAATAATATATACATATGTATGAATGTAAATACATGTAACACAGTATACTTGAATTCTGCCTTAGAATAATATACAAGCTACATGTCATAGATATGCGTGTCAAAGTGGAGCTGAAGCATAAACACGCGATTAAAAAACTCACTTGATAAAACTCAACAGTTTATGATTATAAATTATATACCACCTACATTAAAAAATAATGTTTGTTATGCTGCATACTCATAATGGACAATGGCCCTCATTCAGAGCTGTACGCTCTGAGCAGAGCGCACGCTCTGAATGAGGGCCGGGCTCCATTTTCATGGAGCGTCCTCCTGGACGCTCGTATAGCGTGGGTCACCACCCACAGGCTATACGAGCGTGCATTGTGATGGTCGCGATGGTCGAGACCATCGCGACCATCGAATTTGCGAGCCGGAGCCTGCGGTTGAGGTTTTCAACCGCAAGCTCCGGAGTGATTTTGGCTCTATCAGAGCCAAAATCACTCCCACTGACATCACTAGTGATGTCAGTGGGCCGGCTTTTGATGGGAGGCGTTCCCGTGGGAACGCCCCCGTCAGGGAGTCACGCCCCCGGCACGCCCACCAAAGGGGGCGTGCTGTCAATCAACATTGACAGCACGCCCCCTTTGATCGGACACAACGAGCGAAGGACTTTCCTTCGCTCGTCGCGTCTGGCGCATGCGCACGACGGAGCTCCCTCCGTCGTGCGCATGCTCAGTCCATAACATCGACCCACTTGCGAGCGGACAGCCGCTCGCGAGTGGGTCTGAATCAGGCCCCATATGTAAATGTAAGTCCTAGGGACCCAAACATGACCATTATTAGAGTGCAGGTTAGGATTCCTGGAGTCCAAACACACCCGAATTTAGGTGTTACGAGTCGAACCAAGCCCCAGCTCGGGTCTTGCCGCCAACTTCGGATCCCAAAATGAGGCAAAATGTCACTCTCCCGGCATCGGATCTTGCTTGTTTTGGATTCAATAAAAGTCCCTCCCTCGTGATCGTGGGCGCAATTCACACAGGACGCTGGAGGGTTAGGGTGTGTGAGTGGGGCTGCAGATCGACTGTTACTCTGTGATTAAGGGCTGTGGGCTACTGTGTAAATATCTACACCAGACATGCAGCCCAAATAAACATTTTATGAGGCCCGACAGTGTGGGCCCACATATATATAATATGTGGCCAACACCCCTGCTACGATCGGAGCTCAGCACCGATCGGGCAGTGTTTACTTTAGTTAAAGCTGGCAACGCTGGTGTCAGAAGCGTCTGATCGCTTCAGAGGTGCAGCGCACGGGTGACTTCATGACGTCTCCTGCGACGAGAAGAGCCTGTGCCTGCCGCTCTGAATCTAATTAGATTCAGTCAACGGCAGCATGTACGTGGGATGGTGGGAGTGAAGACGGCGCGGACTGGAGCGGGGCCCAGCGGCCATCGTGAAGAAAGGTAAGTACTGCCCAGGTGAGTGGGGCCTGTTCTATACTGGGAGGAGGCACAGCATAAGGGACATTAAAGGGGGCACAACATAAGGGGCATTACTGGGGGTTCTGCATAAGGGGCACTACTAAGAACATTACTGTGGGCTCTGCATAAGGAGCACTGGTAAGGATATTACTAAGGGCTCTGCATAAGGGGCATTACTGGGGGCTCTGCATAAGGGGATTACTGAGGACTTTGCATTAGGGGCATTACTGGGGCTCTGCATCAGGGGCACTACTAGGGACATTACTGGGGGCTCTGGATAAGGGGCACTACTAGGGACATCACTGGGGACTCTGTATAAGGGGCATTACTGGGGTTCTTCATTAGGGACATTACTGGGGGCTCTGCATAAGGGGCACTACTAGGGGCACTGCATTATGGGCATTGCATAATAGGCACAAATTCAGAGGGCATTGTATAAGGGGCACTACTACAGGGGGCACTGCATTGGTTTTTATTAATAATAAATCTTTCAAAATTGCATATAAGACTTTTATGTGTTGCGGCCCACACACTTTTAAGACCTTGAATATTCGGCCCGGTTGGTATTTTGAGCTTGACATGCCTGATTTACACTGACGGAGTGTGTTCTGCAGTGCTGTATGTATGTGTCTGTCATTAGTGAAGGGCTGTGGGCTGCAGTTCGACTGTGACTTTGATTAAGAGCTGTGGGCTACTGCACTGTCAGTGTCTCATCAGTGAAGAGCTGTGGGCTGCAGTGCAACTGTGATTAAAGGGCTGTGGGCTGCAGCACTGTCTGATTTCAGTGTTTGTCCCACAGAAACATAGAATTTGACAGCAGATGAGAACCACTTGACCCATCTAGTCTGCATACTTAGGGGTAGCTTATTAGGGTTTAGGGATGATTTAGGGACGGGAGTTAGGGTTGTTTGGGTATTAGTGCTAGGGTATTAGAGATGTACTATGGCCCTGATTCAGAGGCGCTCACAATTTGCAATTTGCGAGCGCTCGCTCCGAATCAGGGCGGGCCTTTTTATTTTATTTCCAGCCTCCAGGCCGCTCGCTAAGCTGTGGGTGACCACCCACAGCTTTAGTGGGCGGCCTGGCGATGGTCGTGATTATCGCGCCCATCGGGCTTGCGACAAGACCTTTGTGGTAGGGTCTCGTCCACCGCAAGCCCCAGTGAACTTCCCGCTCTAATAGAGCAGGAAGTTCCCTACTGACATCACTGGTGATGTCAGTAGGGCCACCCACAAACGGCAGGCATTCCTTCAGGAACGCCTCCGTTTGTCCAGCCACCCCCCCCTGCACGCCTACAAAACGGGGCGAGCTGTCAATCACAATCGACAGCTGCCCCATCTTGTAGTGAGTCCCGCAGCGAGTGAAATTTCACTCGCTACCGGGTTCACGCACGCCGTGCGTGAGCATTGCCAGGCCATCGACCTGCTTGCAAGCGCTATGCGCTCGTGAGCGGGTCTGAATCAGGCCCTATGTTCACAGTTACTGCGTGACCCAGCCAAGTAAATACAATGCAGTGTGTCTCAGACTCTGCAGTCTGTACTACACTGTCATAAGCAAAGGGCTGTGGGCTGCAGTGTGACTGTGATTAAGGGCTGTGGGGTACTGTGTGTCACACTCAGTGTCATCATCATCAGTGAAGGGCTGTAGCACTGTGACTGGGTCAGTATTAAGCAAACCATCATTATAAAAAAAATTGTGTTCAGAACAGGTTTAGACACTATACTTAAAAAAAACATTCACTAGGTGCCACCATTACTAAAAGCGCTGTGCATTGCAGTGTTTAAAAAAATAAAAATGTGTGTTGTTCAGGCACTTTTTAAAAAAAATTATGTTCAGTAGGTGCCACCGTTACTAATAGCTCTGTGAGTCAATATGGATCAGTCAATAGAAGAACAGGAGCAGCAACCCAGTACTAGTGTTGCAGCTGCTGCCAGTCATGATCGTACTTCAACATCTACTAAAGGTGGTCTAGGGTCCCACAAAGTTTAGGAAAGGGCACATGAAATTAAATATTTCACGAAGTTAAAAAAACATCACCTCTAATAATAAAAACAATGTTTACTGCCCAAAAAAAGTTAAATTATCAACATACAATACACCACACACAGTGGCAAGGAATGTCTCAGGCCTCTGCCTTTTTTGTGAGTGGTGGTCCTACTAGTGCTACTGCTGTTTCATGCACTAGAACAGGGATGGGGAACCTCAGGCCCGGGTGCCGTATAAGGCCTGCGGAATTGTTTGGTCTGGCCCTCTGAGCTTTTTTCTGCTAGCCTTATCTGGCTAGCAGGGTGCCTAGAATGGCACCCTGCAGCCAGAATCTATGCAGTTGTGCTGCCTGTAGTGTCACAAAGGAAGGGAAAGATTCTGCACAGAACTAAAGAATAATAAATTGAATTATGAACCAACCATCCCACAATTACAGATTATTATCTATGATCTATGGCCCTCATTCAGACCCGGACGCAAGTGGCCGTTCGTACGTTCGGCGTACGTACAAACATATGTAAATTCAAGCACTCGCTCGTATTTTCGAACGCAGCTAAACATCCTCCCCAAACTCTACCGAGCCCTCCTCTAACTAACGAGCGTGCCAAATAGTGAGCGTACATCCCCAAAGTGGCTTGAAGGGAACGCACGCACAAGTACAAACCGGAAGTGGGACTGTCAGATTCCGATTACCTGCTCCTTTATTCTGCCTACCTCCCTCAATCGTATCATGCCAATCAATATATCAATTAGCTTAATTGGCTTTTTTTTTTTTTGGACAATGCAATAAACTTTAGTCTTGTCCGTGTTTGTGTTTACCCGCAGAATACGTACGGCTTAAACATTCGCTTTTCTTTGTCAAAATACATGTTAGAGCCAATTAAACATTTGTTTTATTTGTTTTTAAACACGCATATTTTCCTGGGTTCATTTCTTTATTTAAATTTGCTTACGCATGTCACTGCATCAAGCCTATCATAACTCTCAAGAGATTTGTGGCCCTGTCGAACACATGACTCATACACTAACCAATAGAATTGGTCCTGTTAATTACCCAAATACATTAGCCAATCAAATTTATTTTCGTGTCTTTATTAA
The DNA here is from genome assembly GCA_031769625.1 of Taudactylus pleione. Taxonomy (NCBI): domain Eukaryota; kingdom Metazoa; phylum Chordata; class Amphibia; order Anura; family Myobatrachidae; genus Taudactylus; species Taudactylus pleione. Next base: position 2,586,716 of record JAUIMM010000371.1, read on the forward strand.
AAATGATTTTTAACAAATACACCATTGCCATCATGAGAGCCTCGGCATTCACCAGGCGCGAGCTGCTGGTGTTAACCGAGGTGATGGATGGGCGGATCACCAGCCAGCCTACACCCATCACAAATAGAGAAAAGCGTTCCGCATATGCGGAGGTACGTGGCCGCCTGCGTTCCTTCGGCTCACGCCGCCAGATCGGCCAGCTGGAGCGCAGGTGGTCCGACCTGCAACGGCGGACGCCCCGCTTGCTGGCATGCTTTCGCATGCAGATCGCGGAAAGTAAGTTTTTGGGACTGTGGTTTTCATGTTTATCTTTGTGGCCCTAACTGCGTGTGCATGTTTTCATGTATGTCCTATTTATTCATTGTACTCATATCTGCATGGCCATGTTTTCATGTATGTCCTATTTATTCATTGTACTCATATCTGCATGGCCATGTTTTCATGTATGTCCTATTTAGTCATTGTACTCATATCTGCATGGTCATGTTTTCATGTATGTCCTATTTATTCATTGTACTCATATCTGCATGGCCATGTTTTCATGTATGTCCTATTTATTCATTGTACTCATATCTGCATGGCCATGTTTTCATGTATGTCCTATTTAGTCATTGTACTCATATCTGCATGGCCATGTTTACATATTTGTGTTGTCATAAATTAGTGTTTAACTAGGTTTTGGTTGAAACTAAGCACAATTTGTTTCACATATTTTAGGGGCAGAGCGAAGACTACGGCGTCATCGGCGTCAAAGACATGCTCTCGCCCACTCTCCCCAACCCCAAGCCAAACCTCCACACCCCCAAATTCCCGTATTTCCCCCTCCTCCCCAGCCTGCACAGACCCTGTGGAGGATGTTTCGGGGCTCCTCCCCCTCCATCCCAATTCCCCCTCTCCTCCAACCACCCCTCTTGTAACTACCCCCTCCCCTGAATCCAAAATCTCCCCGCCAACCTCGTTGGGGAATGGAGGCACCTCCGAGGAGGACGAGGGAGTGGCTTCTGGAGCGGCCGTTAGTTTGAACGGTATGGGTTTTTTTTAGTTTAGTTTTTTGAAAAAAGTGTTTGTATGTAATCATGTGTCTGTGCCTTTTTTTGTGTTGTTTCGGAGAATTTGTTGGAGTTTTCGGTTTGTCTTTACCTGTTACTGCTGATTTCACCATACACATATCACACCTGTCTGAATCTGATTTTTTGACTTTTCATCTTTGGGGGGACCATTTTTGGGTGCTGGGTATTTTCGGTGTAATTCTGCTTTGGGTCACAATATTGACATTTTTGGTTAGCTTGGTTTGGCTTGTTTTTTAATGTGGTTTCATTATTGATGTATTAATCCCCACACTTTTCTAACCCACAGAGGAACAGAGGCGTATGGCGGAATTAGCCGCATGTGTTGGACGGATGCGTGCCCACGTCATCGGGCTGCTGGTGGTCCTTGACCATATGTCGGTCCTCCTTCGGAACTAGTTTTAGGATTTTTTTGTAAAAAAGTTTTATAAATTAAAAATGTAAACTTAACGTTCTGGAGGGTATTCAATTAGGTGCGAATTGCAAGTACGCTTCGACAAATTATTGTACTCGCCATGTTCGCCTCCTAAAAATGCGACATTTTTTTTTTTTATTCGCCTAATTCAATTTCCCATAAATTCGCCTATGTCGAATGCGAAATCAACAGCGTTTGGCGAGGGCGGGAATTGTATCATTTCTCTCCACAGGGAGAATTTGGCGCTCTCTTCGCCAGTATTTAAGCGAATTCGAGGTGCGTCAGTCTCTGCAGTAGGAGATGACAACTCAGCAGCAATCCAGCTCTCCGGCATCCGATGAAGATGAGGATTACCATCCTCCTCCTCCGGACCAAGAGAAGAGGAAGAAACAGCAGTTTCTAGGTACAGGTGAGTGGATTGTTACTGGTTTTAATTGCTGGTGTAATGCAATATATGACTTACTTGTGTTTCTAGCATGTTTAAGGTTGTGTTCATCCTGCTTTATTTTGTTTGTTTATTTTTGCAATGGGAATCCAAAAGTGTATTTTTGTTTTGTTTTAGGTTATCTTGTCTGTCTGTTTTGCTGGGAGCCACATGTGTGATGTGTGTTAGTTACTTAGATAGATATACCAGTGGTGTAATAGGGCTGATCCTAGTCCTGTATTATGCTGCACAGGAAATGTTTTTTCCTATTATTGTATTCTAATGTAGCACTGTTTATAAAGTCAAATGGCTGATCCTCGTGCTGTATGGTGTGTATGACATTGTGTGGATGAAGGAGTGGGGTGCCACACTATGGAAATGTGCTTTCTGCCCTTTCAGAATAGGGCAGGGCGTGGCAGCTAGATAGATATATTCAGTGGTGTAATAGGGCTGATCCTAGTCCTGTATTATGCTGCACAGGAAATGTTTTTTCCTATTATTGTATTCTAATGTAGCACTGTTTATAAAGTCAAATGGCTGATCCTCGTGCTGTATGGTGTGTATGACATTGTGGATGAAGGAGTGGGGTGCCACACTATGGAAATGTGCTTTCTGCCCTTTCAAAATAGGGCAGGGCGTGGCAGCTAGATAGATATATTCAGTGGTGTAATAGGGCTGATCCTAGTCCTGTATTATGCTGCACAGGAAATGGTTTTTCCTATTATTGTATTCTAATGTAGCACTGTTTATAAAGTCAAATGGCTGATCCTCGTGCTGTATGGTGTGTATGACATTGTGGATGAAGGAGTGGGGTGCCACACTATGGGAATGTGCTTTCTGCCCTTTCAAAATAGGGCAGGGCGTGGCAGCAGGCAGAAACTGCCTCGTTGGAAAGGCCACATATGGTCAGACGGTTGATCCTAGTGCTTCATTACCAGTGTTCTCCCCCGAAAATTTTGGCAGCCGTGTGGTATGAAGAAGTAGCCAGGTGGGGCCTTCAAAATTAAAAAATTTTTTAAAACCTGACATGATTATGCAGTGTCCCCTGTAGTTATGCCCATATGCAGTGCTCCCAGTAGTTTTCCCTTTTTTGCATTTCCTCCTGTAGTTTTGTTTTGACCCTATGCAGTCCGCCCACACTGGCCCGATTATGCAGTGTCCCTAGACTGGCCCCATTATAAGTCTTGCCCCTTATGCAGTGCCTCCAGACCTAAACGGGTGCACTACTGTGGGGACTACTGCAGGAGGCAATGCATAGGAGGGACTCCTACTGTGGGCACTGCATAGTGGGGACCACTACTGGGGACTACTACTGGGGGCAATGCATATGCAGACTACTATTGTGGGCACTGCATATGGGGGAACGATATAAACAGCTTAAAGAATGCTAAAGGATTTTGAAAGGAAGTTTCCTCACGCAATATTGAACTGTCTAGAATGATTTATAAGTTTGTGTGGGAATTTTTTACGGTTCAAATTTAGCACGAGGTCGAGGTGCCTTTGGGGCTGGGTAAATATATATTATTCCCATTGTATGTTAACAAAAAATGTAGCTACATGAATGATTTTGTCAATGGATTTTTTTTTTAAACTAATATTCCAAAAATAGTGTTGCTTTCTGTTTTTGAAATGTGGATTAAAAATAAAATTTTTCTTTGAATATATATATATATATATATATATATATATATATATCATGGGCATATAAATATATATCCATATAAAAAATATATATCCATATACATATGCAGCTGCCAGGCTGGTGTAGCATCATGCGGCCTGGCAAGGGGCTGGTGGCGGAGCCGTCATTGGTGGATGATGGTTTAGGTCTCCACTAAGGATTGGGGGAGTTTCCCCCATCGGCCATATAAGTTAAATTCAGTCACACTACTGTGCTATGTACAATATAACCCTCTTTTTCAAGCCACCAGCATTGCCACAAAGACAGATCTGTCTTTGTGGCTATGCTGGTAGCTTGAAAAAGTGGGTTACACCTCGAAACGTCGCCCTGTGGCATCATTGAATATAGCACTTTGTAAGAGGAATATATTAATATATATATCTATACGTGTATACAAAAGATGGCACTCACCAGTAGAATTGCAGGTTATTTTATTCCATTAGACAGACAGTAGGCTAACGTACAGGCATTGACGTTTTGGTCCCCTAATGGACCTTTTTCAAGCAGGCAAGCCTCAAGTTTCAGAGTGAGAACCAGATACAGTTCATTCCATGGGGAACTGTTTCTGGTTATCACTTTGAAACTTAAGGCTTGACTGCTTGAAAAAGGTCTGTTAGGGGACCAAAACGCCGCCGCCTCTACATTAGCCTACTGTCTGTCTAATGTAATAAAATAAGCTGCAATTCTACTGGTAAGTGCCATCTTTTCTAAACACGTATCTTCGCTTTTGAACCCTGGACCCAGGAGACACAGCTGGTGTGCACCCCAATGATGTGGCAGCAAAGTATCAGATGTGTGTGTTGAACATTGGATAAATATATATATATATATATATAATATATATATATATATATATAGATCGAAATAGATATATATTTATACACATATATATATATATATATATATATATATATATATATATATATATACATGTATATTCTTATATAATTAAATAAATAAAAATGTATTAATTTCAAATTTATTTTTAAAGGTTCCAGACAAAAGAAAACCAAAATACAAGAAGACAAAGATGATGATGGCAATTGTTCGGATGGAGAAGATGGGTCTCTTCCTAGGAATATCCAGTTCAGTTTTAAAGAGAGTGATTTACTTGTTACGATGGTACTAGAATCATACCACAGTCTCTTTGGTAAAAGAGCACAAAGTACCCCAGGAAGACGTAAAACTGCAATATGGCAAAATATAGCAGACCAAATTAGTTCTATTGCTGTGCAACCACGCACGATAAAGCATTGTAAAAAGCGATTTCATGACTGCAAACGTAGTGCAAAGAAAAAAATGGCCAAACTTTCAAATCACCAACGTGGAACCGGTGGTGGGCCACCATTAAATTTAATCTTTAATGTTTGGGAAGAGAAATTAAGGAAACATCTTTCTCCGGTCCTGGTTGAGGGAGTACTTGGAAGTATTGATACGACAAACCAATCATCCATTCCATTGGAAGGTATTGAAGCTTGTGTATATATATTTATATCACTTTATTTTTTAAAGATATGTATGTAAATGTTGTTTTATTTATTTTTTGGTGGGCCAGTTGTCCAAACATTACGTAAACAAACACAGATCCAGATGCAAGATGATGCACAACCAGCCACCACATCTACAGGGATTGTTTCTGGAGGTACTAAAAGAGTGATAGCAGGTATGTATTTTGGACAGTATAATTAAAATGTGTATTGTCAAAAAACAGATTATATTTTTTATTTTCATTTGTAAAAAGGTAAAAAACCAAATTCTCAAGCCTCCCGAAAAGAAAGAACTCCAGGTGGAAAAATTTCATCTGACAAAGGATTGAAAAGGGTTTTAAACGATAATCCTGTAGTGACATTAACAAATGGATCTTTGCCCCAAACGGCTATTTCATCTTTACCCATTTCAACGCCTGAAGTCATACAATCTGGAGAAAATATAAATTCCTCCACTGAATCAAATAATTCAAAAAGACAACGTATGTATAAAATTTTTATGGGTTTGCTTAGGTCAGGTATACGTTATTTTGAACCAAATATATAAATTTTCATAGGTCAGGAATTGCAAATTGAAGTTGACTCCCCTGAAAATCTTTTTGACCGTTTTACAATTTCTTCACCATGTAAGTGTATTAATTTTTTTTTTTTTTAAATATATATTTGATACTATTATAAGATTTGTCATAATAAAATTTAAACATTATAGATCTGGAGAATACTGAAACGGAGATATGCGAAGCCAATAATAGAGCACAAGAAAGTATGTTTTTTTTCTGCTAATTTGTTTTTGGGTAAAATTTTAGTTCATTGAAATGTTGTTAATGTAAAAACTTTTTAATTTCAACAGGTTCAAAAAATATGATTATGCAGAGGGATGAACAAAGACCTATAACTCCAATTATTCCTGACGTTGGAGATGTTGGAGATATTTCACCTGGTATGTGAAGGTTGAATGTTGAATAATGCACTATGCTAATAAATGTGTTTTACAATAAAAAAATTTATTTATATTTCTATAAAGATTCGGATATTGAAGTGGGATCCTTGACATTTTCACCAGCTTCTGTTACTCCAGGTAGTTAGTTATTTTTGTTTGTTAGGCAAATTTTGAAAATGTAGATAATATTTCATTCAATATAGTTTACTTTTTCTAGGGTCTATTCTTGCTTTTAAAATTCTGGCAAAAGCTTTTAGAAATCTAATGGTAAGGTCTACCCCTGCAGATAGACCACAAGCATCGGGTGAAAAAACACAGGTTGAGACTCCATTTGATGCAATCACAGATTTTGCCAAGTCTATGAATGATCAACAAGAAGATCATCGTCTCCGAGTTGAGGGTGATTTACAAGTTATAACTGAAGCATTAATCCAGGTTAAAGATGCTTTGAAAAGCATTAGTCGAGTACATTATGAAGAAATCCATACTTCACATACACAAATAGATCAGCATCATAGAGAATCCCTACAAGTAGCAAGTGCAATTAATAGTGAACTTTCAAAAATGTCAAAGACCTTTGAGAAAATTTCAGAACAACAAGAGGTTCTGTCTTCTGCTTTATTAGTTATGTCATCTGGAATTAAATTCTTAATGGAGGAGCAGATTGTCCGTCGAAACACACCAATAAGTAGTTATGTTCCGGATTTTTCAAGCTCATTATTGAGAACACCAGTCATGAGGCAGGATTATTTTTCGCAAAATCTATCTGAATTATTTCCATCCAACAGATTTGACCATGTTGTTGGTCCACCGAATATTCTCAACCCAGGTCAAATCCTAACCAATCTTCCAAATCAAATCCAAACAGGTTCATTGTTGAAAACTCCTGGGCTGGATGAGTCAACTTCCATAACACGGAGACGTCTTCTCCCGGAAAATGAATCGATTGTTGAATCCGAAGTAATACCTGCTACGATGCCTTTTGCCTAATTTGGATGTAAGGTATATATTAAAAAACTATTTATTAGCGTTAATTATACAGTTAAAAATCCATGTTTAGAAAAGAAATTACTGTTTTCATTTATATTTATTTAAATAACAGATTATCTTAATTATTGGACATATGAGACATAGAACATATGGGGATGCAGTAGGGTAGCCGACAGAGGGAATCCCAAACGCCGCCTTCCCAACCGTCTAATCCTGGCGAGGCAGTGTTCTCCTCGGGTTGTTTTCTGCGGATGCCTCGCCCGGCAGAAACAGCCTACCACCTGCCACTTTCCCCCGCCGACCACCGCTGTAGAAGCTTGGCCTCTGAAGTGACCAGAGGCTAAAGAAGCCTCTGATCATTGCAGAGGCAAGCGTTCCCAGTGAGGCACTGCACGAGGGAAGTCACCGTGACATCAGGAGCCTGCCACGCACGCTTGCTGGACCTAGTTAGATCCAGTCAGAGCAAGGCAGTGGCAGTAGGATCGCGAGTGTCGAGCAAGTAAAGGTAAGTGTTGGGCTGGGGGCACTGTCTAATGAGCACTATTAAAGCCTGGGGGCACTGCATAAGGGGACAGGCTGGGGCCACTACATAGGGACAGTAATTCAGCCAGGGGGCACAGCCTAATGGAGTTTTTTTACATGACAGCCTAGTGGGGTATCAGCCTGAGACCTATGAGGCTGGATTTGTTATTGGCTCACGCATAATTGCTAAGGACCACTCCGCCACTTTCGTTCAGCTGTTTGCCAAACATGTATATATGAAATTTTCTTAACATTTATGCAAGTTAATTCTAATCATTTACTACTTCAACAGTGAAATAATGTTAATAGGAGTAAAATTAGTGTTTGTGAGTTTGGCAAAATGAATTGTTTTTAAATTATAAATTTTTCCATTGTCTTATAGGTTTCAAATGTTCCAGTTAAAAAGAAGATGGGAAAGTTGTTTTTTTTGAATGCAAGAAAACACAACGTAAAAAGTTTTACATGTTTAAAAATAAAAAATTAAACCAATAAAAAATGATTATATAAATATGTAACAAATTATTGGTAACAAAACATTACCGGTATTAAAAGATTTCTGTTTAAATCAGATTTTTGAAAAAATTAAAAATTGAAAATGTTCTGACATTGGTTTTATTTTAAAACATTTCAAAATTTATTTTTTAAAATATTCTTAAATACTTTTATGGGGATGGCTAGCACATGGCCCCGCTGCTCAGCTGTCCATTGGAGATCCCAGAGGATGGGGCTGATCTGCATCCTGGGTGTCCAAAAAAGGTCCGGTCAACTTCCCTAAGAGGGAGAGAAGAAGAAAGGTGATTAGCATGAGCAGGTTTTCAAGCAGTCAGCTCTGCTCCAGGGAAAAGTTTATACTCAGGAGGGGAGGGAAAGACACAGTTTACATGACACCAGCAATGAGGTTTGTTGATACTTACATGCTTTTTTGGGGATGGCTAGCACATCGCCCCGCTGCTCAGCTGTCCATTGGAGATCCCGGAGGATGGGGCTGATCTGCATCCTGGGTGTCCAAAAAAGGTCCGGTCAACTTCCCTAAGAGGGAGAGAAGAAGAAAGGTGATTAGCATGAGCAGGTTTTCAAGCAGTCAGCTCTGCTCCAGGGAAAAGTTTATACTCAGGAGGGGAGGGAAAGACACAGTTTACATGACACCAGCAATGAGGTTTGTTGATACTTACATGCTTTTCTGGGGATGGCTAGCACATCGCCCCGCTGCTCAGCTGTCCATTGGAGATCCCGGAGGTTAAGGGATTTGCTTATGCAGGAACAATTACTAATGTTTACACTGAAAAATAAAAACTAGACAACTAATACTATAAAAACCAAACATATAACAATGAAAAACTGATCCAACTTGACCAAAACACTTGTAACACATGTAACACTTATCTAAAATGGTGTTTACACTATAGGAATACTTAAACTGTTCCAGTAGAGGCCAAAACTTCAACTATTGGTGATTCAAGGTTGATGTTCTATTGAAAGGAAAATAAAAAAAACATGAAAAACAAATCTGGGAAATGGGTTTAACATCGATTAATTGTTCTAAAAACTTACATTGAAAAAATGATGCTATCAGATCACGGCGAGTGCTTTGCCCAAGGCCAGCATCATCAACCACTGTAGGAGACAGGTCAGAATCGAGACTGATCAATGGATCAATCTCGGCCTCCAAACGGTTTGCAATACAAATATTATGTAAAATTGTACAAGCAATAATTATATTGCAAACCTTTGTTGGCGAATACAGCAACACACCCCCTGACCTGTCAAGACAGCGAAAGCGGGTTTTAAGCAGACCAAAGGAGCGTTCTATCACTCCCCTAGTCCTAATGTGAGCTGCCTGAAACCTGTATTCTGCAGGGGTGTCAGGATTAGCCAGTGGAGTTAGCAGCCAGGGAAAACTTCCATATCCTTGATCGCCTAAAATAAAAAATATATATATTTTTAACTTTGAAAAGAATAATAAAAAATATTAAAAGTTTAATAAATTATTTACTTACCAATCAGCCATCCATGAGGCATCTGTTGTTGTTGAAACATCTCAAATAGGCTAGATTGCTGCAAAATAAAGGAATCATGAGAAGCCCCTGGCATGCCAGCAAACACCTGCATGAAACGCATTTTTGAATCACAAATCATTTGTACATTTAGAGAATGGAAAGATTTTCGATTCCGAAAAATCTCTTCCATTTGGCGGGGGGCCATGAGAGCAATATGGGTGCAATCTATTGCACCCAAAACATTGGGGATTCGTCCCACGGCAAAAAAACCCGCCTTCACAGCATTCCATTCATGTTCGGTCTGAGGTAAATGTACAAACTCAGAAACATGTTTCCGCATTGCCAGAAGGACCTGTGACAAACAGCGAGAAAAAGTGGCTTGTGAAAAGCCAGCAATTATCGCCAGAGTCGGTTGGAATGTTCCCGATGCCAAAAAATGGAGTGTGGCTAGCAGTTTTGCCAAGCCTGGAACTGCTCTGTTCATAGGAACACGCGGTTCAAGATCCTTCTCCAGCAGATCATACAGCTGGTAAATGGCAGCAGAGGAGAGGCGATAACATTTTATCACCTCATCCTCTCGAATCCCATCCAACAACCGTCTTTGTCTATATAGACGTGGCCTTGGGATTCTCGCAACACCCGAGGAAGATGGAGTACTTTCAGATGCACCTGCAGAAATACCCACATTCACAGCTGATTCATCAGGAGTGGCTGCAATACTCATCTGCGCCCTAAACTGCAGCCTACTTGCTTGAACACATGCTGCAAACATGAATTCCCACACTTGAGCCGGAAAGCGCTCCATTTTAAAAAAAGTTAATTTCTATATGATAATAATCAATCAAATTATAAGGATACTATTATCTGTGTCAGGTGTCTTCCTTCTTCTCCAGATTCAGGTGCGTAGTTCCTTGACAGGTAATAATATTCTCTCTCCAGCTCCTCCACCTGCTGCTGCTGCTGCTGATGCTGGAAAGAGTGATTAAAAAATACCTGGTCAATTTCTAACTTTGGAATGAACCAACTGTAATGGACTGAACCATTATTGTAACAAGCCAATAGATCATTTTAAAAATATATAATCAACACCATTTAAAACAAATAATGCTTGGGAAAGCATATTTGCTGTTACACACTTATTTTACCTGAAAAATATGTAATTTTAAACCATTTGATTTAAAACTCTCACACCCAAGAGGTGCGGACAGTTTTTTGCGAATTCATGGCAAAATTCGCTTTTATTTTGGCGAATGATATACGCATATTTGTAATTGAATAGCAACGTTCGACTTTCACAATTCAAAAGTGGATAGATTAGTATTTTAGGTGAACTGTAGATTTTCACAATATTCGCAAGTTAAATTGAATTTGGCGAAAGTGTATTCGCTGGCGAAAATTTCGAAAATAACACATTCGACACTCATTCGCACCTAATTGAATACCCCTCTCTGTCTCATTCCTTGTTTCCAAATCAGAGATTGTTTACACTGACATAAGTAGACTCTTCCAGCAAGGATTTGCAATTATTGTCACTAAGATTGTGTGTTGTATTTTGTAGGAAAACAGGCACAAGAAACACCTAACAGTAACAATCTGATTGGCCTTTTTTGGTGTTGTACAAATTATATATTACTACATTTTACAGGTTCCTATTTGGGGGGCAACCTGCTTAGGCCGATATTACGAAGCCAACTGATTGTACAGGATTCCTTTGGGTGTTGGTTTGGACCCAGAAAACATCTTACATTTTAGCTCAACTTGCGTCATTACAGGCTTACCCCTTAGGCAAATTTAACGTGGGTGAACCTGGTTACACTTGCTTGTAATGGTCAAAAAAAGGTACAAAATTACACTCTCAAAACATTTATTCACAACATGACTAAAATAACAAAGTGTTCACTCACAAACAATACACACAGTGATAATCATAAATACAACCCATACAACAACCTTTTAAAATAAAATAAAAAAATCAAGAACTGGTTGACGAAGGACCATGCCAACATGATTCCACAAATGTGGCGTTGCAATATGGGTTCCATAATATATTTCCAAAGTGTCCCCATGAAGGTTTTTTTAGGGTAGCAGGAAGTAGTCATCGTTGGAATCCCAAAGATTATGAAAACAAACAAGATGGAGAAAAAAACACAAAATAATTAGATGTTCTCAAACAATCCTTACCACAATGTGTCTAAACACTGTTGTGTTGCCAATAATTACCTAAAATATCTGGCCACCACATCATCGCGTATGGCCCCCCCACATACTGACCTCCGACCAACCTCGGGGGGGCCATCCTCAGGTAAGGCATCCTCTGGCTGCATTGGGACACCACTCCTTATGGCGATGTTGTGAAATATCCCACACAGGTCCACAATTTTAGAAACCATATCCGGCAAATACATGAGCTCGCCACCAGAGCGGTGGAGGCATCTGAATCGGCCTTTTAAAAGGCCGATTCAGCGCTCCACCACTTGCCTGGTGGCTGTAAGTGTGGCATTAAAATTACTTTGTGGCCCTGGTGTGGGAGCCAAATAAGGAGTGAGCAGCCAGGGCGTGCAAGGGTAGCCACTGTCTCCTGTGAAAAATAAGTGACAACATCAGGATCACTGTGTATCAAGCTTAACATTGTTATGTACTAAAGGTCTCCACTTACCCAGAAGCCACGCATCACCAGCTTGTAGGTTGTTTAATTTTTGCCATATCCCTGATTGCCGGATGACGAATGAGTCATGTGCACTTCCGGGTAATTTTGCATTCAGGGACAGGATCTGGAGGGAGGCATCACATACCACCATTACATTCAGGGAGTGATAGTGTTTACGGTTGCGAAATATGGCTTCCAGCCGTGCTGGAGGCTGAAGTGGTATGTGAGTACCATCCACAACCCCTATGATGTGTGGGAAGCCAGCTATTTGGTAAAAATTGGCCTTGGCCACACTAAGGGCACCCATATCCAAAGGCATTTTATGGAGGTGCTTGAAAAGTGCCTCCATCACTGCCCTCAGGATCCGGCAAAAGGAGGATTGGGAGATGCCCGCCATTATTCCCACCGTTGTTTGAAACGATCCTGAGGCACAGAAATGTAACCGCCATAAATTGCGTAAGTGGTGGTATTGCTGTAGGACTGTCAATTTGCCGCTCAAGATCACTCTCTATTAATGAGAGAGTGTCTATGATGATTTTGGGAGGAAGACGGTAGCGTCTTAACACCTCATCATCGGGCATTCCAAAAAGGGCGACACGTGTTCGATATATCTGGGGACTTGCCCGCCTACGATGCCTACGCCTGGGACGAGATTGAGGTTGGTCGGCTTCCGGGAGCATGGCCAGAACAATCCGACCAAGATCAACCTGAAATGGTAAGATTTGAATGTAAGGCTTTTTTCCCCCCCAAAAAAAAGATTTTTACTTAGCTTGATGATACAATCCATTGATGCTTACATGCCGGGGTATTGTCATGATTGGGCCAAACTCTAAATAATCACAATATAAAGATGCAACAATTTAGGGTGGGCATTTAGGAATCTAAATTGGGTGCAAGACAAAACATAAAAGGGGAGAAACACACATTTGGCCAAATAGCAAAACGACAGTGCGCAGACTACCTCAAATTGGGCCAAAATGTAATCAACAAATGCTAAAGGGAAAACACAACCAATTTAACGGGTCTAAATAAGCATTTAAAAATGCGCTAATTAGTTTGCAAATACCAGTCACAATAGAAACAGTTAAAAATGCGCTAATTAGTTTGCAAATACCAGTCACAATAGAAACAGTTAAAAATGCGCTAATTAGTTCGCAAATACCAGTCACAATAGAAACAGTTAAAAATGCGCTAATTAGTTCGCAAATACCAGTCACTATAGAAACAGTTAAAAATGCGCTAATTAGTTTGCAAATACCAGTCACAATAGAAACAGTTAAAAATGCGCTAATTAGTTCGCAAATACCAGTCACAATAGAAATAGTTAAAAATGCGCTAATTAGTTCGTAAATACCAGTCACAATAGAAACAGTTAAAAATGCGCTAATTAGTTCGCAAATACAAGTACAAAAATACGCAGATAGAAAAACACGAATTATTTGAAACATTTCTGACTAATAAAACCAAAGGTTAAAAGTGTAAGGTCAAACAAAGTTGCGTAAATACAAACATGAACATTTAATAACCAAGTGAAAAAATAAACTTACCAATATATAATATATAAGTCTCCGGATCAAAAGGTCGTTGGGGCAGAGCCAAAAAAAACCTAACAAAGGGGAAATTTGCAAAAATTAACGAGCCAAAATTCAGGAAAAGAAGGAGACACAAATTGATCAAAAGTTAAACGGCCAAAAACTTACCAAATAAATACACGCCAAAAAAAAAACCACCAGAAAAAAAGCGAACGGAAAAAAAATAATGAAAAAGACCAAACAAAAACAACTCCCACCAACGCCAAATCCAAAACCCGCCAACAATCAACTCCGACCAACGTAACCTCCAACAATCAACAAACGCCACCTCGACTCGAGACGCCCCAAGCCATAAATAGTGTTTAGTTTCCCGCACAAATTAAGGAGGGATCATAGTAACGCACAATCAATGATGTGGCCGAAAAATAAGGACGCATGTATAAATACGTCACGAGCAACAAAAAAGTTCTGGTGTATTTCTTGTTTGGAGATAAGACATGGCTACAGACCAGGGAAACAATGGGCAACAGTCTGGCGGTAAGTATTTCAGGCATTTGTAAACAATGATTAATTTGAAACATAATATAGTGCAAGTTGTGAAGCTTACAATTCTCAACATTTAAACAAATAGGTGAAGAGGATGACATGGAAGAGGCTGCTGGGCCCAGTATTCCGGCAAAGCTGGCAAAAAGAAAAGGCAGCCACAAACACAAGAAAGGAGATGGAGGTTTTGGTTCAGAAGTGTGTGGACATCCTGCCACAGGCAGACAGGAATATGAGTGCAAGCCAGAAGTGGAGAATGTGGGAGGAGGTAGCCGTTGCTGTCAATAGGGTGGGTGATTATGTCCGTCTAGCCCGGGATGTCAAACGGCGGTAAGTAAAAACTTGACCCCCCCTAAAACCAAAACCCATTTAAAACAAAAGGATAATGGTTCCAATTTCACCCACAGATGGGCCGACTTCAAATATCGCCTGAAGCAAAAACTGGCGGACAGGGCTAGGCATGCAAGGGGGACAGGTGGGGGTCCCACCTCTGTGTCATTGGAGTTGAATGATTTAGAAGAGCTGGCACAGGGGTGTGTGCAGGCTGTGGAGGTGTTTGGCGTGTCCAACATGGATACGGACATGCCAGACTTTGCGGCTCCTCATGTTGTCCAAGGTAAATATTGTGATGTCACCAACTCTGAAATGTTATTGTGCCAATATGTAGATTCTAATGTGACTCTTTTCTCATTTTTCCAACAGAGACACAGGCGGATGAGTCTGCTCCAGAGGGGAGCCTTGGCCGCCGAATTTCTGCTGGCTCTGCAGGGGAGGAACCAGTACATCCGGCTAAGGACCCTGCAGAAGCCAGTCCAGGGCAATCCCCCTCGCAGGCAGTGTCCCTCCTCACAGAACTCAATTTTAAATTGGATTTCCATACGGAGATTCTGCAGAGGATGGACGCCAGTCTGGTACGGGTGGCTGAGGCCCTGGAGTAAAATGCTGCGGCCAACGTGAACATTGGTCAGGCCCTGGCGGAAAATACCAGGGCCAACATCCGCATCGCCAATGCCCTGGAGCAGCTCGTTCGCCAGCACATGGTGGAGCCGACCTCCCTTCCTGCCGGAACATCAGGATCCTCCACCTCTGGCACAACATCAGCCAATCCTCCAAATGTGCCTAGCCCTGTGCCTAGTCCAGAGGCCACAACATCTGCCTCTGGACAGGCCAGCCCGATGACATCCCGGACCCGGTCTGGCGCCCTCCCTCCCCCTGCCAAACGAGGGAAAAAACGTTGACAGCACTGGCTACTTTTCCCACACTCCTTCTGTGCTTGCCCCATATTCCTTTCTGGCCAAAACTTCCCTCTCCTTTCTTGTGAATTGTTTTTAATTTTTAGCTTTACGTTTCCATAACTTTTATGTTTGCACAATTATTAAATTTTTTGGAATGAACACTGCAAAAAATGTTTGGGGAAAAAATGTGCATGAAATTGTTTTTATTTTCCAATAAATTTGAAAAAAATGTACGACATTGTATTCTGACATTATTGTAGAAATGGTTTACATTTAATCCTGGCCCACAAGGCAAAAACGCGCACCACCAACATTTTACCAGAGAAAAAAAAAGGGCTCTTTAAGGAACGTTTTTAAATTAACATAAGGATGCAAATTCACCAGCCAAAAGCAAAATGGCCAAAAACACACAAACATGATGACAATAGGCCAAAAACCAAATATCAACCCAAAAAAACCCCCCCACAAATGTACGCTAATTGATTGTGTAATCCTGACATTAGCAGCTATGATTTCCACCTGCGTACGGTTTTGTGCTAACCCTAAAAACTGATTTCAAAACACATTCCAAGCCGGTTTTCAATACAACACTAATTGATTTTCTGACAAGCCGTGATTAATCGATGCAACATCGTGGAGTGCCGGGACGGAGGAGAAGGCCATCGCCAATGTGGTCGAGTAATCCAGACCCTAAGCTGTGCGAGCATTTTGAACGGAAAGAGGATCATCCAGTGACGTATGAGTTGGTACGAACACATTTGACGTTCGCATCTGATAATGTATGTACGCCCCAAAAACGCCTCGCCACGCCTGCGTTTTTCCATCTCCACCCCGTCAACGCCCAAAAACGCCCTGTTCTGTCAATCACATTTGACATGTCACTTCCTGTACGCTATTTGACGAACGAGACAAAAAAACCTCGCAATCTGCCGTACGCACATGCGCAGTGTTACACTGACGCATGCGCGCTTTCTCAACATCGGAACGCAACGAGCGTACTGCTGTTAACGAACGGCTCTGAATCAGGCCCTATGATCGTTGGTGGTGCTCCCAAAGCCCAATATGTACACACTAAGCAGTATAGAAGAAAAAAGTAGGGCTATGGTCTGGGGCACTCTTACTAACAAATAATTAAATTGATTTAAGACATAACTTTTATTAGCAACAATAAAATAAAGTACCATATAGTTCATTCAAAATCAGATGGTATAATTCCATCATCAAAGTCAAAATTCACAATCATAATAAATTCTGAAGGCGAATTGTAAATATGTACACAATCAAAAACTGGATGTATTGGACTGGTAATACAAATTTACTAAGCTGTAAATATTAATATTGTCTGGCCTTGTGCAAAAAACAGTCCCAGATGTATGTTTTACTACACACCTGGTATTCCCTGGAGGTCACCTTCCAAGTACTAATCAAGCCAATTACAGTTTAGCTTCCAAGATCAGACGAGATTGGGCAATCAAGTAATGTATGGCTGTAGGTAATATTGGGAAAATTGCACAATTCCAGGTCAGAACAATATATATGTAGGACTAGTATCAATAGTCCATTTGTTTGCAAAATAACCAAAATCAAAGAAAGAATGCACAAGCAGACTATTTGTATCACATGTCTACATAATATGTCAAAAAGTGTTAGCAAAGTTAAATACACAATAATTATGCTATTTAAGCCCCCTTAATCAATAAGGAGGCAGAGCATATGTATTATACATTCATTGAAAGCCACACAAAAAAGGCATATTAGATTGGTTATACAGATTAGCATAAAGTAAATTGTATTAACATTATCTATCAAGCTAGGAGCACTATTGTATATACCAAAGTAAGAATATAAGTCAACATCTGACAATAATGATTGGTATACCTAGCACACATGACACAGCAATCTAACACCATCAAAATTGAAGCACTTCCTGTCACTGAATAAAGTAAGGTTGGCAAAAAAATCCAATTAAATACTAATAGCTAGTCAGCAGAAATCACTGTAAAAATCACTGCATATATATATATATACACACACACACACACATATCTGGACACAAAAGTCCTATATATAGCGTGAATCAATCAACTGGATGGTAAAATGAAATATCTATATCCAGAACTGGACACAAAAGTCCTATATAAAGCGTGAATCAATCAACTGGATGGTAAAATGAAATCCACTGATAAAAAATAATTTATAAATCAAGATAATTGTTTCAGGTGAAAAAGTTAAAAACAAATGGTACATAAGTATCTCTACACTTAAAAAGTGAGAGAGACCATGAAAAACCAGTGCTGCTATAGCTCACTGGGAAAACAGTATTTAGTAAGTAAGTCACACCTAATCGGCAAAATCGCCAGTGTGACAATAACAGAGACAGGGTGCATATGTATAAAAAAATATATAATATAGATGATAATCAAAGTAGACAATGGATCTCTATTATATGTGTCCACATGCTGAAATAGGAGTATGGTGAGCAGACAGCGCTATAAGATCACACATAAACCAAGCATTGTGCAGTAAATCAAATGTTGTGAAACAGAGATCCTGCTGTGTAGTAGTGCAAATACAATACCACTCCCGCATCCAAGGTCCAGAGAGATCCAACCCATATGCTGGCTGGATATCTGCAGAGTGTATATATCTGAGAGGACACGCATTTCGCCCGGCTGAGGGCTTGTTCACCCGAGGGCTTGTCCTTAGTATGCTTCAGATGGTCACACCACTGCCCTTGCAGCTCTTCTGAGCATCCTGAGGATGCTTCGGGCATTGCTGTGATCACCGCCGATTGTGGCCCCGCCCTAGTGTGCCGTCACACACAGAGGGGACGTGGCCTGCACCAGGCCCGCGAATAATGTTATATATATCAAAATGACCCTCGGCAGAAAAAATGTTCCCCACCCCTGCACTAGAAGAATGCATATTGCGGAAGCTGCAGCCAAACGCAGTCAGGCATCTTTTTCTGTAACCTCATATGATGATGATGCAACACCATCTCACTTTGAGTCTAGTAGAGGCGTCACCTTTAAAACAAACAAATCAGCGCCCAAAAAAAAGAAGAATACTAAGGCAGAATAAACTGAGTCTGACATTTCTGACATTATACTCATAGAAAAGCCTCCTTCCACCATTTATGCGCCCTCTTTAGGGATGAGCAGTACAAGTAAAGATGGTGATATAATAGAAATTGAGGTTGCTAGTGTGAAGGTGCAACAGGAGGATGAAGGGAATATTTGTGTACTATCTAACGCTAATGAGGATGTTGTTTGTGTAATCAGTCACCAGTGGCAGCAGTTCTGGCTCATGATAAAAAGAAAACCATTGTCATGCCTGGGCATAAGACCAGAAAAGCCACCTCTTGGGTGTGGAATTAGGCATCTATAAAATTTGTGAGGCCAAAGTTAGTACAGGTAGGAACGTCACTTCTTCCCTATTACATAATTTGCAGCAAATACATGAAACTTATTTAACACAATTATAGTAATTTGTAAAATAATAAGCAGTCCAGTATCAGCTCATTAATGATCAGAGGTAGTCCTTCCAAAAAATTGTTTTGTGGGGGCCCAAACAAACCAAGCACTTCTGCGACAAAAGTAGCAGTCCCTGTCACTGAAGTGTTTGTTTTTTTGAAACTGTGAATGTCCTTTGAAATATACAACATAAGGGTGTGTGGGAGGGCCCAAGGACAATTCCATCTTATACCACTTTTCTTTTCATATTGGGCTGTATTTTTGGGGGGGATTGGGGACGGTCATTTTTGCATAGACAATCATTTTTATTGGTTATTGCTCTAATACATTACTGCACATTTTTAAAAAGAAAATAATAATAATGCAATGTTAATAGACAAGGATTCCTGACAAGGGTTAGAGGACACATCACAAATATTAGGCGGCTGACCTGCTGGCCATACTGTCCCCCCCCCTCCTCCCTCATGCATTTTGTTAGTCAATCAAAAAAAATTAACTAATCATTCATTTCTTCCTTTACCTGCCTTCCACTACATGCATACTACGAAACCTTGAGATACAGAATAGGAAGAAAAATAGTTCAGAATAGGCTGTTTCATTTAAATTATTCTTAATGATTAAACATTTAACTGGAAAACAGTGTAAGTAAATAAAACAGTTGTGTCAAAGCTGTATAATCAGCTGAGACAGAATCTGTTTACAATCGGAATCTGCGCGACGCCATCTCACGAATGGCGACAAGACTCCATCTTAGAAATAGATCACACAACGCCATTTTGTCAAAACCACAGAGTAACAATCTTCCCCAGACACATACCGACAGTGTTTAACATGCTTAAAAAATTACTTATTAGCATTAGAACACTTTTTAGTAATCCTTCCAGAAATCATGCCATGATGTACACAAAGCCCATTCTGGGGACAACCTTGATACCATAACAAGCACAGTATACTAGGAAAACAACTAACAATACACCAGAATACTGTGAGTGTTTTACATATAAATTGGGAATCCCTGTATATAGACAGGTGTAGCTGTGGCAATTGTAATATGGCCCAGACACTTGAATTAAATCTGCTCTTTTTTAGACAGGCTGGCACCAACACGGTTGGGGGTCTCCACCCTGTTTGAAGCTCACTGCCCATAACACATTTGCAATGCAGTTTGAAAATGTTAGTAAGAAATTAGATAATATATATTAAATCCATCATAAATAGAATCTCATGCATAAACACCGCACATTACGCACAGTTGCGCTGCTAACATGATGCACATTAGCGAATGCACAATATCCTGCATGCGAACGCTGTTTATTAGCTGCATGCGTGCACATCTGCCCCAAATCAGATAAACCTAACTAGCGTCTTTTCCAAAACCCCTAATACTTACATAATGCACACTCACATAAAAGGTTCCATAGCTTTAAAGTATAAGGCCCTCATTCAGAGCCACTCGCAAACAGCAGTACGCTCGTTGCGTTCCGATGTTGACTAACTGCGCCTGCGTCGGTGTAACACTGCGCATGTGCGTACGGCAGATTGCGAGTTTTTTTGTTAGTAAGAGTGCCCCAGACCATAGCCCTACTTTTTTCTTCTATACTGCTTAGTGTGTACATATTGGGCTTTGGGAGCACCACCAACGATCATAGGGCCTGATTCAGAGCCGTTCGTTAACAGCAGTACGCTCGTTGCGTTCCGATGTTGAGAAAGCGCGCATGCGTCAGTGTAACACTGCGCATGTGCGTACGGCAGATTGCGAGGTTTTTTTGTCTCGTTCGTCAAATAGCGTACAGGAAGTGACATGTCAAATGTGATTGACAGAACAGGGCGTTTTTGGGTGTTGACGGGGGTGGAGATGGAAAAAAGCAGGCGTGGCGAGGCGTTTTTGGGGCGTACATACATTAGCAGATGCGAGCGTAAAATGTGTACGGACCGACTCATACGTCACTGGATGATCCTCTTTCCCTTCAAAATGCTCGCACAGCTTAGGGTCTGGATTACTCGACCACATTGGCGATGGCCTTCTCCTCCATCCCGGCACTCCTTGATGTTGCTGTGATTAATCGCGGGTGGTCTGAACAGCAATTAGTGGTGGATTGAAAACCGGCTTGGTATGTGTTTTGAAAGTAGTTTTTTGTGTTAGCACAAAAGCGTACGCAGGTGGAAATCATAGCTGCTAATGTGATGATTACACAATCAATTTACGTACATTTGTAGTAGTTTCTTTTGGGCTCAATTTGTTGGTTAGGGCCTATTGTAACAATAATGTCATCATGTTTTTTTGGTTTGTCCCTTTTTCTTTTGGCCTGTTGAATTTGCCTTGTTATGTTAAATTTGAAACGTTCCTTAAAGAGCCCTTTTTTGGGGGGGCATGTAAAATGTGGTTCTTGCCAGTTTGTGCCTTTTGGCCCAGGATTAAATGTAATCCATTGTGACAATAATGTGAGAATACAATGTCAGTTTTTTATTATTTTTTTATTGCTCAAACAAAAAATCACAAAAATAAAAATTTTTGGCAAAGTTTTTTTGCAGGGTTCATTTCCAAAGTTACAATAATTGGGCCAACATAAAAAATTTAGGAAATGTAGAACACAAAATTAAAAACAATTCACAAGAAAGGAGAGGGAAGTTTTGACCAGAAAGGAATATGAGCCAAGCACAGAAGGAGTGTGGGAAAAGTCGCCATTGCTTTCATCATTTTTTCACCTGTTTGGCTGGGGGAGGGAGGGCGCCAGACCGGGTCCGGGATGTCATTGGGCTTGCCTGTCCAGAGGCAGATGTTGTGGCCTCTGGACTAGGCACAGGGCTAGGCACATTTGGAGGATTGGCTGATGTTGTGCCAGAGGTGGAGGATCCTGATGTTCCGGCAGGAAGGGAGGTCGGCTCCACCATGTGCTGGCGAACGAGCTGCTCCAGGGCATTGGCGATGCGGATGTTGGCCCTGGTATTTTCCGCCAGGGCCTGACCAATGGTCACATTGGCCGCAGCATTTTGCTCCAGGGCCTCAGCCACCCGTAGCAGACTGGCGTCCATCCTCTGCAGAATCTCCGTATGGAAATCCGATTTGAAATTGAGTTCTGTGAGGAGGGCCACTGCCTGCGAGAGGGATTGCCCTGGACTGGCTTCTGCAGGGTCCTCAGCCGGATGTACTGGTTCCTCCCCTGCAGAGCCAGCAGAAATTCGGCGGCCAAGGCTCCCCTCTGGAGCACTCATCCGCCTGTGTCTCTGTTAGGAAAAATGAGAAAAGACTCACATTAGAATCTACATATTGGCACAATAACATTTCAGAGGTGGTGACATCACAAGATTTACCTGGGACAACATGAGGAGCCGCAAAGTCAGGCATGTCCGTATCCATGTTGGACACGCCAAACACCTCCACAGGCTGCACACACCCCTGTGCCAGCTCTTCTAAATCCGTCAACTCCAATGACATAGGGGTGGGACCCCCACCTGTCCCCCTTGCATGCCTAGCCCTGTCCGCGAGTTTTTGCTTTAGGCGATATTTGAAGTCGCCCCATCTGTGGGATAAAATGGAAACCATTTTCCTTTTGTTTAAAATGGGGTTTGTTTTTAGGGGGGGCAAGTGTTTACTTACCGCCGTTTGACATCCCGGGCTAGACGGACATAATCACCCACCCTATTGACAGCAACGGCTACCTCTTCCCACATTCTCCACTTCTGGCTTGTACTCATATTCCTGTCTGCCTGTGGCAGGATGTCCACACACTTCTGAATCAAAACCTCCATCTCCTTTCTTGTGAAATGTGGCTGCCTTTTTTTTTGGGCAGCTTTGGCCGGAATACTGGGCCCAGCAGCCTCTTCCATGTCATCCTCCTCACCTATTTGTGTAAATATTCAGATTTCTCAAAATCACAACTTGCCCAATCTTATGTTTCAAATTAATCATTGAGACAAAATGCATGAAAGACTTACCGCCTGACTCTTGTCCATTCTTTCCCTGGTCTGTAGCCATGTCTGAGGTCCAAACAAGAAAGACACCAGAATTTAAATGTGTTTTCGTGACGTATTTATACATGCGTCCTTATTTTGCGGCCGCATCATTGATTGTGCGTTCCTATGATCCCTCCTTAATTTGTGCTGGAAACGAAACACTATTTATGGCTTGGCGTGTCTCGAGTCGAGGTGGCGTTTTTGGATTGTTGGAGGTTACCTTGGTTGGAGTTTCTTGTTTGCGGATAAAGGAGTTGGCGTTTGGAGTTTATTTTGTTTGCTAGATTTGCGTTTATATTTTCCGTTCGCTTTTTTTTTTTTTTTTTTTGGCCTCGTTTCTTCATTTGGTAAGTTTTGTGAAGTCTAACTTTGGTTCAATTGGTGTCTCATTGTGTTTCTTCTTGTTTTTAATTTTTGGATCCATAATTTCATCTCTTTTAGCTTTTTTTTTATTTCGGACCCAAAGACCTTTTGATTTGGAATCTTATATATTTGCCCTTGGTAAGTCCATTTTTTATCTTGTATTTGCGAACTAATTAGCGCATTTTTCTCTGTTTGTATAGTGACTTGTATTGGCGAAATAATTAGCGCATTTTTCTATGTTTGTTTTTTGACTTGGATTTGCGAACTAATTAGCGCATTTTTCTCAGTTTGTATAGTGACTTGTATTGGCAAAATAATTAGCGCATTTTTAAATGCTTATTAATCCTGTAAATTGTTTGTGGTTGCCCTTTCGCATTTTTGGCTTACATTTCAACCCATTTTGATGTACTGTGTGCAATGTCGTTTTGCTCTTTGGCCAAATGTGTGTTTCGCCTATTTTATGTTTTGTCTAGCACAAAATTTAGAAACATAAATGCACAGACTAAACTTTTATAAATTAATATTGGGATTATTTTCAGTTTGGACGTATCATGACAATACCCCGGCATGTAAGCAGCAATGGATGCTATCATCAAGCTAAGTTGTTCTTAATTTTCTTTTGGGGTGGGTCCAAAGCCTTACATTCAAATCTTGCCATTTCAGGTTGATCTTGGGCGGATTGTTCTGGCCATGCTCCCGGAAGCCGACCAACCTCAATCTCGTCCCAGGCGTAGGCATCGTAGGCGTGCAAGGCCCCAGATATTTCGAACACGTGTCACCCTTTTTGGAATGCCCGATGATGAGGTTTTAAGATGCTACCATCTTCCTCCCAAAATCATCATAGACACTCTCTCATTAATTGAGAGTGATCTTGAGCGGCAAATTGACAGTCCAACAGCAATACCACCACTTACGCAATTTATGGCGGTGTTACATTTCTGTGCCTCAGGATCATTTCAAACAACGGTGGGAATAGTGGCGGGCATCTCCCAATCCTCCTTTTCAAGGATCCTGAGGGCAGTGATGGAGGCACTTTTCAAGCACCTCCATCATTTTATTAAAATGCCTTTGGATATGGGTGCCCTTAGTGTGGCCAAGGCCAATTTTTACCAAATAGCTGGCTTCCCACACATCATAGGGGTTGTGGATGGTACTCACATACCACTTCAGCCTCCAGCACGGCTGGAAGCCATATTTCGCAACCGTAAACACTATCACTCCCTGAATGTAATGGTGGTATGTGATGCCTCCCTCCAGATCCTGTCCCTGAATGCAAAATTACCAGGAAGTGCACATGACTCCTTCGTCATCCGGCAATCAGGGATATGGCACAAATTAAACAACCTACAAGCTGGTGATGCGTGGCTTCTGGGTAAGTGGAGACCTTTAGTACATAACAATGTTAAGCTTGATACACAGTGATCCTGATGTTGTCTATTCTTTTTTCACAGGAGACAGTGGATACCCTTGCATGCCCTGGCTGCTCACTCCTTATGTGGCTCCCACACCAGGTCCACAAAGTGAGTTTAATACCGCACTTACAGCCACCAGGCAAGTGGTGGAGCGCTGTATCGGCCTTTTAAAAGGCCGATTCAGATGCCTCCACCGCTCTGGTGGCGAGCTCATGTATTTGCCGGATATGGTTTCGAAAATTGTGGTCCTGTGTGGGATCTTTCACAACATCGCCATAAGGAGTGGTGTTCCAATGCAGCCAGAGGATGCCTTACCTGAGAATGGCCCCCCCGAGGTTGGTCGGAGGTCAGTATGTGGGGGGGCCATACGCGATGATGTGGTGGCCCGATATTTTAGGTAATTATTGACCAAACAACAGTGTGTATACCCAATGTGTTACGTTTTTTTGGCGTTCATCTTTTTTGATATTAATTGTTGCACCATCTTCTGTTTGTTTGCATAATCTTTGGCACTCCCACGATGACTACTTCCTGCTACCCTTCAAAAACCTTTATGTGGAAACTTCTGGAATATATTATGACACCCATATTGCAACGCCATATTTTTGAAATCATGTGGGCATGGACCTTCGTCAACCAGTTCTTGATTTGTTGTGTGTTTGTTTCCTGTTTTTGGTATGTGGTGTATTTCTGATTATCACTGTGTGTTTTGTTTGTGAGTGACCACTTTGTATTTTGATTTCTGTTGTGAATAAATATTTGGAGAGTGTAATTTGTTTCCTTTTTGGGCATGTTAGAAGCAAGTGTAAACAAACTCCCAAACGTTAATTTTACCTAAGGGGTAACCCAGTAATGAAGCAAGTGGAGCTAAAATGTAATATGTTTTCGGGGTACTAACCAACACACCAAGGAATCCTGTACAATCAGTTGCCTTCGTAAGATTGTCCTAAGCAGTTTTGCCACCAAATAGGAACCTGAAAAATGTTGTAAACTATCATGTTGTCCACCCCAAAAAAGGAAAATGACATTGGTACTGGGAGGGGTTTCTTGTGCCTGTTTGCATTCAAAATACAACACACAATCTGTAGTGAGATTCTGTGGCAATCCTTGCTTGAAGAGTCTACTTATGTCAGTGTAAAGAATGTTGGATTTACTAAAAACGCATGAGACAGAGCTTGACTTAAAACTGATTTATTAGGAAACAATTATAAAAAAAAACAAAAAAACTAATTCCTAAGGAGGACCAACAGATGGTCCAGTGACCTGCTCCCGCATACGGGCCACACAGTGACAGATTTCTGCCCGACGCCTCTGTTCCTCTGTGGGTGACAAAAGTTTGGGGATTAATAAATCTATAATGAAGCAACATTCTAAAAAAACACAAAACAAGCAAACCAAAACTTAAAAGCTTGTGGGCAAAAAAAACATTACATGGATAAAACCCAGCAACCCAAAATGTCCTAGGCCAAAAATACAAGGGCCCTAAAAAAATGCACACAGGTGTGATATGTGTATGGTGAAATCAGCAGGAACAGGTAAAGACAACCCCCAAAAATACCCTAAGGCAACAGAAAGCCAACAAAAATATGGACGACACATGATTACATACAAACAGTTTGTGGTGCCCAAAATAAAATTAAAAAACATACCGTTCGGCAAAACGCCAGAGCCAGAAGCCACTCCCTGGACCACCTCGGAGGTGGCTACATTCCCCAAACCTAGGGGCAGGGTGTTGGAAAAATCCTGGGAGGGGGTATTTGGAGGAGGGACGGATGGAGGAGAGGGGGAATTGGGCTGGAGGGGAAGTAGACCTGAAATCTCGGCCACAGGGTCTGGGGAGGAGGGGGTAATTGAGGAATTGGGAGTTGGAGAGAGGGGCCGGGACCGGCGTCTTGTCTGGCGATGACGCCGTAGTCTTTGCTGTGCCCCTAAAAAATGAAAAAAATATTGTGGTTAGTTTCAACAGGAATCCAAAATAAAAAAAAATAAAAAATGTACAATGACTAAATAGGACAGACATGAAAACATGCACATGCAGATATGACTACAATGACTAAATAGGACAGACATGAAAACATGCAGATATGACTACAATGACTAAATAGGACAGACAGGAAAACATGCACATGCAGATATGACTACAATGACTAAATAGGACAGACATGAAAACATGCACATGCAGATATGACTACAATGTCTAAATAGGACAGACAGGAAAACATGCACATGCAGATATGACTACAATGACTAAATAGGACAGACATGAAAACATGCACATGCAGATATGAGTACAATGACTAAATAGGACAGACATGAAAACATGCACATGCAGATATGAGTACAATGACTAAATAGGACAGACATGAAAACATGCAGATATGACTACAATGACTAAATAGGACAGACAGGAAAACATGCACATGCAGATATGACTACAATGACTAAATAGGACAGACATGAAAACATGCACATGCAGATATGACTACAATGTCTAAATAGGACAGACAGGAAAACATGCACATGCAGATATGACTACAATGACTAAATAGGACAGACATGAAAACATGCACATGCAGATATGAGTACAATGACTAAATAGGACAGACATGAAAACATGCAGATATGACTACAATGACTAAATAGGACAGACAGGAAAACATGCACATGCAGATATGACTAAATAGGACAGACATGAAAACATGCACATGCAGTTAGGGCCCACAAGATAAACTTGAAAACCACAGTCCATAAAACTTACTTTCCACGATCTGCATGCGAAAGCATGCCAGCAAGCGGGGCGTACGCCGGTGCAGGTCCGACCACCTGCGCTCCAGCTGGCCAATATGTCGGCGTGAGCCGAAGGAGCGCAGGCGGCGACGTACCTCCGCATATGCGGAACGCTTTCGGCTATTTGAGATGGGTGGAGACTGACTGGTGATCCGCCTGTCCATCACCTCCGCCAGCACCAGCAGTTCGCGCCTGGTGAATGCGGCGGATCTCATGATGGCAATGGTGTTTTTTTAGAAAAATATTGGTAAGTGTATGAGTCATGTGTTCGACAGGGCCACAAATCTCTTGAGAGTTATGATAGGCTTGATGCAGTGACATGCGTAAGCAAATTTAAATAAAGAAATGAACCACAGAAAATTTGTGGGGATACAAACAAATAGAACAATTGTTTAATTGGGGCTAACATGTCTTTGGAACAATAAAAGCGAAGGTTTCAGCCGTACGTATTCTGCGAGTAAACACAAACACGGACAAGATTAAAGTTTATTGTATTGTGTTGAAAAAAAAAAAAACAATTAAGCTAATTTATACATTGATTGGCATGATACGATTGAGGGAGGTAGGCAGAAAAAAACGAGCAGGTAATCGGAATCTGACAGGCCCACTTCCGGTTTGTACTTGTGCGTGCGTTCCCTTCAAGCCATTTCGGGGATGTACGCTCGCTATGTGGCACGCTCGTTAGTTAGAGGAGGGGTCGGCTGAGTTTGGGGCGGATTTTTAGCTGCGTACGAAAATACGAGCGAGTGCTTGAATTAAAATATTTTTTTACGTACGCCGAACGTACGTACGCCCAATTGCGAGTGGGTCTGAATCAGGGCCTAAGATCCAAGTTTTATACATTTATTACAAATGCTGTGAAATAAAGACTATTTTGGTATCTAAGGTTTAATATGTGATAAGTAAGCCGTGTTTGGTATTGTACTGATCTGCAACAGCTTTCCGGTACCATCGGTGAGAAGATCGCAATATGCATTCGCAACTTATGGACCGTAGAGACTTAAAGCACCAAAATGTATTTTGTGAAACCAACAGCCTAGATTTGCATGCAGGGAGAATAGAGGAGGCAACAAGCTGTTAGAGGCTGTTCTGTGTCCATTTGAATCAACCTGTTAAATGCCCTGTAACAGATGCACCCACACTGGGAACCAATGGGATCAGCAACAAACTTCTCCATTGTGTTGTCTGTTTCTGTGAGGGTATAAATGTGTGTGTTGTGACCCCAGTCTGGAGTCTTCTTGCTGATTGACGGAGGTTTCTTGCTGATGCCGGTATCTGGTCCAGAGCGCGTGCGTAATGTATAACTGTATCTTGGGTCTGTATAATTCTTTGCGCTAAATTGTACTTAGATCACAGCGTGTAACTAACTGTACTTTAGTTGAATAATACTTTGTGCTTTGGAAACACATGTTCAAGGTCTAAAGTTTTTATTTTACTGTATGACTGCGTACGCAAATAGCGTCAATTTTAGAGGTTTATAGGCAGGGTTTAGAAGGTATAGGTAGGTGCATATAGAGGTTGAAATCCAGTATCCTTAGTTGATTATTTTTCTGTCAGATATTTGTATTTCTGTCTTTAAGGCAGTGATGTGCTGCTTTTCTGTAGGCAGTGTCTGTTAGAGATGTTATTGTTTACACTTGTGGAGTGGCAATGAAAAGAAAGTGGGTGTGAATACCACCAGCGCTAACAAAAACTCGTGTCACTCAAATAATGGGTAAAATTACATTCCTCTAGTAACAATCATGAATAAGTCATAGTCCATCTTTTCCTCCAATGACAATATAAGATGAAGGTTCCTTGAATATTCTCCTTCTCACTGTGCCAAATCACCTCCAGATGTTCTCACCATAGGTGATATCATGAATAAAGCACATGGAAGAAAAAATACATATAGTGTAATACTGTTTTAATCAGTAAAAAACACAACAGGACAACAACATAAAATCAATATCCAGAAAGTAAAAAGTGGCAAATTCTCCCCCGGATTCATATGGATATAAAAGGGCTAATTACCAGCAGGGCTTTCAGAACTGGATGTTGACAGTTCTGTGAAAGCATGAAGTGCAAGTCTTTGGGAGTCCTGGAAAAGCTCCTCCAGATGAGTACCGTCTGTCTGCTGGAAATAATCCTCCAATCCTTTGGACCACCAGGGGGAACAGCCACAGTTGTGCCGACACGTTTCAACCCTTATCAAGGGTCTTTTTCAAGGCTAGTTTAATGTTCAAAGATCCCTCCCCTCCTTAAATACGGCTATCAGCCAATCAGCACATAAAGAAATGCAACCTAACTATACACAGAAATCTGTTACCTAATGTTAAGTCCCCTCCCATCCTGGTTAGAGATAAGCCAATCAAGTGCTGTATCCCTATAAGCAACTCTCAAAGAAGCTCCGGCTGTCCGATCACGTAGCATCATGTGATCAGCTGGTGCCATGACAACAGTGTGTACGGAAGTGTCTCTTCATGCGGCATGTGAACAAAGTCCTGAGCGTCCTCCGAAAGACTCTACTCACGTGACCTGACCTGATAATCTGCTGAATGGTCTGTCGGTGCCATGGAGATATGTCAACAAGGAAGTCACTCCGTGTATATCGTCCGGACACTTCTCCGTTCATGAAGCACCTCAGGGAACACATCGGTGAATGGGTTCTGTTTAGTTTCTGAATCAGTCCCCTTTCATCATGAAAGCACAAAAGTGCATGTGCTATATAAATATAATAAAAAACGTGTCAGAATCACAAAATACAACATTATAAAACAAGAAGATATCATATACCAAAACAGAGAGACTAAAGTTACATACAATATATAAGATTTATATAAACCATTTAAGCTCGAAATCAGAATTTATGCCTCCTGGTTGCAACGTATTAAAATCATAAATTAATTTCATCTCTTTGCAAGTTGTTTCTACTTCAGGGTTCATAGGGTATCCACAGGATACCTTGGGGTATAGGTGGTGACGTCAGTCTTCAGGCACCACAGAGTTAAAGTTTTCAGCCTCCCAGGATGCATCTGGGTCCCTCTCCTATACCCCGCCCCCGGGCCAAGGCATCTCAGTTTCGTCGGTGCCTGGCCGGAGTCGGAGGCACTGTGCAGAGGGGGGCTATGAAGAGCCCCTGAAGTTTCTTTTAAAGGCAGCGCTGGCTGCACATCTGGGAGTACAGCATGGACAGTCAGTACTGACGTCCATGCTGTCTCCCCTACACCCCGCCGGTACTGATCCGGGGATGCTGGTAGACATCTGGGGTCACGGCTAGCGGTGTCCCCAGATGTTTTAGACCATGGCCGGATCCAAGGGGATGCAGGTAAGCAGCGGGGTCCCGTGGTGGGTCCCCGCTGGTCACATGGTCCTGAGTCCCCAGGCAGGGGGCTCCCTGGGGACTGGCTGCAGCGTGGAGCCAGGCGACCAACCTGCGCTTCCACTACCCCCTGGGACAGCGGGCCGCTGCTGAGCGGCATGCGCTGCGGCGTCCCAGGGGTTAAATGCATGCCAGGGGAGCGCGCTTTCCCTGTCTCACAGCCGGCGCCTCCCCTGCTGCACACAGCCTCTCTGCTCTGCCTGATTGGCCACAGTGTGTCAGCTGTCCTCCCCAGGCCGGCCTCCTTCATCTTCTGCTCCTCGGTGGCCATCTTTAAAGCATGGTGAACACTGCTGGAAGCCTGTGAGTGGTGGCATTGCGGTCTGGGTCCCCCAGCATACCTCTCCTCTGTTTGTCACAGGTTACGTTGGCAGCAGCAAAATCTGCATGTCTTCTGTCTGCTACGATTCCTTCTAGTGCTGGTGGGTCGTCCTTTTGGCCTCACAGGGCCCAACGTAGGCCTAAAGTACAGTCCTTTCCACGGCAGGCTGGGGCCAAGAAATTGTCCAAGCCCAAGAAACAGGTCTGGAGTACCAGACGTCCGGCTCCTAGGTCAGATAACAAACCTGCGGCCTGACGGTCCAGGCCTCCTTTTGGGGGACCCCAAAGTGGGGGGCGCCTGCTTCAGTTCGCCCGGTGCTGGTCGCAGTGCATGTTCCAATTTCCCAGAGGGGCATGGGTTTCTATTCCATTCTATTTTTGGTGCAGAAACCCAATGGGTCTTACCGTTCAATACTAAACCTAAAGGCCCTCAGCAAGTCCTTGAGGGTGCCTCTGTTTCGGATGGAGACCCTGCGGTCCATTATTCTGGCACTGGAACCTGGGGACTACATGGTGTCATTGGACATCCAGAACGCTTACCTGCATGTCCCTATTCTTTTGCGCCATCAGCAGTTCCTCAGATTGGCAATCTGCAACGAACATTTCCAGTTCCGGGCACTGCCTTTTGGCCTGGTGACTGCTCCACGGGTATTCACCAAGGTCATGGCGGCTCTCCTGTGGACGCAGGGAGTCCGACTGTTGCCTTATCTGGATGACCTCCTGTTGATAGCGGGGTCTCCAGAGCTTCTTTTACACCATCTGGATCTGATGATTGCGGTACTGCAACGTCACGGCTGGTTGACAAACTGGTAGAGGTCCACTCTCACCCCGTCTCAGAGGATCCTGCACCTCGGGGCCTTATTGGACTCCAGGCAGCAGTGGATCTTTGTGATGGAGGAAAAGATCCTTGCTTTGTAGTTGAGGGTGCGCAGTTGTCTGCAGTATCGTCGAGTGTCGATACACTTGGCAAAGAGGTTATTGGGCTCAATGGTGTCGGTATTCGACATGGTGGAGTACGCCCAATTTCACTCCAAACAGCTGCTGCTATTGATCCGGTCCAGATGGAATGGATTGCCTCAGTGTCTCAAGTCCCAGGCGATGGGGCTCACTCCGGATGTTCGCCTGTTTCTAACCTGGTGTTTGCAGACGACCCACCTCAACAAGGGTCGCCCGTTCTGGGTGGCGAACTGGGTCCTGTTAACAACGGACGCCAGTCTCCGGTGCTGGGGAGCTGTCACGGGTCCACACTTGTTTCAGGGCAGGTGGACTCGGGCGGTAGCGGAGCCTCCAATAAACATTTTGGAGCTCCATGCGGTGTCAAGAGCTCTCCAGCGGGCACAGCCGGTTCTCCAGGGTCACCCTGTGCAGGTCCCGTCGGACAACGCCACCACGGTGGCCTATTTAAACCAGCAAGGAGGAACCGGGAGAGTGGTCTTTATACCAGGAAGTCTTTCGGAGTCTGGTGGACAAGTGGGGTCTTCCAGAGATAGACCTCATGGCGTCCCGGCACAACAACAAGTTGCCAGTGTACGGGTCTCGAACAGGAGATGAAAAGGCGTCTCTGGTGTATGCCCTGTCCGTCTAGTAGACGTTCCAGTTTGCCTACCTTTTCCCTCCGTTTTCCCTTCTTCCGCGGGTATTACGGAAATTCAAATCAAGAAGGAGGTACGCTACTGTTGATAGCTTCCGAGTGGCCCAGACGGCACTGGTTCTCCGACCTCCAGAGTCTGTCAGTAGACGTTCCTCTGAGGTTACCATTACGACCGAATCTGCTGTCATAGGGTCCTTGTCTTCACCCGGACCTGACTCGGTGTGGCTGTTGAAACGGTCATGCTAAGGTCCAGAGGGTTTTTCTAGCTCTGTGGTGCAAACCATACTAAGAGCTCGTAAACCTTCCTCGGCAAGAATCTACCATCGTGTGTGGCATACTTTCTTCCGGTGGTGTAGACCTAGAGGGTATTCCCTTAGGGAGTTCCGCCTGTCTAGGGTGTTGGCTTTCCTACAGGCTGGACTGGATCATGGGCTTCGCCTGGCTTCTCTGAAAGTGCAGGTGTCTGCCCTGTCAGTCTGGTTTCATCGTAGGATTGCTGCGCTCTCTGATGTGCACACCTTTATGCGAGGTGTTCTTCGCATTCAGCCACCTTTTGTTCCACCAGTGGCGCCTTGGAATTGGGCTGTGGTCCTGAGAGTTCTCTAGGGACCGCCGTTTGAACCACTGGACTCAGTGGACTTTAAATGGCTTACAGCTGAAACCATATTCCTTCTGGCCATTGCCTCGGCCAGACGGATTTCGGATTTAGGGGTTCTCTCTTGTAGACCCCCTTTTCTGATTTTTCATAGGAATAGGGCGGTGCTTCGCACTCGTCCGGGATTCCTTCCCGAAGTGGTATCCAGTTTTCACATCAATGAAGAAATTGTCGTGCCGGCTTTCAATTCACCTGGACTTTCAGTGGGTGACGCCACTTGGGATGTTGTGCGGGCATTGAGAATTTATGTTGACCGCACTTCTTCTTTTAGGAAGTCGGACGCCTTGTTTGTCCTCTATGGCTTCCGTAAAAAGGGTTGGCCTGCTTCAAAGTAGACTTTGGCAGGCTGGATTCGTATGGCAATTTCAGAAGCTTATCTTCATGAAGGTCTTCCAGTTCCCTCCTTGGTGAGAGCTCATTCCACTAGGTCTGTGGGTCCTTCGTTTGCAGCTAGACGTGGTGCCTCTGCAGTTCAGATCAGCAAGGCTGCTACGTAGTCTTCTGTCAATACCTTTGTGAGGTATTACGCTTTTCACATATTTGCCTCTCAGGATGCTTCCTTCGGGCGGCGGATTCTCCTCTCAGCACAGGAGCGTCCCCACCCTTAAAGGATACTGCTTTGGGACATCCCCAAGGTATCCTGTGGATACCCTATGGACCCTGAAGTAGAAAATATGAGATATGGTAAGAACTTACCCTTGTTATCTCTATTTCTACGAAGTCCATAGGGTTCCACAGGACTCCCGCCCTGGTGCACCTGTACTGCAGATGGGCTTTATTCTGGTCACCGGTTTTTCCGTCTCCCTATGGTGAGAATGTGATTCTTGTGAGTGTCCAGATTTTTTTCTTCTCTCTCTTTCTTCTCCTCCTCCGGCCTATGGCTTGTGACGTAACTGAGATGCCTTGGCCCGGGGGCGGGGTATAGGAGAGGGACCCAGATGCATCCTGGGAGGCTGAAAACTTTAACTCTGTGGTGCCTGAAGACTGACATCATCACCTATACCCCAAGGTATCCTGTGGAACCCTATGGACTTCGTAGAAATAGAGATAACAAGGGTAAGTTCTTACCATGTCTCATATTTTTGCTAGGTCATTTCTTCTCCAGTTTTCTTTAACAAGTTTAATACCAGCAAAACGTTTGATATTAGTAATAGAACAGTTATGTATTAATTTAAAGTGTTGGGATAAAGCATGTGAATCTAAGCCTTTTTTTCATATTTCTAATATGCTCACTTAGGCATATTTTTAAAGGCCTAGATGTTCTGCCTATATACACCAAATTGCACGTACATTCTATCATATATATCACACCATACGTTGCATTGATGAACTCATTAATGGTATGTTTATACCCATTAATTTCGAGTTCTTCTATTTTTGATGTTTCACCTATATTTTTATTTTATATATACTTTATTAGAAACATGTATTCATATTAAACTTATACAATTAATTTTCAAGTTTTTAAAAAAATGTTCAATCTTTTGCAACAATTGTATTTTAACAGTATTATATCAATTATTAAACAGTTTTTCCTAAATCTTATTAAGAGATATGCATGTACGGGAGCCTTTTCCATTTTACCCAAATTTGAGTCTATTCAACTAACTCTATCGGGTCTTCCCTTATTATCATCTGATTTTCATACCACTGTGTTGGCATGAAGCATTTTCTAATCTGTATTTTTATATTCATAGATGTTATTTCAATAAAACTTTCCCATGTATCAAACAGTTGTTTTACTTGTTTTTCTTTTTGTATTGATGCCTCCACCTATTCCATCCGGAATATATAGTACAATTTTGCCCTAAATAACGGCATCTTTGGAGGTTGATTATTTATCCACATTTGTAACACACTCTTACGCGCTGCTGATGATACTGCTAATAATAATTTTTTGTGACCTTTATGTATACTGTACACCTACATTTTTTACATTTTTCACATCATGCAACTCCCACACCTATAAAAACCCTTAAATGTCACATTACACACTGGTTTTTCTAAAGACAAAGCACTCTTAATTTAATTTATTTGCCAATTAGGAGCTTTTTTATATATACATTTGGGGCGATCCGGCAATAAAGCCCCTATAATGGGATCCTTTTGAAATAAAGGCCAATGTTTTATGAGAATATTCTCAATATCTTTGTATTGACTATGGTAACTCGTTACAAAGGCCCATTGGTAAATATCATTACCATCATTTCTACGTTTTGGGTGATTAGTAAGAAGGTCCGACCTCTTTATCTAATCAGCTTCTAATGATGCTTTTTCTATTGTACTTTCATCATACCCACTTGCAATAAAATTATCCTTCATCTCTTTGGCCTGTACCTGATATATGGCCTCTTCCATGCAGTTGCATTTTAATTGCTTAAATTGGCTGTTTGGTATTGACTTCAGCCAATTTCTATGGTGGCAACTGTCATTCTGAATAGAAGTTCCTGAATCAGTTGGTTTTTGAGATGTTGAGATGTTGAATAAATTATTATTTAAAAAAGACACAAAAGACAAAATTCATCTAAAACAGATCTAGGTCCTGTACATAGAAACAGAATGTCATCTATATATCTCCACCAGGACACCAGGTTCCCTCCGACGGGATTGTTAGTCCAAACGCAATCCACTTCCCATTGGCCCATGAAAATGTTTGCGTAACTCGGAGCGAACCTAGTGCCCATAGCGGTGCCAACCTTCTGGAGATAAAGACAATCTTTAAACTTAAAATACTTATTGTTTAAAATGAAATTGACCCCTGCAATTACAAATTCCTGAAGTGAAACTTCTAAAGTGCTGGAAGATAGAAAATTAGTGATGGCCCTAATACCTGCTTGATGGTCAATTATAGTGTAAAGCGATTTTAAGTCCACTGTGACAATTAGGATAGTATCATCCCAACCTTCTTTTGGTAAAAAAATCAATAAATCCCTAGTATACGTAAGATGGGATTTATTAGTGCTTACCAAGGGTTACAAATAAAAATCGATAAGTTCTGACAAATTGGCCGTAACAGATTCCAGCCCCGACACAATTGGCCATCCTGGTGGATGGAGTGGGTTTTTGTGGACTTTCGGGAGTGTATATATGACAGGTATCATAGGTTCTGGATTAATCAGAAATTTCTGTTCCTTATCCTCAATCACTCCCAAATTGCTATACTTATCCACTAAAACATATAAGCTTCTCTAAAATGTTTTTAGTGGGATCAGATCTCAGCTTATGATAAGTTGTTCTACATATAACTCCAACACTTCATTTTCATACCATTCCTTGTCTATTACTACCACTCCACTGCCTTTGTCGGCGGGTTTAATCACTAACTCCATATTCTCTTGTAAGTTTTTAAGAGCCAATCTTTCCTTAAAAGTTAAATTGCATCTAGTATTTCTATTTTTCAATTTCCTTATGTCTTCTTGAACTAAAGCACTGAAAGTGTCCAAGAAATTTCCTTTCACATGAGAAGGAGAAAATACCGATCTTGGTCTAAAAGGGGTGGGGGACATATTGGCCATGGAAGATTCTCCATCTTTTTCTTTTCTAGAAATATTTTTTTTTAAAGATAATTTTCTCATAAATTTGTGGACATCAACTAATGTGGAGAATTTATTTACTCCTGTCGAAGGGGCATATTTTAATCCTTTTTCTAGAACTGATGTTTCATATGGGGTTAAAGAATGGGAACTGATGTTAAACATTTTAACCTTTTTCAAATCCCCATCTTTGTCTTCTGTATCCTGAACTGCACTAATATTTTTCATTAAATCTTTTTTTCAATTTTTTTTGGTCCGCTTAATCTGTTTATTCCGTCTATGCTTCCCTCCCCTCTTACCCTGGGACCGTAGCCAATTATCTCAGTATGTATGGATGTTTGCCCTTTCCTAAAAAAGGTTTAGAATCATGGTGATTTCTCATATTCAATGCACCAAATGGTGAAGCATTGGGATCCCTTCTCCGTGTATAGTCCCCTTCTTTCCTCCACTCGAGGTCACCCCAAATGTCCTACCTATATTCCTTTGGGGTATATAGGAGTTAAAATCTTCTCCATATTCTTTCTTTCTTCCCCAATTGTCTCTCCTTTCTGTATACGTATTAATTGTGTCTTCCCTCGATTTAGTAGGATAGTATTTAGATTTTCTGAAGGACTAGGTTTCCACATTGAAGGTTCTATTTCTATCCATCCTTGCATCGCGGAAGGATGGGACATAGCCTCCGTTTGTGTTTATGTTTTCCCTCTCTGAACCCCGAAAGCCTTCTTGGTGAATGTTCTGGTCATTAACTGAGAATTGTATTAGGTTGGCTGCTTCTTTTTTGTCTCTATTAGATGTCTTTATTTTTTTTTTCCTCTATTATCAATTTCATTAGGGAAAAAGAACACTCATTTATAATCCTATCCCAGTTGGTTTTGAACTGATCAGAAGCAGTGGTAAATGAGGCTATTTTTTGTTGAGTGATATAGCTGTGGTTTTGTGATGAGGTTTTGATGACAGTGGGAAGTAGCTCAGGCGTGCTTTTACATTGGGAAGTGAGTGGTCATTGGGAAAATACTGCACAGTCATGTGATCTAGTGTGTCCCATCATGTTGGTGGGATTTCAGATATTACAACATACCTATATATATATATATATATATATATATATATATATATGCAAAACAAAAAGGTGAAAAACAAGCGCCTCATAGTGAAATACTTTTTATCAATTGGGCACGCACCATTAATATTAAGCGTGCCGTAAATTATAAGAATGTAGACGTGTGATAAATAATCCTCTGGATCTCTATGTCACCCTCTTGGATTATAGATAGTCCGGTTCTTATACCACAGTCATTGATTTATATATGGAAGCAAAAACACACTCTCATAGTGTATTATCACTAACAATTTAATAGGACATACAGTTAACACACACAAAAAGTTGCATAATTACATTTAAAAAGTTCATTATGGGCTTATCTGAGATAGTGAAAGCATCAGGTAACAGAGGTCCTCGCTGCCTCATATAAATATATATATACAGTCAGGTCCATAAATATTGGGACATTGACAGAATTTTCAGATTTTGGCCTCTATTCACCACCACAATGGTTTTGAAATGAAACAAACAAGATGTGCTTTAACTGCAGACTTTCAGATTTAATTTGAGGGTAATTACATCCAAATCAGGTGAACGGTGTAGGAATTAAAACAGTTTCAATATGTGCCTCCCACTTTTTAAGGGGCCAAAAGTAATGGGACTATCAACTCAAAAGCTATTTCATGGACAGGTGTGGGCTATTCCCTCGTTATTTCATTATCAATTAAGCAGGTAAAAGGTCTGGCGTTGATTCTAGGTGTGACATTTGCATTTGGAATCAGTTGCTGTCAACTCTCAATATGAGATCCAAAGAGCTGTCACTATCAGTGAAGCAAGCCATCATTAGGCTGAAAAATCAAAACAAACCCATCAGAGAGATAGCAAAAACATTAGGTGTGGCCAAATCAACTGTTTGGAACATTCTTAAAAAGAACGAACGCACCGGAGAGCTCAGCAACACCAAAAGACCCGGAAGACCACGGAAAACAACTGTGGTGGATGACAAAAGAATTATTTCCCTGGTGAAGAAAAACCCCTTCACAACAGTTGGCCAAATCAAGAACACTCTCCAGGAGGTAGATGTATATGTGTCAAAGTCAACAATCAAGAGAAGACTTCACAAGAGTGAATATAGAGGGTTCACCACAAGATGCAAACCATTGGTGAGCTACAAAAACAAGAAGACTAGATTAGAGTTTGCCAAACAACATCTAAAAAAGACATTACAGTTCTGGAACAACATCCTATTGACAGATGAGACAAAGATCAACTTGTACCAGAGTGATGGGAAGAGAAGAGAAGGAAAGGAACTGCTCATGATCCAAAACATACCACCTCATCAGTGAAGCATGGTGGTGGTAGTGTCATGGCGTGGGCATGTATGGCTGCCAATGGAACTGGTTCCCTTGTATTTATTGATGATGTGACTGCTGACAAAAGCAGCAGAATGAATTCTGAAGTGTTTCGGGCACTATTATATGCTCATATTCAGTCAAATGCTTCAGAACTCATTGGACAGCGCTTCACAGTGCAGATGGACAATGACCCAAAGCATACTGCAAAAGCAACCAAAGAGTTTTTTAAGGCTAAAAAGTGGAATGTTATGCAATGGCCAAGTCAATCCCCTGACCTGAATCCGATTGAGCATGCATTTCACTTGATGAAGACAAAACTGAAGGGAAAATGCCCAAGAACAAGCAGGAACTGAAGACATTTGCAGTAGAGGCCTGGCAGAGAATCACCAGGGATGTAACCCAGCGTCTGGTGATGTCTATGCGTTCCAGACTTCAGGCTGTAATTGTCTGCAAAGGATTAGCAACAAAGTATTAAAAAGTGAAAGTTAGATTTAGGATTGTTTAGTTTGTCCCATTACATTTGGCCCCTTAAAAAGTGGGAGGCACATATAGAAGCCGTTGTAATTCCTACACCGTTCACCTGATTTGGATTTAATTACCCTCAAATTAAATCTGAAAGTCTGCAGTTAAATCACATTTTGTTTGTTTCATTTCAAAGCCATTGTGGTGGTGAATAGAGGACAAAATATGAAAATTCTGTCAATGTCCCAATATTTAAGGACCTGACTGTTTATATATATATATATATATCGCGCATAAAAGTTTTATTTATAAAATATCCAAACTCGGTAAAACAATGCTCATACCAATTTTAAAATTGTGTAGGTGTTATGAATGTACCTGCACTATTTGCATGAGACCCCTAGAGCTCGCAGATGGGGCTCATGCAATAGGCAGGGATCCACAGAAAATAATTTACCTGGAGTGAAGCAGCAAGCAAGGTAGGGGTTAAAAGCTGATGCAAGAGTGTGCTGGAGACTGGACTAGACTGGACTGGAAGTAATCAACTTGCACAGGTGGATATGCACAAAATCAGTTAGGATCTGGACTTGTAGCAGGCCAACTTTACAGGATGCAGGCTGGAACAATGTCAAAGCAGCAATGCTGCATCTGGGCTTGGTTGTGGCAGGCCAGCTACTCAGGTTGCAGGTAGGAATAATGTTGTACCTGTAATGCTGTATATGAACTTGGTTGTGGCAGGCCAGCTACTCGGGATGCAGGTGGGAATATTGCTGTACTTACAATGTTGGATATGGCCTTGACTGTGGCAGGCCAGCTACTCAGGATGCAGGTGGGAATAGTGTGGAACCTGCAACACTGGAAATGGACTAGATTGTGGCAGACCAGCTACTCAGGATGCAGGTGGGATTTTGTAACAGAACCAGTTCTTGATATGGATAAACTGAATGCAAGTTGGAGTTTGTAGCAGAATCTGTACTTGAAATGGTGGAACTGGCAGGCAGATGCAGGTTGGAGGTTGTAGCAGAACCAGTACTTGATGTAGTTGAGCAGGCAGGATGAAGCCACAGGTACACACTGGACTAGACACAAACCGGAGGGGACACAAAATGTAAGCTGGAGAGTCTTGGTAATGCACAAACACGTAGCAGGAATGGACACGGGAACAAGCAGAATCCAGCAGGACACAGGAGTAGGACTGGCAGGGACAGGACACCGAGGACAGAGTCTATGAGCAAGGGTGCTCAATAGCAGGATACTGGACACAGGAACAAAGGAGAAGGCGCAAGGAAATGCACCACATGCAGCGACCATTTGATCCTCCACTAGGTGCAGGAAGTAGTAATATCACCGGCAGGAAGGAACAGACTAGAATCCTTAATGAAGGGAGAGGTCTTATGTGATTGGTCACTCAGGCTGAGTTCAGGTAACGAGACTACCAACAGGTGAGTAACTGCACATAGCACCAGAGTCCAGGTAGCTAGGATAACCACTGAGAGCCAATTAGGCGGAGAGCCACAGCGGTACATTTAACAGTAGGCTGATTACCACATGGTTTTATGTATACTGCACCAGTAAGGTGAACCACCTCCACTGCACATTCCTTAGACACTCATTTCACGCTGTCAGCCCGTAAAATTGGTACGAGCATTGTCTTACTGAGTTTGGATATTTTATGTTTTATGAATACAACTTTTATGCGCTATGGTGTACCTCCTTTTCTATTCATTTTCAACAGAGATTCACCTGTGGGATATCTTTATTCTTTGAAGATGAGTGTAGTGGCTCAAATTCAGGAGATACTAGCTCACCTTTCATAGAAGGTTCCTATGGTCTTTTGAGTGTGGTCTGGGACTATTCATTGCTCACAGTTTTAGTATAAGTGGTGCACACTGTCTAGTGTTATTATATATTTTATATATATATATATATATATATATATATATATATATATTTGGTAATGAACATATGAATGAGTAAGCATAGCACTTGTTGCTGCACAAGTATTCATTTGAGCGTGTATTTTTAATTTTAGACCCTTCTCAGCACTTTATAATGCAAACTACTGGACGGAGATCTCAATCAAGGAACGCTGATTTATTTAAACTATTGCTTCAGTATGGCATCCTAGAACAGGAGGACGACCAATCTCATACTGTACTGCACATAATCTTCTATCTATGGATTCTATCTGGTTTAGACCAGATGGATCAGTAATACATATGTTTGCAGCAGATCCGTAACTAGACTTTTTGGTGCCCTGTGCCAGAAAGAGCATTGGCGCCCCCCCTCCTTATTTTTCAAATAGTGACATAAGATGCACACCCGAAAAAGGGCCATGACCTCATGGGGAAGGGCCAGGGAAGAGATTTTTTTGCCCCCCTAGTTGAATAAATTTTATTTTAGAAATATTTGAAAGTGCTTGTAAATAAATAAAATTTAGTTTGAATACGTATATAAATCTATATATGTAAAGTAAAGTAATAAACTGAATATATACCTACAGTGTCTGGAACACAGAGTATTCAATACATAAATTTAAAGCAACATGTTTATAGCTCTTTTAATGGTAAATTTATTTTTGTGTAGATCACCAAAAATAAAGTTACCACTAAAAATAAAACAAATAAGAAATATAATATATTCATTTAATAAATATATATATTATTTATAATATTTGTATGTTATACTGTATTTGGGTGATTGAGCACTGTATAGTGTTTATAATCTATTGAGGAGGACAAGTAGAGATGGTGGATTGAAATAGGCACATACTGAAAGGAATTGGAGATGGGAGGGAGGGAGAGAAAGGGGGGAGCCAGGAGAGATATATGAGAATAGTGGGACCTGGGAGAGAGAGATGAGGTAAAGGGGCAGCTGGGAGAGAGAGAGAGAGGAGGAAAGGGGAACACGGTAGAGACATAGGATAAATAGGGGAAACCAGGAGAGAGAGAGAGAGAAGGATAGGGGAGCCAGGAAAGAGAGAGAGAAAAGGAATAGGGGGAGCCGGGAGAGAGAGTAAAGGAATAGGGTAAGTCGGGAGAGACATTGGAGAATTAGAGGGAGTCGGGAGAGAGAGCGAAGAATTAGGGGGAGCCGGAAGAGGTATAGGAGAAATAGGGGGAGCCGGGAGAGAGAGAGAAGGAGTAATGGGAGCCCAGAGATGGAGGAGGAAATAGTGAGCTGAGATAGAAGTAGGAGAAATGGGGGAGCCAGGAGAGAGCGTATAGGAATAGGGGGAGCCAGGAGAGAGAGTTAAGGAATATGGGCAGACAAAAGAGACAAGAGGAATAGGGGTAAACGGGTGATAGAGAGAGAGAAGAAATAGGCAAAAACAGGAGGGAGAGAGAAAGGAAATCGAGGGAGATGGAAGAGAGAGTGAGAGGAGGAGGAATAAGAGGAGATGAGAGAGATTGCCATGTTCTTCCAATTGTAAAGTGCAACAGCATTAGAGATGTGCGCAGACCCCGTGTTTTGGTTTTAAATGATCATTGTGTATTGGTTTTGGCACAACCACCCTCAAGTATTTTGGTTCAGTTTTGGTTTTGGATTAATTTAAAAAAATTTGTAAAAACAACTAAAATCATGTAACTTGGACCTGCTATTGTACCTATAGTTTTATTAACTTCAATAACATTTATTTCCAGCCAATTTTGATTGTTTTGGTTGTGTTCGCTCATCTCTAAACAGAATATGCTGACGTTATATAAATACCTGTTAATAAAATAAAAGAAGAGGAAGCTACAACAGAGAATGATAATAAACAGGAAAATTGACAGGTCCAAACAGCGCCCCCTGCAGTGCTCTGTGCCATGGCACTGGTCGCAGTACCCTAGTTACGGCCCTGATGTTGGCAACATCTGCTTCCCGCTGCATGGGGTCATCGGTTACATTGTCAGATTGGGTTGCATGTAGAGCCGACATGACGATGCGACTGATGACCAAACGGGAGCGTGCATGGCCCGACATAATGCGTACACATTAGGCGATTTTGACAATATGTTGTCCCGATCCGTCGGATTGTGCGAAATACTGTCTAATGTGTACCCACCCATAGTCTAAGGCTTTTAATGGGTCAACTTCAGGCAGGCAATTTGCTATAGGAAAGTGTGTTTTAGATCCATTGCACCAACGTATTAAAACATTCCAATATACATTACGATAGTGGTGTATGTAATAAAGGCTTCCAAGCTCATTCTCATGGTAAATTTGAGAAATAAATGAGGCTAGAATGAGCTGTATTTTATGAGAAAAATTGTAGCATTGAAGTAATGAAGAGGCAGGGCCTTTTATAGACCGGTGGAGCTCGAGGCAAGAATTTCCTTTGGAGCCCCTCACCACGCACCACCGCCATAGCCAGGGGTGCAGAAAGGGGGGGAAGTGGGTACTAATTACTCAGGCTCGGGTTTGATGAAGAGACCCAGCGGGTCCGCTGCGCGCCCTCTCTTCCTTACCTGTCAGCGGCAGCAGCCTGTGGGCTTGATTCAGCAAGGAACGCACTCACTTGGCCGATGTTTTTGCTCTGCATATTCATCGCTCTGCGTGTGAGCGAGCTTGCCAGTGCAATGGGATTATGGTACGCAGACTACACGCAGGAAGTGCCAATTGTGGGTGGTGACGGGAGGGTGGTCTGGCAAACGCAGGCATTATATCGTCGTTATAGGGGTGTGCATAATTAAGGCAGTGCAGCGGCATACTCAGCCATACCATAAGCTGTACACAGGGAGCGTCAAAATCCTGCGGCAGGTCAGGTCAACCACTATTATGATAATGGGTCCGATGGTTCTCGATGTTACCGATGTCTATGCTATCTTGCAGGCTGATCAGGCTGTGAGTAAAGGAGATGGGCGGCTTAGTATGGGGCTGGGTGTCTGCAGCATATTTTCGCAGCAGATGGGTGCATGCATATGTTAGCATGCGTTCCTTACTGAATCAGGCCCTGTGTCTC
Source organism: Taudactylus pleione (assembly GCA_031769625.1). Taxonomy (NCBI): domain Eukaryota; kingdom Metazoa; phylum Chordata; class Amphibia; order Anura; family Myobatrachidae; genus Taudactylus; species Taudactylus pleione. Next base: position 2,631,450 of record JAUIMM010000371.1, read on the forward strand.
CCCAGCCCATGACACGCTGCTTTGTGGGATGCAATGGGACCAGGCAGGCTGCTGCCATTGATCAAGAGCAGCAGTCTCCACTGGCTGTGTGTGTGTGTAGGGAGGAGCGATCACAGTGATTACGTCCTCTCCACCCCTAGATTTGCCCCTGGCTGAGAGGCACACAGCACCCCCCCTCTGGAGCACTCTGCAGCAAATACCATTTTCTTTTTTTTTATGGTGTTGATGTTATTTCATTTATTATTAACAAAGAAATGTTATCACTACTGGGTTTTTTTTAGTTTTCCATTAGTTGATTAATGCAAATGTTCAGAAAACCATTATCCTTTTCATGGGATAGACTAAATACACATACAGTACTTTACAAAAGATGACCAGAAAATTAGCTATGGATAACCCATGGCTTTATTTGTGGCTTTTTCCCTTCAAATTGAGCTGTGCAATATGAATGATTATTTTGGAGTATTTTCCAGTGGGCATTTCCAGTATCACAAGATGTAAATATCCTCCAGGTGTCTCTCTACAGTGCTCTTTTATTTATCTCCTTAGCCCTTGTAACATGATGTGACATCACTCGCATATACGTTGATCGAAAACAGATTTGACAAGAATTCCAGACTGATCCAAATTACAGATTTTATCATTGATTTCCATCTACGTACGTCAACATGCAAGATGTAAATTGCATGGAAAAAGGACAGAAGGTTATGCATGATGTGAAAAACATATCTAAGCTGTACAGTAATATTTATGGAAGGTTTTATATTTACCAAATAGTTTAAAACCTCTGGATAGTTTTTCTCCAGAGTATACAATGTATTGTGTGGGGATGTCCAGACCTGTTTACTGCCAATTTCTCTTTTGCTTCTGCCGCTGAATACCAGCATAAATGTGTGTAAATCGCAAATGAACAAGCCAGCCGGCTTCTACAGACTGCATCAGCTGCAGAACTTAGAAGCCCGGCAGGGCTGGTGCAATAGCAGGAGAATCCTTGCCATGGGAAGTGCTCAATGCTATCACAGTCTGGACTGGCAGGCCCTGGGGGATAAAACACCTTCCCCTTGTACTGCCTGCCCGGCATGTGATTAACAAGAAGTGCCTCCAATAGGAAGCCATTACCACTGCTAGGCAGTCACTGCTGTTGGCGGATTGTACTGGGGGGTAAAATCCGCCACTTCCCAATACACAGTCCTTATAAACCATTTCCAGTGTTATTCCACGTATACCACACCAAACATACTAAACAAAATGGACTCAATAAAATACTAATGCGTGTGGTTAAAAAGATCGACACTAAACAGATCGACACTGTATTGGTTGACACCAACTAGTCGAGCCAGTAGTTCCACAGGACAAAATGTCGACATGTACAAAAGGTCGACATGGATGTAGGTCGACAGGGTCAAAATATAGTTAACATAACTTAACGGTCCCTTCTAGTGCCTAAACCTAACCATAGGTTAAGTCCTAAACCCAAACCATCCCTCCTAGTGCCTAACCCAAACCCTCTTGTAAGTGCCTAACCCTAACAGTAAACCTAAAAACAAAACAACAATTTGTCTACCATTTTTGTGTCAACCATTCCCATGTTGGCCTTGTGTACCAAAACTTTTGTCGACATTTTGTACCCTTTGGTGTTGACCTATATAACTGGAATCCCATACTAATTTATCAAACCTTCTAAAGAGTGTAGAATTGGACCTATCATTTTAAAGTATGGATTTGATAAATATTAGCTAGAGGCTGATTGGTTGCTATAGGCAACTTCTCCATTTGTCCACTTCTCCACTCTTTAGATGGTTTAATAATTCTCCCCCAGAGTCTTTGGTGTATATGTAACTCAAACTCAGCAATTCTGACTTTATTCTACTGCTCACAACTGCATTCTTCTGCCCTTCACAAGGTTCTGCACTAGGATTCCCATATATCAGTGGTTCCAAAACTGGGTGCCTTGGCACCTTGCAGAGCTGCGGGGCATCTGCATGGGTGCCACGGGTTGGTGATCCAGAACCACATCGAATTAGTCATGGTCCATGTGAAAGGCTAAACTAGAGCTTGTGGCTGCCATTCATAAAATACAGAAAAATACAGACAAACAGAACCGCAACCCTGTCCACCACCCCATACCTGTACCTAAGTATGCAATGTAAGCACAATTTACTGAATTTAATAATTTGATAAATTTCTCAATAAGAAACTTTTGGCCTATGGGTACCATGAATATAAATGCCAATACTCTAGGGTGCCATGATTCAAGGAAGTTTGGGAACCACTGCCATATATTGCCTGCCATTATGCACATGCACATGCAGAGAGACAGACAATGTAGTGACTGCTCTCTTAACCCCAGCTACATTTTCACTTCTCTCTTCAACTACCTACTCACTTCAATCTATCAGTCACTAGTGCTGGTTTCAGTTTTCAACTAGAACACCTGAGGTACTCAGGAATTTGGTGTCGGATTCAGAATACAGTACAATGATATAATAGCCCTGGAACAGGCGGGCCCATCCTAGTGGTGTGGCTCTGCAGACTTTGGCACTAACCTCATTGCATGCTTCTTCTTTAAATACTTTATTATTTGGCTGTGTGCAGGTTTTTGCAGAGTATCACCATTACAGAGAGGCAAGGGTCACCCCAGACAGAAACAGGACTGAGGCAAAAGCAACTTTTTGCTTGTCAATCTGTTGCAAATACCCTTCATCAATAACATCACAGATCATAAACCGATTCAGACAACATTTGCACTGTGCATATAAACAGCAATACAAGATTGTTGAATGGAGTCTTTAAAGTAAAGACCATTACAAACAATTACTCTACTGAGTGTACTCAGGTTTCCTTAAAATGTGAAAACAATACCAGTACATGTGTACCCCTGAAATGCCTATTGTATAAAGTGTGCTAATGATAGTAAAGTGTTTTTACTATCAATTTTGGATTAGTTATTGCATATTGATTTTTCTAGAGGTTCAGGAATAGCCCCAATGGCAGAATCTAGCAATTTTTGTATGGGCAGATATACACGTGCACGCTATTCTGGTCATGTGCAGTGTGATCTCTCATGTTATACAGCAAGCTGTCAGTTGCTTAAACAAGAAAGCTACCTTTATCTTTGAGTATGTGTAAATACTGTAATTAACATATTTACCCCCGTCTGCCACTACCGAACAGGGGATTCTGTCTAAATTAGGACTAATCCTTGCCTAACCATATTATTGCTATTCTGAAACATATTGGACATTTTGAATTAATTATTGAAGTCTTCTGGTCCATTCCTAATTACATAACTGATGTGAATGTTTTGGTTTACAAATACTCTACAATTTGTAATAATTCTAATATTTTTTATTATGCACATTTTTATTAGTCTGTTTTTTTCAGATAGCAGTTAATATTTTATTTGCTCTGTGCTTGTCCTTCAGTTCACCTTCTGGGAAGAGTCCACATTTTAATATAAACATTTTTTGGGGGGTTGTTTTGGTTTTGCACAGTGGTAGGTCCCCTTCACGTGTCTTCCACTTATTTCCATATAGTCTCTTGTTTTTTTTAATTAGCAGTACCATTCATCACACATCATTGAAATAATTAAAACACAATGTATCATGAGCCCTTCTAATTTTAGTTTCAAAAAGTAAACAATTGAAAACAATAACAAATTCCAATATGCAAAATGTGTAATATTTACACTATAGTAAAGGACACTAAATGATACTTCTCTTCTGGGTAAAGTGTGAGTATGAGAAGCAAAGGGACTTGGAAATGATTATAGGGGTTATTTAAAGAATAATGCTAATAATAATATAAAGTACCAAATAGCTAAATATTTGAGAAATACACAAGGCAGGGCATGAGGGCCAAGAGGCATAGGACTCGTTGGGGATATGGTCTGGGAGGAACTTCCTCTAGTCAAGCAGCAAATTGTAAGGAAGTAGACATACAAATACTGTGAAGTGCTCTTAGTACTTGAGGTGTACCGGGATGCAGTCATAATCCTGGCAAGTGGGATGCCGAAGCTTAGAATCCCAGCGCTGGCATCCCGAAGGAAAGTAGTGGGGTTAGTGGGAGGGTTAGGCACTCCGGGGAGGATTAAGTTTAGGGTTTGGGGAGGTTAGGTTTAGGCACCAGGGGGGGAGGTTAGGTTTAGGCACTGGGGAGGGAGGGGTAGGGAAAGGAGAAAGGTTAGGATACCTACCGACAGGTGTCGGTATCCCCCGAAAACACCCAGTTTTGGAAAGTAAATATTAAGTTTCCCCTGGATGTATATATGGTGATATCTGCTGTGATCCCCTTCAAAGAAACCTTGAGGGCTGCTTAATTGCCGCATTTACCAAGCCGCTAGATGGCGTTAGCCGTTGTAGCCTATAGGCTACAGTCCACAAAAGGTACCTCTCCACTAAGAGGTCAGCAGATTTGCCAGGCTTCCACATCAGCATTGGGGCAAGAATTATGGGCCTGATTCAGACCTGGTCGCAAGTGCTAAGCGCTCGCAACCGGGTCGATAGTGGCCTACAGCACATGCGCAAGACCCGGCTAGCGACTGCTCCGTCGTGCGCATGCGCGAGACCCGGCTAGCGACGGGCAATCCGTCGCTCCGGGTCTCGCACCAAAGGGGGCGAGCTGTCGATGTTGAGTGACAGCTCGCCCCGTTTGGTAGGCGGGCCGGGGGGGTGGCTGCTCAAACGGAGGCGTTCCCAAGGGAACGCTTGCCGTTTGGGGGCAGCCCAACTGACATCACGAGTGATGTCAGTGGAGAGCTTCCGGCTCTGTCAGAGCCGAAAGCTCTCTGGGGCTTGCGATGAACGAGACCCTACCACAAGGGTCTCATCGCAAGCCCGATGGTCTTGACCATCGCGACCATCAACCTGGCCGCTCGCTATAGCTGTGGGTGGGTCTCAGGAGGCCGCTCCAAGAAAAAACGCCTTGAGTCAGAGTGAGCGCTCTTTCAGAGCGTCCGGCTCTGAATCAGGGCCTATGTCTCAATGGCCCTGCCTATACCACCACACCGACCAACAGAGGGCAACACATTATATAATTAAGGGGGCAATATGTACACTCTTGGCATTAAATATGTTCTTTTAATTAGAGATTTGCAGTTCAGTTCTCCTAAAAAACAAACACACCCGAAATTAGGGGTTCCAAGTTGAATCAAGTCCCAGTTCAGAGTCACTTTGAGGTTTGAGTCCCGGCTCAGGTCTGCTGTAAGTTCGGAACTCAGATTTAAAAAACTAACCTGGATTTTGGAATGCATGTAAACAGGTCCAAATTACATGATTTTAGCTGTTTTTATTGATTTTAAAGGAATCCAAAACCGAACCAAAACCGAATCCGAACCAAAACATTTGAGGATGGTTTTGCCAAAACCAAAACACATTGATGAATTTAAATCCAAAAACCAAAATACGGTAGTCTGCGCACATCACTACTTTTAATGTATACAGTAGTTCTTTAACACTTTTAAAAGAGCCATATAATATACTATAATCCAATACATATTACAGATTCTGCTTCCTGCTAAATTTGCTTTCCTCACCAGACTGTTCCCATCAAAAAGCCGAACAGCGGACTGAATGTAGGAAAAATTAAATAATCTTTTAACAATATACTTACACTATAAAACTTCAATTGAGTTATTTTTTCATTATTTCATAGCCAGAAACAAGACACTAACAAATAAAGAGTTTGTATGAGGACACAGACCCCAAGCAAACATGATGACTCGTTCATGTTGTGGCAGCTTCACAGCACTAAATAATACCAGATCGAGCAGATTCTTGGTGCGGTGATGGCAATGGCCATCTGTAAGGACTGTCGAAGCCGGATAATGGCTGAGACAGAATCTGTTTAAAATTAAATCTGCACGACACCATTATGCGAATGGCAACAAGACGCCATTTTGCGACTTGGCATCCAGCGCCATTTTAGCGAATCTCACACATAAGTACATACGGCGATGCTATTATTTAGTGTTGTGCGATTCCCACACAATAGAAAGATATTAAAAGTCCTCATTATATAAATACAGACAGTTACTAAAACATATATGATCGTACGACGGTGTACTCCACAAAACACGTAGTCGCACAACGCTAACTAGCATCTTTTCCCAATACCCCAATATTTACACTCTACACACTTACATAGAAAGGTTCCCTAGCATTAAGGTTAATATTTAAGGTTTAATTCATTATCAGTAATGTTGTGAAATACATGTTATTTGATATCTAAGGTTTAGTGCATAATAAGCAGACTGTGTTTGGTGTCATTCTAAACCACTGTGTCTTTGCAGATTTCCGGTTCCATCGGGGAAGAAATCGCAACATGTGTCTGCAAGTTATGGATCATAGAGAGTTAGGGATTGAAATGTTTCCTGTAATGCAGCCAGTCTTATTTGTTATGCAGCGGGAAAATGGACACAAAGAGCTGTTGGAGGCTGGAATGTGACCATACGAATTGACCTATGAACTATACTGTAACAGAAGAACCAGAAAGAAGAACCAATGGAATCATGCCAACCTGTTCTATTGTATTGCCTATCTCTGCTAGAGTATATATGCAGGCTCTCTGAAACTAGATGCTAGTCTTCTTGCTTTGCTGTTGACGGAGGTTTCATCTTTGATGCCAGGATCTGGATCCAGAGCGCGTACATATGTAACGACTGTACCTTGTGACTGTATGATTTATTTGCGCTAATTGTATTTAGATCACAGCATGTAACCATCTGCTTTTATACTGAATAATAACTTTTTGTGCTTTGGAACCACAATCAAAGGGCCTGATTCAGACCCACTCGCGAGCGGCTGGCGAGTGGGTCGATGTTATGCACTGAGCATGCGCACGATGGAGGGAGCTCCGTCGTGCGCATGCGCCAGACGTGACGAGCGAAGGAAAGTCCTTCGCTCGTTGTGTCCGATCAAAGGGGGCGTGCTGTCAATGTTGATTGACAGCACGCCCCCTTTGGTGGGCGTGCCGGGGGCGTGCCTCCCTGCCGGGGGCGTTCCCACGGGAACGCCTCCCGTCAGAAGCCGGCCCACTGACATCACTAGTGATGTTAGTGGGAGTGATTTTGGCTCTGATAGAGCCAAAATCACTCCGGAGCTTGCGGTTGAAAACCTCAACCGCAGGCTCCGGCTCGCAAATTCGATGGTCGCGATGGTCTCGACCATCGCGGCCATCACAAAGCACGCTCGTATAGCCTGTGGGTGGTGACCCACAGCTATACGAGCGTCCAGGAGGACGCTCCATGAAAATGGAGCCCGGCCCTCATTCAGAGCGTGCGCTCTGCTCAGAGCGTACGGCTCTGAATGAGGGCCAAAGTCTGAAAGCAATTATTTCTTGTGTGACTCATAATGCTAAATAGCAACAATTTTAGAGTGTATAGATAGGTAGGAATCTATAGGATATACAGTATTATTAGTCATTAGATTAGAAGATGATTATAGTCCTCAGCTAGGCAAGGGCTATGTTTATTTAATTCAACATGTTTAGAATGTACTTGTTAAACAAATAGTGAAATCTATTTGTTCACTTAAATAAAATATATAGCAGCAATGACTTCCCAATTCAGCAGGAAAGAGGCCCTTCAAAATGTTGCTATGGTGCCCACAATGTTTTGTTCCGTCTGTGCTTGCACACATAGATGGTTTAGACTCTGAAATAGATCTCTCACTTGCTTTTGGGCTATTGGATGAAGCAGTTCTCAGGGCTGTTCTGAGGATGAACAGACATTTCATCTTAACTTTATTAACAAAAGGAATACAAGGGTACAAGTATATTTACAAGTATATATAATTCTATTATGAGATTGGTTCAATAAATAAGGTATCAAGACCTCGTATTGCGTAAATTTTTTCAACTCGTACATATATTCGATAGTACAGTATGTCCTTGGTACAGATAATTTCTCTACATACATGTCTAAGGATTTGTTCCAACGGTACACCTAGGCATTTATTCCAACATAGAAGAAATCAGTGTCGAGCGCTTGAAGCCAGGACATGACGGCTTGCTGAACTTCCCCATTGGTTTGCGAATCTCCTTCCACCCAGGTGCTTCTACAATGGTCCAAAGAGATAGAAATCATTTGGTGCCAGGTCAGGGCAGTAGGGAGAATGGTCTAGTAGCTCCCAATGGTAACGCTGCAACAACTCACTCGTGCGGTTGACTGAGTGTGGCCTGGCGTTATTGTGCTGCAATATGACGCTTGCTCGCAGCAACTCACGTCATTTTCAATTAATTGACCTTGCAACCAGTTCAATGTGTCACAGTAGCAGAAAGCATTCACAGTTTCTCCCTTGGTGAGGAAATCAGCAAGAAGCACACAATTGTGGTCCCAAAATATGGTCTCCATGACCTTCTTTGCTGATGGAGTTGTTTTGAATTTCTTTGAAGGTGTGGTCAATGCGTGTTTCCCTGTCATGAATTCTTGCTTCGTCCCCGGTGTCACATGATGCACCACATGTCATCGCCTGTAAAAATACGCTGCAGAAACTGGACTACCTCCTCATGGTACCACTTCAAGAGCACGAGATACAATCCCATCCTATTGGATTGCTGATCTTCTGTGAATTGCTTCAGTACCCAGCGTGAAAACTTTTTCCTGTACCCCAATTGCTCATGAACAATGTTGTGCACAGTACCCACTGAAATGTTCAGTTCATCAGCAATATCACTAACTCGAATACATCTCTTCTACTGAATCAGACCTTCAATGAGGCAAAAATTGTCATCTGTGGTGGACATGCCTGGCCAACCAGATCGCTGCTCATCTTGAACTTCTGTCCTGCCATTATCAAAGGCACCAAACCTGTTTCCATGACATGACGTTATCACCATACACCTTGTCAAATTGGTGATGAATTTCAGCTGCTGATGTGCCCTTTAGATGCAGAAAACTGATCACACTACGCACCTCAATGTTTGACCATGTTTCCGCCATCTTACAACTGATGTTGGTACATTATGACTGATGTGAGGCGCAGTCTAATAGCCGTGAGGGGAAGCAGTGGTCTACCTGCTCTGGCCTGGCAGGAAATTAGAATGAAATAGAGTACATTACACACGTGAGAGGTCTTGTTACCTTACTTATTGAACCACTCTTGTACATGTCTTACAATATACTCCAAAGTACATTTTATTACTACTTTAATTGAATGCAGTAACTCCTATGGAATAGGTGCAGCTAAAGCTTATCATATACTGTGGATGACATAAGTGGATTAATAAGTAATACGGCTTTTCATATTACTATTATGCCCCTAAAGATCCTTTTTTCTCATTCATTCATTTACACACACCCATAGTGATAATAATGAAAATGTATTTTATGAGATGCAGCTGCAAATATATATATATATATATATATATATATATATATATTAGGGGTGAGCGGGTTCGGATTTCTGAAATCCGAACCCCCCCTGAGCCCCCCCGATCCGAGTCCGATCCGAGTCAGGCTCGACTTTTCCCGCCTGACTCGGATCTGAAATCGAGGCAAAACGTCATCATCCCGCCTTCCGAGTCTCGCGGGTTTTGGATCCTATATAAGGTACCCGCGTCGGCGCCATTTTCTCACTCGGCTGTGGACAGTGAAGAGGGATGGTGGGAGTTAGGGCTGTGTAGTGTAGTGTAGTGTAGTGCTGCTGTTGTCCACTACTTCAAAGTCCATAGGGGCTGGCTGTGTTGTGCTGTGCTGCTGTTGTTAATAGGGGCTGTGTCCACTACTTCAAAGTCCATAGGGGCTGGCTGGACTGTGTTGTGCAGTCAGTTCTCCATAGGGGCTGTGTCCACTCCAAAGTCCTGTGCAGTGTCCCAGTCCTAAAGGGGTGCTGTAGTGTTGTCCAGGGGGTGCTCTGTCCATCAGGGGTGCTCCCCCCAAGTGCTAAAAAAATAATATATTTTCTGTGTTTGTGAATTGTGTGCGCAGTAGCCGCACGTGCATCAACAAAGTAGTGCCAAGCGTGCGCCTGTGTCATAAGTAAAGGGCCGGCTGGCTTGACCGTTAAAGGGTGCTGTAACCCCCAAAGTACACTCCAGTCCAAACCAAAAAAAAAATTATTTTCTGTGTTTGTGAATTGTGTGCGCAGTAGCCGCACGTGCATCAACAAAGTAGTGCCAAGCGTGCGCCTGTGTCATAAGTAAAGGGCCGGCTGGCTTGACCGTTAAAGGGTGCTGTAACCCCCGAAAGTACACTCCAGTCCAAACCAAAAAAAAATTATTTTCTGTGTTTGTGAATTGTGTGCGCAGTAGCCGCACGTGCATCAACAAAGTAGTGCCAAGCGTGCGCCTGTGTCATAAGTAAAGGGCCGGCTGGCTTGACCGTTAAGGGTGCTGTAACCCCCGAAAGTACACTCCAGTCCAAACCAAAAAAAAATTTATTTTCTGTGTTTGTGAATTGTGTGCGCAGTAGCCGCACGTGCATCAACAAAGTAGTGCCAAGCGTGCGCCTGTGTCATAAGTAAAGGGCCGGCTGGCTTGACCGTTAAAGGGTTCTGTAACCCCCAAAGTACACTCCAAAACAAAAAAATATATATTTTCTGTGTTTGTGACTTGTGTGCACTGTGGGTGCACGTGCATCAACAAAGGAGCAGCGCCAAGCGTGCGCCTGTGTCCCATAAGTAAAGAGCCGGCTGGCTCATTTCTTAAAGGGTGGTGCAACCCACAAAGTGCACTACTCTCCAGCAAAAATAAAAAAATATTTTCTGTGTTTGTGTGCGCTTTAGCCGCACGTATATATCAATATAACATAAATGGAGGACCAAACTTTCTCCGATAAAAATAAAATAGGGAAAGATCAAGAACCACTTCCTCCTAGTGCTGTTGCTGCTGCTGGGAGTTGTTCATCATCCCAGAGAGGAAGTAGGAACATCACTACTTTTACTAAACAATTGACCCTCCAACAGTCCCTAGCGATGAGGATGAAGTACGACAGCAGTCATCCTGAAGCAAAACGTATAACTGAGGCCTTGACTGCTATGTTGGTGTTAGACGTGCGTCCGGTATCCGCCATTAGTGCAGTGGGATTTAGACAATTGATGGAGGTAGTGTGTCCTCGGTTCCAAATCCCGTCTAGATTCCACCAGCATCCTCAAAGCAGCAGCGACAAGCGTGCGTCTGTCTGTTAAAGGGTGGTGACACCCTCAAAGTGTGCTACACAAACAATTAAAATATTGTTCTTTTTTTTTCTGTCTTTGTGAAATGTGTGGGCTGTAGTCGCACCTGCATCCTTAAAGCAGCAGCGACAAGCGTGCGTCTGTCTGTTAAAGGGTGGTGACACCCTCAAAGTGTGCTACACAAACAATAAAAATATTGTTGTTTTTTTTCTGTCTTTGTGAATTGTGTGGGCTGTAGCCGCACTTGCATCCTCAAAGCAGCAGCGACAAGCGTGCGTCTGTCTGTTAAAGGGTGTTGTAACTCTCAAAGTGCTCCAAAAAATAAAAAAATTTTTTTAATGTGTTTGTGACTTGTGTGCGATGTAGCCGCACTTGCATCCTCAAAGCAGCAGCGACAAGCGTGCGTCTGTCTGTTAAAGGGTGGTGCCACCCTCAAAGTGTGCTACACAAACAATAAAAATATTCTTCTTCTTTTTTCTGTCTTTGTGAATTGTGTGGGCTGTAGCCGCACCTGCATCCTTAAAGCAGCAACGACAAGCGTGCGTCTGTCTGTTAAAGGGTGGTGACACCCTCAAAGTGTGCTACACAAATAATTAAAATATTGTTCTTTTTTTTTCGGTCTTTGTGAAATGTGTGGGCTGTAGCCGCACCTGCATCCTTAAAGCAGCAGCGACAAGCGTGCGTCTGTCTGTTAAAGGATTACATCGGTGACAGCATCCAAGTAGGCATGTCAGACAGTCCGTACCTGTACTGGCAGGAAAAAGAAGCAATTTGGAGGTCCCTGTACAAACTGGCTCTATTTTACCTGAGTTGCCCCCCCTCCAGTGTGTACTCCGAAAGAGTGTTTAGTGCAGCCGGGAACCTTGTCAGCGAAAGGCGTAGGAGGTTGCTTCCACAAAATGTGGAGAAGATGATGTTCATAAAATTAATTATCAACTCTTCCAGGGAGACCAGCCTCCAGAACGTACAGAGGGACCTGTGGTTCCAGCAGGGACGAATTAATACTCTGTGAGGATGAGGATGTACACACTGAAGAGGGTGAGGAATCGGTGGATGAGGAGGATGAGGATGACATCTTGCCTCCGTAGAGCCAGTTTGTGCAGGGACAGATTAATTGCCAGCTTGTTTTGTGGGGGCCCAAACGAACCAATCATTTCAGCCACAGTTGTGTGGCAGACCCTGGCGCTGAAATGATTGGTTTGTTAAAGTGTGCATGTCCTGTTTATACAACATAAGGGTGGGTGGGAGGGCCCAAGGACAATTCCATCTTGCACCTCTTTTTTTTCTTTGCATTATGTACAGTTTGGGGCCTAGTTTTTCAAACTGCCATCCTGTCTGCCACTGCAGTTTCACGCCTAGATGGGTCACGTGTTTGTGCCGCCCACTCGTGTCGCTTAGCATAGTCATCCAGCTACTTCGGTGCAACCTTTTGGACATAAAAACACTATTGTGAGGTGTGAGGTGTTCAGAATAGACTGGAAATGAGTGGAAATTAAGGTTATTGAGGTTAATAATAGCATAGGAGCAGAAAAACCTACAAATTCTGTGATTTTAGCTGTTTTTATGCTTTTTTTCAAAAAAATACAGATCCAAAACCCAGAACCCAAAACACGGAAGGGTGGTTTTGGCAAAACCAATCCAGATCCAAAACACGAAGAAAGATCCAGATCCAAAACCAAAACACAAAACACGAAAAGTGGCCGGTGCACACCCCTAATATATATATATATATATATATATATATATATATATATATATATATATACTAAAACTCCAGACACTCAGGAGCACATTTAAAATATTAATTATAGTTTAACAAATCATAGGCTTTCCAGGCATATTTATATGGTTCATAAAAATATTTAGGCTCTTTTTAATTAATTAAGAGATCGAACATCCCTCAATAAAAAATAGATAAGGTTGCTGAGAAACAGAATTATTATTAAAGAGAATCCTTTTGGATATATTTATTTATTTATTACCAGTTATTTATATAGCACACACATATTCTGCAGCACCATTCACATCAGTCCCTGCCCCAGTGGAGCTTACAATCTATATTCCCTACCACACACACAGAGTATGGACAATTTTGTGGTGAGCCAATTAACCTACCAGTATATTTTTGGAGGGTGGGAGGAAACTCTAGTACAGCGAAAAAGTCTCTGACCCAAACCTCCAGAAATCCGTAGAGCAGGGATGGGGAACCGAGGGCCGTATAAGGCCCGCAGAATCATTTGGTTCGGCCCTCGGAGCTTTTTTCTGCTAGCCTCATCTGGCTTGCATGGTGCCCAGATTGGCACCTTGCAGCCAGAATCTATGCAGCAGTGCCACCTGGAGTGTCTTTAGGACGCTTCAGACAGTCACACCGCTGTCCTCAAAGCTCCCCGGAGCATCCTTAGGATGCACCGGGCATTGCAGTAATCACCGGTGAATGTGGCCCTGCATCATATGATGTCACCCTGATGGGGCGTGGCCTGCAGCGGGCCTGCAAATAATGTTATTTATATCAAAATGGTCCTCGGACGAAAAAAGGTTCCCCACCCCTGCCGTAGAGAATCCAGAATATTGAATACATATCTTCCCCTAGTGAGCTACTGTAGGTCTCTATATTCAGATATTTCACAACATTTTTTTTAGATTTAAAGAGTGATACCCCTTTTTCACCAGAGCTAAAACCCGGGTTATTGTAGGGTTAACTCGGGTAGCTCCTTGGTGTAAAAGGGGACAGGGTTGGATTCCCGGGTCGAGTGACCTGACAATCCAACCCAGGTAATTTGCAAGGTTTAACACTGGAATGACCCGTGAAACCCTGCAATGTAAACGGCGCGATCCGGGTCACGATGACCTGGAGCGCGCTGCATGCCAGTGGCGCTTGAAGATGATGTCATCTCCAAGCGTCCACTTCCACGCCAGAAGAGCCGGGTCACTGCAGACCCGGCTCCGGTGTGAATGGCGCCGACTTGGGAATATCCTGGTTGATGCCGGCTAAATTCCGGGTCTGATCCGGTTTGGGACCCTGTTCCAACCTCCAGGTCCGACCCGGAATTTAGGTATAAAAGCAGTATAATAAACATATTACATCAGTCACTTCTACATTCATGCAAAAACATCCACTTTGCGTCCGACTGAGAGGGAGATGTATCAAGCCTTGGAAAGAGATAAAGTGGAGATGTTGCCTCCAGTCGATCAAGTATTGAAGATGTCCATAGTGGATTCTTAGGGTAGAATCTTTGCCACTTTGTATTCAACTCTACGATGAGTCTGGACTTTGGGTGCCTTTGGAACCGGTTGAGTATGAGTGGTTTGAATAAAGAAATATGGAATTAATTTGGTAAAGCTTGAGTTTGAACGAAACCGGGTTGAAAACACGCAAAGGATGGAGCTCTTAATTGCAGATTTTGTGTAGATAGCCAAATTCGATCTCCTTGCTTGAGACTGGGGACTGCTCTCCTCTTCCTGTCAGTGAACTTCTTGTACCACTCAGTAGCCTTCACAAGGGAGGAGCGGATCACTTTCCAAATCTTGGAAAGTGCTGCAAGATGCAGTCAGCAGCTGGAACCTGTGAGGCTGATTATAGTTACAAAATTCCACCCAAGGAAGCAGTTCAGCCCAGTTGTTCTGAGAGGAGGATACGTATAGACGAAGAAATGACTCCAGATCTTGGTTGACTCTTTCCGTCTGGCCATTGGACTGGCGGAGGTAAGCAGTGGAGAAATTGGGCTTGAGAAATGCAAGGAACACAAAATCTTGTCGACAAACTGCACTCCCTGGTAAGAGATTATTTCCAGAGGTAGTCCATGAAGTCTGAAGTTTTCTTGTATGAATAATTGAGCCAACTTGGGAGCTGATGGAAGACCAGTGAGGGGTATGAAGTGAGCCATCTTGATGAATCAGTCAACTACCACCCAGATGGCATTGACTTGTTTGAAACCATAAGGTTGGTAGTGAAGTGCATCGACAGATGTGGAACAGAGAGAGGAAGTAACTGCCCATCTGGAGACTGTCGAGGCACTTTATGCTGGGCACACTTGTACAAGAGGCAATGAAGTCTTGGACATCTTTACTGAGAGAGTGCCACTAGTAGGACCTGGGAATGAACCTGAAGGTCTTTTGTATACCTGAAGTGGGAAGCATGAGCCCAATGTAGCAGTTTCTTGCATAATGCTGGCTTGACAAGAGTTTTCCCAACAGGTGGTGAGTATTATAATCAGACTGCAGAGAAAGCCACTGGATTGATGAGATGCTTCTCAGCAGATGTAGTCACATTTTCTTGGTCCATGGAGCAAGAGAGGACATCAGCCTTTTGGTTCTGGACTCCTGGACAAAAAGACAATTTGAAGTTGAATCGTGAGAAGAAGAGAGCCCATCTGGCTTGCCTCGGATTCAGACAATGGGTTGTCCTAAGGTAAAAAGGTTTTTGTGGTCTGTGAGAATGGAAATGGGATGTACAGCTCCTTTCAGAAGATAGTGCCACTCCTTCAAGGCTAACTTAATCGCAAGAAGTTCTAGATCCCCAAAAGAGATCCCCAAAGGAGTAGTTGCTCTCAGCTGGAGTGAATTTCCTAGAAAAAAAATCCACAGGGGTGGAAAACACCATCTGGAGCATGTTGAGAGAGCACAGCTCCGACTCCTACAGAATAAGCATTTACTTCCAAGATGAATAGCTGTGTGACATCAGGTTGATGAAGAACAGGAGCTGAATTGAACTTCTGTATTATTTTTTGGAAGGCTTCCTTTGCTTCCTCTGACCATCGGAACGGATTGGCACCTTTCAGGGTGAGAGCGGTAATAAGTGCAATGATGGTGGAAAAGTTCTTTATGAATTTATGATGGTAGTTTGCAAACCCATGGAAGCGCTGAACAGTCTTGAGAGTATTAGGAAGCAGCCATTCCTGATTTGCTTGGAGCTTTTCTGGAACCATTCTGAGACCTGTACCTGAAATGATATATCCCAGAAAGGGGATAGACTTGATTACGAAGGCACACTTCCACAATTTGCAGTAAAAATGATTGGAACGGAGACATGTCAGAACCTCTTTTACTTGACGGCAGATGTTCCTACAGATCATTGGTGAATATGATAATATTGTCAAGATAGACAACAATATGTTTGTGCAACAGATTGCGGAAGATCTCATTGACATAGTGCTGTAAAACTGTGGGAGCATTGCTGAGACCGATCGGCATAACGAGGTACTCATAGTAACCATCACATTTGTTATATGTGGTCTTCCACTCATCTCCTTCATGAATTTATATGAGATTATATGATCCTCGCAAGTCCAATTTGGTGAAGATGGTGGCTCCACTGACTAAATTAAAAAGTTCTGTGATCAGAGGGAGAGGATAGTGGTTTTTAATGGTGATGTCATTCAGACCCCTGTAGTCGATGCAGGGATGCAAACCTCCTTTTTTTTTTTCTTTACAAAAAAGAAGCCTGCACCAGCGTGAGAGGCGGGAGGGTGGATCAACCCTTTTTTCCAAATTCTCTTGGATATAATTAGTCATAGCCTTTGTTTCTGGGAGCGATAGCAGATATATTTTCCCTCCGGGAGGAGATTTCCCTGGGATTAAATCAATTGGATAATCCCATTCATGGTGAGGAGGAAGTACATCAGCACCAGCTTTACTGAAGACATCAGTGAATTCTTGATAAGGAGGAGGAGTATTCGGAACTGCAGAGCATACTGGAAGAACATTTTGAAGGTAAGAAGCAGGAAGATCCCCAGGCGATAATTTGTGATGTTCTCCAGTCAAATTGAGGATTATGCAGGTGGAGTAAGGGCAAGCCCAGAACTATGGAATACAAGGCCCTGGGTATGATGAGAAAACTTAAAAGTTCAGCGTGCAGAACACCAATCTTGACTCGCAGAGGTTTATTCTGAAGGGTAATTGTACCCCCTAGGATGGGGCTTCCATTAACCGTTGTGAGGTAGATCGGATGAACCAGACTCTTGGTTGGTAATACCCATTGCTGGACTAATTCAGATGTGACAAAGTTGCCAGCTGCACCTAAATCCAACAGCAGAGACTTGCTTAAAGCACTTGACCACTTGAAGAGAAACTGAGAGAATGCAATTGGACTGTCATCTTCGGCGTTCTTCCTGTGATAGGCGAGAACTGTTGTTTTGCGTTGGTTTCTCTTTCAAAGGAGAAACTGACTGAGGCAAGACTGTCGCCCAGGGTTTAGGATGAACTAATCTCCCTCTCTCAATGGCTCATTCTTTAAAGCGTAAGTCCACCTTGGTGCACAGAGAGATCAAGTCCTTTAACTTGTCCCAAAAAACACGGGTAACCAGAACATTTTTAATTTTGTCTGATTAGCCATTACAAAAGGCTGCATAGAATGCTCTGTCATTCCGAGAGAGCTCTGATGCCAATATTTGAAACTGCACCAGATACTGGCTTACAGAATTTGAACCCTGACGCAGATGTAGAAAGCCTGCAGATGCAGATCACACTCTCCCAGGCTTGTGAAAGATTTGGCGGAATGCCGTGACAAATTCCTTGTAAGATGTTAGGATGGGATCCGATCTTTCCCATAAGGGGGAAGCCCTGTCTAAGGTAGATCCAGATAATAGGGAGCTGATATATGCCCCACGGGTATGGTCTGTAGGGAAATTGCTGGGTTGGAGCACAAACTGTATTTCGCATTGATTCAGGAAACCCCTGCAATTCTTGGGGTTCCCATCCAATTTTGCAGGAGTAGGAATGTGTAGACAAGGTGCCACTAAGGAAACTGAAACCGGAGAAATCGAAATGGATGAAGTGGCAGCTCCTGAGCCTCTAAGAGTGGATTGGATGTTATCCAGCCAGTTAGTCAGTTCTTGGAGGAACTGAACCACCTGGCCCTGTGATACCTCTTGGTGTTCTAGGCGAACAACAAGATCAGGTATAAACCCAGAAGCTTGTGCCTGATTCTTGGCCTGATCCATAGGTCCAGTTCAAACTGTCATGCCTGAGGTATGGAATTTGCCAGAACAGGTGTGGGAGGCTAAAGAGTAGACTTGGGATGCGTGGATGAAGCTGGGTGGCTTGAGCCAGGACTTCCTCATGTGTTACTGTGAGGAGGTAGATGAACTGTAGAGGATGATGGGCCCAAAGGCGAGGATAGTAATGTAAATGTCTTTATTAAAAAGCAGGTTGGAATGAGAACTGCAGATGATGATACTGGAGAGATGAGTAGAATCGGATTGGGACCAATGATGCTGGATTATTGACTAGAGCCGGTATGAGACCGGTGATGCTGAATTGAAGAGCTGGATCTTTTTGAGACAGATGTTGATGAATTGAAGTACTGGGTCGGTTTGAGACCGATGTTGATGAATTGAAGAATTGGTTCGGTTTGAGACCAATGATGATGAATTAAAGTACTGGATCGGTTTGAGACCGATGATGATAATTGAAGAACTGGATCAGTTTGGGACTAATGTTGGAGATATCGGATGGGACCAATGATGAGATAGATCGGATGGGATCGATGATTGTAGATATTGGATGGGTCTGATGATTGCAGGTATCGGCTGGGACTGATGATTGAAGGTATCGGTTGGAACCGATGGAGGCAGATTTGAACAAGTCTCACTCTCTGTAGTAAAACCAGACTGGAGTGTGAGATGGAATAGTAGACTTGGGGGTAAATTTACTAAGACTCGAGCTTGGTCAAGTTTGTTTGTTTTTAAACTCGATTTGCATCGCCGAAACTCGGGTGAGTTTACTGTTGTCACGTTTACTAAGAAGTGAGTTTAGCTAAGAGTGAGTTGGCCGATGGTAAAGCAGATCGTGATTTCTGCCCCGAGTTGCAAGTTTAGATGAGATTACTCACCCGAGATTGCAGTGTTTTCTCTCTGCCTAACTCTCCCAAACAAGCATTCAGCACATATCAGTGAGATATGTGAAGGCTGATTGTGTTGTACCTGTAATAAATGGCTCCTGACACCCCAGACTCAACCTGAAGGCCGGGGCTCTTCCCTGGGCTGTGGGTAAGGGGGTAATAACGGTGGAAATAGTTTTCAAAACTATTGTATTTCACAGTGGAACTACAGGTGTCAGCATGCCTGCCCTTTGGCACCTGTGGAACTACAAGTGCCAGCAGGTGGCTGGCACCCATACCCCCACTGTCAAATAAATAGTTAAATAACCACAGTACACACACACCGTATACAGTATAACTAATACATACACATATCCCACTCACACATACTTACCTGCTGCCAGCTGTTCACTTCTCCATGTAGAATCCATTGGGAGTACTTGGAATAAAGATCCCATACTCACCATCATCCTGGCGCTGCCAATGTAAAGCACCGCTGATTGGCTAGCGGTTCGTGGGAAATACTGATGATAGTGATCATCTGTCATTTCGCGTAGTGTAAGTATATGTGACAACATATACTTAAACCTATCCGGCGTGGATCGTTTTGTTATTTTGCCAAGTACGGGGATGCTACGGAGAGCGGCGCCAGGATGATGGTGTGTGTATTAAAGTTATACTGCATACAGTGTGTGTGTACTGTGGTTATTTAACTATTTATTTTACAGTGGGGGTACAGGTGCCGGCTGCCTGCTGGCACTTGTAGTTCCACAAGTGCCAAAGGGCAGGCATGCTGGCACTTGTAGTTCCACTATAAAATACAATAGTTTTGAACTATTTCCACCATTATTACCCCCGTACCCACAGCCCAGGGGTGCGGGCAAGAGCTCCGGGCTACAGACTAAACCTGGGGGGTTGGGAGAGGGGGGACCCCCTCTTGGGGGGTCCCCACCTCCCCTGAGGGAATCGGTATGATTTACCGCCGGACCCATGCCCGGTGGTTGGAATCCCGCAGCGGCATCCCAGCAGAGGAGGAAATCCTGATCGTCAAAGGTAAGTATATACTAACCTATTTCTACCCCCTACCCCTCCCTTTGGGGAGCCTAACCCTAACCTTCCCCCCAGTGCCTAAACCTAATCCCCCCTCTAAGTGCCTAAACCTAACCCCCCCTTCCCAGCCACCTAAACCTAAGTCCTCCAGGGGGTTGCCTAACCCTAAGTCCCCCCTGGGGGTGCCTAACGCTAACCATCCCTTCCCCTAGCCTAAACCTAACCTAAACCTAAGTGCCCCCCCCTGGGAACCCTAACCCTCCCCCCCGGCGGCTATGCACGCCCGGCGTCCCTTCGATCAGGATGCCGGGTGTCAGGCTCCCGCCATATGTCTAATGACAGGTGTCAGCATATCGACGCCTATCTTTAGACCCTTGCCAGGATATGACCGGCGGACCTAATCCCGACAGCCGGCTTCCCAACTGCATACCCCCCTGAGATCCCCGGCTTGGCCTGTCTGGCTTGGGATGTGAATGCTTTTGCTGGGGAGACCTGATGATAGAGTCCCCTGGCTGTGGCATTACACCCCACTAGGTTTGGGTCTGGTGCTGGTTTTAAATATATAGGGACTCCTATGCATTTTTTTCCCCCTATTTTAAAACCAGGACTGGCCCTGCAGCCAGGTGTTGGTTTCTAAATTGCGAGGGATCCCTACACGGTTTTATCTCCATAATTTGAGGAACCAGGACTGGCTGAGCAGACCGACGCTGGTCATGCTTTTTGGGGGGGGACCCTACATAATTTTTTTTATAAATAAACACTTTAGATTAGGTATAGAGGTAGAAACATACACAAATCACACTGATCTGTGTATGTTTCTGCCAAACTCGCAGCTCAGGAGGTGGAGTGTTTGAAACTTCAATTTATCTGCCAGTTTGCTACAATGTCACCCGAGATTGTAATCTCGATTCTTGGTAAATTCCCAAGTTGCATCTTTTTCATGATAAGTACTACCGAGTTTGGCCGGTGGTGAGTTGATTCGAGTTTGCGATCTCACCCAAGTTTTACCAGTGAAATGACAGAAATCTCTCCCAAACTCACCCGAGTTTATCTTTAGTGAATTTGCAAGTTGAAAAAAATGTCTAAACTCACCCGAGATTGCAATCTCGACCAAACTCAAATCTTAGATAATTTACCCCTACATTATTAGACTTGGAACTGGAAGGCAGTGGACTGGGACCTTTCAGATACAGATCACCTGGGAGTCCAACATGGCTACGCCCATACTGTGGTTTAAGAGGGAACTTTGGCATGTAGCTTGTGTACTATCATGCTGGGGAGACACACTGTGAGCAAGCGGCTGCGGAGAGCCATCTCCATGCTCATTTACAGGACACTGGACCTCATTCAGAGCCACTCGCAAAAAGCGAGTGCTCGCTCTGAATGAGGGCGGCCTCTTTTCTTTTGAAAGGCGGCCTCTTGGCCGCTCGCTAAGCTGTGGGTTGCCACCCACAGCTTTAGCGAGTGACTAGGTGATGGTCACGATGGTCGAGACCATCGCAACCATCGGGGCTTGCGACGAGACCCTTGCGGTAGAGTCTCATCTACCGCAAGCCGCAGGTAGCTTCCTGCTCTAACAGAGCAGGAAGCTTCCTACTGACATCACTGGTGATGTCACTAGGGCCGCCTACAAACGGCAGGCATTCCTTCAGGAACGCCTCCGTTTGTCCGGCCACCACCCCACCCCGCCTACAAACGGGGCGAGCTGTCGATCACCATTGTCAGCTGCCCCTTTTGTAGCAAGCCCCGGAGCAAGTGCATTTGTCACTCACTCTGGGGCTTGCGCACGCGCAGTGCGGGCGCTGCGCGTGCACAGGCCCTAACCATCAACTCCACTGGGCAGGAGCAGCACAGACAGACTTCAGTACCAGCCAGGAGTGATGCACAGCGTGAATGGACCTCAGCGCTAGCCTGGACAGACACTGGAGAGGTAAGAAGGTGGTTTTTAGGGTCCGGAGTGTGACAGATGGCTTTTTATTCAAGTTCTTCACTCTACTATAATTTCTTCAAGATCTGGATTATAAGGTCGATACTCACTATGTGAACAGAGAGTATGTTGACCTCACAATGCCAGTGTTGGGTTACAGTCACAGGTTTAATTCTCCTTACTCAACCCATCTTTTAGGGGCCTATTCATTATCCGCTATGGGTCTGTTACACGTGCGGAAACACCGGTTTCCGCATGTTTTTAGCAACAGGCTCATTCATTATTATGGGCCACCTAGTATTCAACAAAATCCAAAAACTGAAAGTTTTTGGAGTTTGTGGGAACCAGTGACACCTTCAGATGGCGTCGTTTCCCAGAGCCTCGCTCCTTCCTATAGAAAGAAGGTCCTGGGATGCAAATGACATACTATAAGTTATGCACTTTGGATTTCAAGGTGTCAATCCTATTTCCCAGCAAGGTCACTTCTAACTTGAAATTGTGAACTGTAGGTGTTTGCTGTCTTGCTGGGTGGATAAACAGAAGAAATGCTTCAACTAGAGATACATGTAAAAGAGCCTTAGTAAAATTAGTAATTGTAACAGCTCATCGCATTGAGATGTGGGAAGTGATAATGAAGTGACAGTGAATAACAGCATCCCAATTCAAACAGATTTTAGTTTCAGAGTTTGAGTGAAATTATCTCAGCTGTATGAGTCTTAGAAAGAATATAAGCTTCCTAGGTAGGAAAGGAGGGCTTGTGTGGTCTCATCTATTATATCTTTCAATTGGTCAATACAAATAGTAGCAGGAGACTTGCTAGGAGTAAGCAGATTCTATCAACTGATGTGAGAAGATGAGAAAGTCTCTGATTTACTGCCCTTTTAGTCTTTATTTAGGCCAGGTCACCAGAAAAGGTGCAGCTGCTTCAATATACTGCCTTCAGCGCTGGTCTCCAAAGAGACTGATGTCTAGTACATGTGATGGCGATATATTTAGTTTAGTATCACTGCGATACTTACGAATATGCCACCAGTGTTTATTATAACTTACCTCTGCGGTGCACTCTGCTGTGCTGCCAGTGGCCTAACTGTCAACAATGGGTTACTGACAAATGCACATGCTTGACAGCCCTCTGTGCATGTGCTAAAGCCGGAAAGGATTTGCTGGGTCCTCATTGCTGACAATAATGCATTTATCGCTAATGTCATCTGTAGATGGAGTACTGATATCTTTACAAACAGCGATAAATTTAGAATACTGCAGATTGCGGTCATAACCCCTTTTAGTGTTTGTAACTAGTGCTAAACGGGTTATGGCTCATTGTTAAATGGAACCACTATGTGTTCAGCACAATGATACTGCAGTATTTGCCCTTTCTGTACTCAAACTATGTAGAGAGCCACTTCCCCTCCCCGGTCCCGCCTCTCCAGTCGCAAGAAGGCGCCAGTGTCCGGTTCCAGCAAGTCTACATACGTGCATATGCATTTGATCCGTTTGAGGGTAGATACTAGCCACTTAGTATCTACCATCTGCCAGGATATCTCAACAGATATGGGAGAGAGCTCATTCTCATATACTTCGTGAGTATTTATATAAAAAAAAAACAAAGCTGCAGTAACAAACATGATTATGTAACAACCATATATCATTTCATAGCCTCAAAGCCTTCTGGAAATGTAAGCAGTAGTAAGTAAGGTAGTAAAAGTTGACATAATGTATAAAGTGAAATACCCATCTGATGACAAATACAGTTTTGGAGAACGTAGGCACTATAATAGTCTCCCAAGACACTACTAAATAGACTCTTTCACTTTGAAATACAGATGTGTTTACTTCCACAAAGGCCTGAAATGTAGTCTGCTCTCATCCTTCTATATCTCAAAAACAGATGAAACTACTCTTCTATGGAAAAAGAATTAAAGTGTTTTGTCCACTGTTTATGTCTTGTTTATTTAGTTTTAATGTAACTCCCCTCCATGTAGTGATACAAGTTTCTTAAAGGAACAATTGCACAATTGATATTACAGAAAAGTAGTCCAGTGTAGCAAAGTTCTAATCAGTACCTCTAAAAAGATGAGGTCTAAGGAGTCTATTTAATAAGCCGTGATAAGCAAAAATTCCAGAGAAAACAGCTTTGGCTTACTCACCACTTCTCAGTATTTAATACGTGCTAAACACAGGAGAAATCACAGATCTTACAGACATCCCCATAGATCTCTATCCAAAGAACTGTGCCAATTTATCAAGCAGCAAAAAGGTTAACTTTTTATAGTTTGTCTTTAAAACAACACCATCATACTTCCCAAAAATATAGAGAGTCTTTTCTTCCATATCCATTCAGGCTGCAACCGCCACTCTTCTATCTGCTGCCTTATGGTTGGCAAATTACAGAAGCGCTTTTACTGAGCAAGCATAGATCTGAAAAGAGGGGAAATAAACATCGTCCTAGAGTCCAGTTTGTTCAGGACCCCTCTGGCCTGTTAGAAATCAATGATTGCTGCACCAAGTGGTGATACAGAAATAAATCTGCTCCAAGGCTATCTCTTTAATAATCAAGACACTGACAGTAGATGGAATAATACAAATACCAGTGTCCCAGCAAAGCGTATAGCTTACAATGCACAACCCATTAATATTCCTCAGGGTAAGTAGTACCAGTGTATATCTATAGTTGGTACAGGGTGTGTGGTACACATGGGCCCCTGGGTCAAGGAGGGCATATACCGCACACCCTGCACCCATGTCCTGTAAATAATTACCTCTCTGTAGTCCCATGGCGGCAGTAGCAGTGCTGTGCGAATCACTGGAACAATGGCGTGGCGGCTCTTTTCCTGGCGATCTGCACATGCGTAGTAAAAAAAGTTCTGTCTAGATGAAACTTTATCGGCTTTTCATTCTCAGCCACTCCTGTACAGCGCAGGTCTTATATAGGCTTCAATACACCTCAGTGAGGATTGGATGGTCAGCGAGTACTATAGGCAATTGGCACTTCCACAGGTTATGAGCACATGACACTTTGCAAGCACACACATATATACACAGGAATCGGTATGAAATCCCAGCAGTTAGGATGCCTGCTGTCAATATACCAACAATGACATCCCGATGCTCAGGATGCTGACAAGGGTGCGGTAAGTATGGCAACTATCCTCCCTTCTCCCCCTAACAATAACACTCTGTTTCTGCATCCTAACACTAACCAGCCCTCCACCACCCTAACCCTCCTCATTAGTGCCTAATCCTAACCCTTCCCAATTGGTGCCTAAAAATAACTCTCCCCCCTTAGTGCCTAACACCCCTCCCAGTGGTGCCTAACCCACTCCCGGGGGTACCTAACCTTCTTTTTTGGAGAAATTTACTCCTTGGGACTGTGTATGAACTATGGACACGAAAAAAATTATTTCAGAATTTTTGTTTATCTGTCTGTTCGTTCCGGCATCACGCAAAAAATAGGGGTTGAATTTGGATTGCGTTTTCAGTATTGTATAGCTTAGTCACTAGAAAATAGCTGAGGTATGGATCATTATCTTAATGTGACATCAGGGAGAGGAGCATTAAAGGAAAACCAGGAGCTTGACACTCAGCGTGAGCAGTGTGCAGACTCCTCAAGCCAAAAATGGCTAGATGTATATAAATATATAAAATAAAGCACTGTATATGAACTATGGAGACACAAAGATTTTTATCGGAATTTGCACAGGCTACTCGAATCCAAAATGACTATATATATATATATATATATATATATATATACAATATATACATATATTGCACACCCTGAACACAGTTATATATCTATGCATATATAAATTTGTATGCATATATAAATACATAGATATATATAGATCTCAAGATCTATTTCACAGTAAAATCCAACTATATATTAAGCACTAATTAGGCAGCTTATCTTGACTCATGAAGATCCAGTATTCATGTCAAACCAGTAGATGGCGCACAAAGACAAATACTACATATCATAGAGTCGCTGCTCATGTTACTTGCAACCTTTAAGTGTTACTGTAGGTTAAGTTGCAACAGATTTGAGATCTACAAGATAGTGTATCTGGACTTCCAGTGCACAGTATTGCACTGAAAGTTGTTGTTTTCCGATCATGCTTCTGCAGAACTTGACTCCACCTAAATTATGCAATGGAACCAGACTTAAAGTCACTGCTCTACAGAGAAACCTAATTGAGGCACAGATTCTAACGGGATCTGGCACAGCTGAGACTGTGTTTATACCACGTATTCCCCTTATTCCCAACAATTTTCCTTTTCAATTCAAGCGTCTGCAGTGTCCTGTAAGCGTCTGCTTTGCTATGGTGATCAACAAGTCACAGTGACAAACGCTCAGGGCTGCAGGTGTAGATCTTGGGACCAGCTGCTTCTCCCATGGGCAGCTTCATGTGGCTTGCTCATGAGTAAGTAGTCCCAAGTATCTTTTTGTGTTAGTCCCTCAAGGAAAAACTGCAAATATTGTTTACAAAGACATTTTGTGATCAATGTCTACAATATAAAATATACATCACAATATTAGATGCCACTAATGTCTTTGTAAAATTAGTTCTGCTGAGCAATAACAGACATCCATGCGAGTGAAGCTGCGAGCAAACGCTAGTCGAAATATAAGCTAGTGATGTGAACACTGTAAACTGTAGCAGGCAAACCACACAGACAAGCCGGGTACACACTAGATAATATGTTGCCTGATCCCATAGATCGGGTCAACATATAGTCCACATCGTACATGTACCCACTATGCACGACCATGCGCACTCCTTCGGATCTCCATCAGGGTCATTCCATCGGCCTGCATGTAGCGCCAGTGGAACAACCCAGACACCGGCATATTGGATGGAGCCATTGTCCGACATATCGGGCGGGTGGTCACCGCATTGTGCAGTGTGTACCGCCCACCCGATATATTGTGCGGTCGGGCGTCGCATCACTGGGTACACACATCGGCAAGTGTGTGCCCATCTTAAGAATAAACTAGCAATTTAATATGTAAATTAAAGTTGCAAAGTGAGCTCATTCTTTATTATGTCTCGTTTTTTGCATCCTTTATTTTACTACAAGTTTTTACAAATGTAAGCCCTGTCTGGTGCTGTGTGATACACTTACTTTTGGCAGATTTAGTTTGGCACACCCCCTTACCATGACCTTCCTCTGGTCCGGAAATGTTGTGGATAATGGCTTCCAAGACAAGAAGTGCCCCAAATACTTGGGTGCTTAGCACATAGTACCTGGTAGGTGGATACATGTGGAGAGCAGGTGCCCTGCAGGGTTAATAACACTGTACAACAAATTCATACTTTTAATTTGTTTCCTTTCTAAAAATAGTCATACATTACTAATTTGAGGTCAAGAAAACCTAAAATGATTTCAGAATGTTTTTACTAGCTCTATTTTTTGAGCTACACTATTTGCACTATACTGTATGTACATTAGTAATATAGTCATAGTGAAAAGCCATTTTAAAATAATCTGATATTTTCTTGATAGAAAATATATAACAGTTGTTTTAATTCAATCAATCACAAATAAGAACACAAAACGAAACAAACATACAGCATACGAAACAAACATACAGCATAGGAAAGTACTATGTAATATAGTGGCCTATTCATGTGGGTGCTTTCTCTTTGCTTGTCGCTTGTACTCCTCTTCTGGGGCATCTCTTGTCACTGTCCAACAGTAGTGAGTCACCTACCCTGATATCTTTGTTCTATTGCTGAAATGTCTTGGTGGAATCGCTCACTATGCTTGTTACTCAGTGCACCACAGTTATCTTGTGTGGGTAATCCCGTGAATCGCATATATTTCAATAGGGGAGGGGACAAATAACGGAGTCATTTAATTGGGTCATTAGGCCCCGCCCCCTCTGCGCGGAACGCAGATTGCTGGTAAGATTCTCTCCATTCTGCCCACTTCACTAAGAATACCCCTACATCGTCATAAATGGGCTATATCTCGGAACTCAGAGCTAACTGAGAGTTTTAAATCATTCTTTGCATGCGGAAATCAATTAGAAGTAACTATTTTCACATCATTAACATTTTCATTGTTGCGCAGTGTAATATTAGGTGCCAGGCCATTTTGTGTTGCAGAACAGTAACACACTGTGCAGCACAATAAGCATAACAAATTTTCAGTCATCTTCTGCTCAATACTACCAGTTGGAAATACAATTTTGCCTCCTCACTCCTTTCTTCCAGCATATGCTAAATGCAATAGGTCACACAATCTCCTTCATCACCTGCACAATACTCTTCACGGTTGCAAATGAGAATTTTATCACACCTCCAGCACAGTTTTAATATCAGGTCAGAATGTCGACAGGTTCTGAATGTTGATGATCAGAATGGCAACATGGACTTTAGGTCAACAACCAATATGTTGACATTCAAATATGTCAATATGGTTAAAATGTCGACATATTCTTAATGCCAACATTTAACATGTCGACATGCAGTTTTTTGCTTATGTTTACGGTAGGGATAGGGTTAAGTTTAGGCTAAAATAATCAAAAAATGGCATATCGACATTCTGGTGTCAACATGTCAAATTACTACATTATGAACATGTCGACATTTTAAACATCTCAACATTTTTGAATCTTGGCAAATTGTTTGTCGACCTAAAGTCCATGTGGACAATCTGAACGTTGACATCTAGAACCTATCAACATTCTGGTATTGACCTTCTGAGTGTTGACTTTTCATACCACACCCCTTCCATTATGTTTACATTGACATTCTCTAAGGGATTCTATTACTGATGGGCTTTTTCATAAGTACATAGCAGTACTCATACCACACTTCACCAGGAATCCCCTCTAGCAATGCTGTCATCTTGCAACAACGCCCCTCACTGTGACAGCACTTCTAAGGGGGCTATCAAAACGGGATCCTATTTACATTTTTTATGAGGCTCCTACCCATTACAAGCAGGCACTCACTCTGTGGTAGCACTGCAGCACTCCCCCTCATACTCTCTACAGTGGCCTCTCTCTCACTCTACAGTATGGGGACTCTTCTCCACTGAATCACTTCTGATGTAGTGTCTGCAGCACTGAGAAGCTTTCTGCCCTCTCAACAAATGAGGACAACTCCCCCTCTGAGCAACAAGGGGCTTCTCCAGAGGACCCCTTGCCGGTATGGGATTCCCCTCTTCTTTATCATAATGGGGCAACCCTCCCCTCTACAAATATACCTAGTGGCCTGGCAGCACTGGGAAAACCTGGGACTGCACTCTTCCTTTCCATGCTCAAAATGGCCATCACTCACTACATGAGGGTTACCCAAGTCATTATAAAGTAGAGACACATGTGGACTCCCACTAGTTGGGCGCTGGCACAGCACCAGCTAGCTCCAATCTAACAATGACGTAGCCAGTCCATGTCTCCGCCTCCTGCCTCCTAACTCTAGTCCTCATGATAACTGTCAGCCAATGTCACCCTGAGGTATGGCTTAAACATAGCAATGTCACCGAGTGCTACAAAACCATAAGTATAAAAATCACTTATCCATACACCTATTGTATTACGTAGCTATGTCAGCACACTTTCTGACCAGACTTTATTTAGGGTGGCTTCTCTACTAGACACTGGGATTAAATGTTTCATAAATTAGTAAATATGTACCCCACATGCTCATGTCCATCTGTTCAACAAACCATATTCATGTTTTCTGGGAAAGAGTTTAACACAGTAACATTTCTTTCATGTGGTTGCGGATGGACTGGAAACAAAGCCAAATTCTGCCAGTGAAACATGCACGACTTTTCTCAAAAATGCAGGATGAGGCACATACAGTATTTAGTGAAATGACAATCTCTACTGCACAGTACAGCGTTTCTTCTTCTGTATGTTGGATGTAATTCTCAATATGTGTTCCTTTTCTGGATGTCCATACAACTGCACGGGAAGCAATCGGGAAGCCTAAATACCGGCAGCCGGCTTCCCGACTGTCTTATCCCGGCATGGGTGAAATGCCGGGCGTCTAGATGTAGACGCCCGCATTTCCCCGACGCCGGGAGACCGGCGCCCGGCATCACGATCGTAGTGATGCCGGGCGCCGCGAGCGGACAGCCGCGGGGGGGAGGGTTAGGTTTAGGGCTCCCGGGGGGGACTTAGGGTTAGGCACCCCCCCGGGAGGGTTAGGGTTAGGCTAGGGGGAGGGAGGGTTAGGGATAGGCACCCCCGGGGGGGACTTAGGGTTAGGCACCCCCCTGGGGGTTTAGGCAGCGGGGAAGGGGGTGGTTAGGGTTAGGCACTTAGAGGGGGGATTAGGGTTAGGCACTTGGGGGGGAAGTTTTGGTTAGGCACCCCTAAGGAGGGTTAGGGTTAAGGGGGTTAGGTTAGTGTATACTTACCTATCCACGATCGGGATTTCCAGCGCTGTCGGGCTTCCGCTGCTTCTAACTCTGCTCATGTCAGGCTGCCGCTGACGGGAATCGAACTGCCGGCCATGCGGCTGGCGGTATATCATACCCGTTCCAACTGCACAGTACAACTTCTCTTAAACAGTAAAGAAGATTAAACTGATGTACATATATTGCAACTGTATAACAAAATGTCAACTGCGTCTCTTCTTTTAAAGATCACGGTGGAGATGTATCAAGCCATAGTGAGAGATAAAGTGGATGGAGTTAAAGAACCAACTGATCAGCTCCTGTCACTTTACAGGCTGTGTTAAAAAATTAGTTAGGAGCTGCTTGGTTGGTACTTTATCTCTCTCCAAGGTTTGATACATTTCCCCCCATATTTTATATAAATAACTGTCTGAGAAGTGTGGCCATAGATATTATTTTACAATGAAGTAAACCTGACCCATTTCATCTGAATTATATTTGTCTGGGCCTGAAGTAGGCTCTATTTTTTAGAATTTACCTGATCAATTAATATATTGATGGAAAAAGGTTTGTTTTACACAATTTAATTAATTAGGCCCAAGATAAATGGAAAAAAAAATTCTAAATTATTCTGCACCCAGAACTCTGGAACAGGTTGATGTATCTGCTTATAAAGAAGCATACAGAACCATAACCATACTTGCCAACTCTCCCCGGTTGTCAGGGAGACGCCCTGAAATAGTAACAATCTCCCTGACTCCCAAAAGAGTCTATAAATCTCCCTGATTGCACCCTACCCTCATTATGTAGCTGTTATATACTTAGGAAAAATAGGAGCTATATACATTCAAATGGTATCATCACTGCCATTTACGTGCATTGATTATAAGTAGAGATTAGCGGGTTCGGATCTCAGAGATCCGAACCCACCCGAATTTCGGGGATCCGGGGCGATCCGGATCTCCCTGCCTGCCCTGGATCCCTCACCTGAGGCAAAACCTCTCGACCCCACTGTCGGGTCGCGAGGTTTTGTATTGAGCGGGCTTAACGCTGATTGTCTGAGAGAGCCATACACCTGTTGTATTACATAGCTATGTCAGCACACTTTCTGACTCAGCCAATAAGTGTTAAGCCCATTGAAAATGCAGAAGAAAAAGAAGATGGCGCCCACCATCCCCCGCCACCTGACACCGCCGGCACCCCCACTGGCAGCATCTCCCGCTGCCGACACCACCTCTGCCAGCACCTCTGCACTGCTGCCCCATGTACTGAGGACAGCGTCAGCGACTCCCACACTGCCACACCGAGGACACCATTGGCACCCCCAGTCTGCCAACACCGCTGGCACCCTACATTGAGAACACCCCTGCACTGCCAACACAGTCAGCAAACCTGCACTGAGGACACCGCTGGCACCCCCGCTGGTACCCTTCACTGAGAACACTGCCAGCACCGCAGCACTGCCATTCCATGTACTGAGGACACCGCCAGCAACCCCTGCACTGCTGACACAGCCAGCAAACCTGCACTAAAGACACCGCTGGCACCCCCGCACTGCCGACACAGCCAGCAAACCTGCACTAAAGACACCGCTGGCACCCCCACTCTGCCGACCTCACCGGTACCCTTCACTGAGGACACTGCCAGCACCGCAGCATTGCCATTCCATGTACTGAGGACACCGTCAGCAACCCCGCTTTGCCGACACTGCTGTCACAGTAAGTGCATTACTGGTGTATACAACCCACACTGTATAACGTGTTGGAAATTAGAAGCTGAACTGCCACAGGTTAGTGCCGCCAACTGTGTCACTTAGCTTAGTCAGCCAGCTAGCTGGATGCAACCTTTTGGACTTAACTAGATGAAGCAAATTACTGGAAATAAATGTTATTGAGGTTGATTATACTGTAGGAACAAAAACAGGCCCATTTTATGTGATTTTAGCTGTTTTTATAATTGTTTAAGAAAAAATCCAGATCCATAACATGAAAACAAAACACGGAGGTGAGGTTTTGGCAAAACCAATCCAGATCCAAAACCAGGGGGAATCCAGATAAAAAACCAAAACACGAGGGTCAGCGCACATCTCTAATTATAAGGCACAATGATCCCTATGGCTACATGCATTTTCATGTACTGTAAGTTTTCTTGTGGCCAATTATATGGAATTACTTGTATAACACAATACATGAGCAAGCTCTGAAAAGTTTACATCAACAAGTAGATCTTACTAATTGCTTTGGGGCTCATTTATATTTGGCTGTAAGGCAATTTTATGACACGTCCCTCAGATGTAGCAATACACGCCCCCTTCCCGCCGCATTCATAGGTGTCGCTTTCACAATCTCCCTAAATGCTTTTTCAAAAGTAGGCAAGGATGACCATAACATTGTGTGGAGTGCACCATTGGGAACATATATCACACATGGCAATGAATGATGAAGCACGGACTAAATTAAATATATGGGTGATTCAGTGAGGATCGCAATTGCAAAGATGCATGCAGGCAGCTTTGCAATTATGTCCTTGCTATTATGCAAATGCAGCAGGAGGTGTATGACACCCCCTGCTGCATTTGCGATCCCAGCAGAGGTTGCAGGCTAGGATCACCATCGATGCACGCGATGGTTACTCAGGCTGGTCGGCCGTCCCTGAACCACCCCTTAAATGCCTCTGCCTGTCAATCAGACAGAGGCATAGATGGGTCTGTGTGTGCGACTACGCAGGACCCATTCTGCACACTTGCAGAATGGGTCCTGTGCATGCATAGATTTCCGATAATCGGGAATTTGCGATTAGCAGTGCGCTTGTGTGAACTGCTGAATCAGGCCCTATGTTATGCAAAGTGCTTACATTTTGATCTATGATAATCTCCAACAAAAATGCTGTAAGAAACGCTAAGAAAATAATTAAATTAATTCTGATCATCTAGATTTAAGTGCACTTTGACATAGCAGCCTCATTTTGCCTACAGCTGAGGTAGATTTTCCCTATGGAAACTTAAGTTGAGAAAAGTTTTACAAACATAATAAGACCCTGATGTGCTGAGGAGACAGGGCTGTTGCTTCAGTCACCAGAGAGCTGATCTCTCACTTATACCACACAATGAACCTAATTTTATTATATACTTTTTTGGTCCCAGTTGAGTGATTTTCCTTTAGATAGAGATTAGAAACAGAGATTGGGGTGTGGATGACAGAACAAAGATACTGATTCAATTAAGAATGAATGCATTGGAAAGATTTTTGCTTGTGAAGCACGGCTCAATTATATTTTTAGTACGATACACCCATATTGTACAGATGCACAAAGTAACCAAAAAGTCAAATTACCTTTTCCTGGAACATTTACACTATTGGTCAAATGTTTTAGAACACCTTAATTTTTCCAGTTTTATTGAAATGTAAGCAATTCAAGAACAGTGAATAACCTGAAATGGTACAAATATATATAGGTAACCTGCTAGAGGTTAAACTTATAAAGTTTAGTTCAGCAAAAACTGAAAAATAATGTAAATTTCAGTATTATCAAATAAGTCGTTTTCATGGAACATGTAATGGGTTCAGAAAATACAGCTGTTCTGCAGCACGCAGAACATACAGATGGGCCCAGCTAGTTTGTTGCTCATAACGCACCATTCAGGCCTCTGTGTCGCTCCATGGAACGTTACGTGATGGCTGTACTTTGGCATACCGTGGTATTCTACAATGAAAGATAAGCCACGGCATGTAATACACCGCTTAACCGCTGGGTGGCAAGTGCTCCACTGATTAAATTTGTACTACTGAATGCCATACTGTTAAATTGGATAGATATCACTGACGACCTGGCCAATCACATTCAAGCAGTGTATTTGCATATTGCATGTTCGCACAACCAATCTTTTTAATAATATCACATAAGCTCTTAGAACGGGACGCAAATCAGTACACATACATAACTGTACAGTAGTGTAATTGCCGTGTTCTTATGACGGTATAAGCGATACTGTACATTAATGAGACGCACACACAGCTTTCAATGAGACGGGATGAATTATTCTCTAATGGTGGGGTACTGTGTTTACTTGTACTAGTATAATATTTTGAAAGGAAGACATTTTTTTATTATTAAAAACAGCAACGGGTGGGTGGAGTGTGCATGGATGAGCCTGCTATTGACATAGTACACATTGCCTGCTGTAATTCGCAGACATCACATCTCATACACAACAAGTGCGGCCGTTGATACGGATGGCGTGTGTGGGCTAGAGGTTTGGATGAGCGCCTTGCACAGTGCTTGTCCCTTAGTGTTTAATGTTCTACAATACTACAGGATTAAAAAGAAATCACTTGGTGGTGTGTGAGTTCTATCTTATATACAGGTATCTGTGTTGACCAAAAAGACGTACTCCCAGCATTGCATAAAGACCGGGCAATTGAAGTTTAGTATTCTTATCCAACCCTACTGAACTCAATACATTGTCCACAGCTTCCCACCACCTGGCATTTCTATGCTACTTTATGCCACTGTACTGCTCATGCACTGTGTGCTCAAGAAAGTGGTGTGCAGCACTGCATACACCATGTAGTGCCCTGCCAGTTGCACTATGCTGTGACATATGGAGTCTCATAGTACTGCGCATGCCCAGTGGAGCCGGTCAGAGTCACACACAGTGCATCCCACACTTAGATACTATAGTAAATTCATGACTTAGAAACTAGTAGTGGGCTCTGTTTGAAAAAGGGGTTGCTGTATTACAAACTGACTGTGCATTTTAAGCTGCACACTTGCGACACTGTCGGCACTGTGGTGGCTGCCAGCTCCA
The DNA here is from genome assembly GCA_031769625.1 of Taudactylus pleione. Lineage (NCBI taxonomy): Eukaryota > Metazoa > Chordata > Amphibia > Anura > Myobatrachidae > Taudactylus > Taudactylus pleione. Next base: position 2,666,516 of record JAUIMM010000371.1, read on the forward strand.
GGAGTTGCACATGGGATCTCCGGTGCATGCCCAGTGGAGCCGCTCCATACGCCATGTAGTGTCCTGCTAGTTGAATGTGCTAGACACTATAAAACAGGGAGGGGGAACCTCAGGCCCGGGGGCTGTATAAGGCCCACGGAATCATTTGGTCTGGCCCTCTGAGCTTTTTTCTGCTAGCCTCATCTGGCTAGTAGGGTGCCTAGAATGGCACACTGCAGCCAGAATATATGCAGCAGTGCCACCCTGGGAATCCTTAGGACGCTTCAGATGGTCACACCGCTGCCCTTACAGCTCCCGGGCATTGCTGTAATCACCGGCGATCAGTGGCGTAACTAGGGTATTTGGAGCCCAGGGCAAATTTGAAAAGGGAGCCCCCCCCAGCAGCCCGATATATGTCAACATGACACACCCCTTTATTTTCACTCTGAACATTCCTATCCATATGCACCTTAACCCCGGTAGTACCCCTTATACAGTACCCCCAGTATGCAGTTGTGGTCCCTCTTATGCAGGCCCATAGTAGTGCCCCTTATACAGTATCCCCAGTAGTCGTCCCTCTTATACAGTCCCCAATTAGTTCCCCTTACTCAGTGCCCCCAGTAGTGGTCCCCCCAAATGCAGTGCCCTATGTAGTGTTCCCCCTTATGCAGTGCCCCCAGTAGCAGTCCCCACAATGCAGTGCACTCAGTAGTGGTATCCCCTTATGCAGTGCCCTTTATATAGTGCCCCCAGCAGTAGTCCCCCCATGCAGTTTTCCCAGTAGTGGTCCCCCTTATGCAGGCACCCAGTAGTGATTCCCCCCGATCTAGTGCCCCCTGTAGTGGTCCCCGCAGTGCCCCTAGCAGTAAGCCCCTTATATAGTGCCCCCAGCAGTAGTCCCCCCCTCCCATGCAGTGCCCCCAGTAGTGGTCCCCCTGATGCAGGCCCCCAGTAGTGACGCCCCCTATCCAGTGGTCCCTGTAATGGTCCTTCCTGTTATTGCCCCCAGTTGTGGTCCCCCCAGTGCAGTGCCCCTAGTAGTAGGCCCCTTTTATAATGCCCTCAGTAGTAGTTCCCCCTCCCAAGTAGTGGTCCCCAGTTGAGGTTCCCCCTCCCGATTAAGTGTCCCCTGTGATAGCCCCCCCAGTAGAGGTCCTCCCAATAATGGTGCCCCCAGTAATAGCCCCCCCCAGTAGAGGTCCTCCCAATAATGGTCCCCCCAGTAGTAGCCACCCCCCTCCCCCGTTGTGCCCCCAGTAGTGCTGACAGTTTTTTTTTTTTAAATATATAAGAACATACTTACCTGAATCCACGCTGCTGCTCCGGACCGCGACACCTCTCCCGCCGCCGCCGCCCGCCAGTCCTCCCGGCTGGCGCGCTCAGCATAATGGGAGAGACGTCATGATGTCATGACGTCTGTCCCAGTACCCACTGCAGGAGCCGGACGGAAGTCTTGCTCTTGCAGTAGGTGTTGCAGCAGTCAATGAGAGTCTATCTGACTCTCATTGGCTGCTGTTTAACACACGCATCGCCGACAGCGCTGGCGGCGATGCGTGTGTTATGCACAGCCTGAGCCCGCTTCCTGGCGCTATTGGGCAAGCACTCAGGGGGAGGGAACGGGCTCAGGTGTGCAGCACAGGACCGGCGCTGGAAGCCTAGCGCCAGTCCTGTGTAAATGTGTAGCGCTGACCGCACTCACTGCGGTCGACGCTACACCGGTGGCTAACTAGGGTGGACCGTGGCCGGCGGTGCCCCCCTGTGCCGCCGGTCCCACGGCGCCCAGGGCACGCACCCTGCTCGGCCTGCCCTAGTTACACCACTGTCGGCGATTGTGGCCCTGCACCCATGTGACGTCTTGCGGAGGGCGCGTGGCCTGCATCGGGCCCGCAAATAATGTTATATATATTAAAATGGCCCTCGGCAGAAAAAAGCTTCCCCACCCCTGCTTTAAAAGAAGGGCTGAAGGACACACTTGCAGAAGCAATGAAAGAAGCCATCTGGCAAATTATTGGCAAGAGGCCGCTGCCCAGCCTACCAGGAACAAACATGACCAGGCAGTACAGTATGATCTGGAAATGGTCACGCCTGATGAATATGACCCTGAGGATTACAACTTGGAGACTGCACCATCATTCCATTTGCTAGACTTGGACACTAAAGTGGCATCACACCACTTGGACATTACACCAGTTCCATCATCCAGCTGCCTCATTTGGAGAGTACACCTATTGCATCGTATCGCCTGCCCGAACTGTCAGCTGAAGCAACGAGAAACAACAATGCAAGCTTACCTGTACTTTCACCAGGAAGACCTGTCATGTTAAGCGCCCCAGCACCACAGACTATATTTGGAACACCCTTGCCAGATATACCATTGGCTGCAATCAGCACTGACATGGACAATGACTTTTACAAAGCATGCAATGGTGAGATGCATCGTTATGCCCAATTAAACTTTCAAGAACATGTGCCCTATGACCTTTACTGCAATTGGACCAAGCGTGTGAACTTTGATGGCAGTCGAAAGAAAGTACCAATCCCTAACAATTTAAAAGAAAAAATCCTCTCATGATGTCGAGCAAGATACAGGATTGGAAAAGAGGAACTGAACCGGATAAAGGACACATTGAATGGGGTGCTGCGCATGCCAAGGAACATGCATGGAGGATAGTCACACACCCACCAAGTACAGATCATCAAGCAACAAACACGACTTGAGACTTGAGGGTGTGGTGATGTGAAGAAGGATCAAAATTTCTCTCTTCAGTAATCATGACAAAAGGTAGAGTATCGTACTGTGGTGAGTAATACTGTATAATGTGCTTACTGTGTAAAAACTTATATTGTACAATAAGTCTTACAGATTGAATAACAGTAATGTTAAAATGCATAGAAAAGTGTTTCTCAAAATCATCACAGTACTGTAATATTTACATTACTGTTAAAGTATTAAATCTACAGTATAACATCTGTCATCAATTAAAGTTTGCTTTACTGTTATTAAACACTGGATGTACAGTAATACTGTACAGTATGTTTACATTACTGTTATTCAATTTATAATATTTATAATGCAAGTTAGCTACAGTATTAATGTGTACAGTACTGTATGACAGTATTTTATACAGTATTCTGTCCTCAGAATACGTAACATTTAATTTCATGCTAGGGGTCCTGAGGCCCGAGTACAGTATGAAAGACTGACATACAATACTGTTCGTACAGTATGTTGTCAGCAGAGGAAATGTTGTGAACAGTAGTGTACTGTACTGTAGTTGTAACAACATACTGTGCCTTTTTTCCGCCATGCACGCAACCTTTGAAAAACCATACTGTGTATTCCGATAAAGGTGTGATACTTTATTATTAGTTTTGTTACAGCTTTTGGCACTCTGTGACAAGACTACAGTATACTGTACATCAGGGGTCTTCAACCCGTGGCCCGCGGAGCCGTTTCCCATGGACTGCCGATGGTTACTGTACCGCAGTGAGTGCAGTCTGCACTACACACAGAAACAAGCACATTGCTGCCGCCGGCAGTGTGTTTGCTGTAGCAGCCAGCCAATGTGAGACAGACAGACTCTCACTGGCTGCTGCGCCCACTGCAGGAGCCGGGCTGGAGCTCACTCACAAGCTCCATCTTCTGACTCCCGCAGTGGGTGATGGGAGAGACATCATGACGTATCTCCCATAATGCAAATTGGGCCGACCCGGGAGGACGGAGGAGTGGACACCGGTGGGAGCAGGAGCCGGAGTGGGGATTCAGGTAAGTGTTTTATTTATTTTTATTTTACGTATGTGTCTTTGTCTGCACTGTTGGGGGCACTGCATCGGGGGGGATACTACTTGGGGCACTACTGGGGGGGAATCACTACTGGGGGCACTGCATCAGTGGGAACCACTACTGAGGGGGAGGACTGCTACGGGGGGGCTCTGCATCGGGGGGGACCACTATTGGGGGCACTGCATAGGGGGGGACTACTACTGGGGGCACTACTGGGGGCACTGCATAGGGGGGCACTGTATAAAGGGCACTACTGGGGGCATTGCATAGGGGGGACCACTGCTGGGGGCACTGCATAGGGGGGGCCTACTACTGGGGGCACTATATAAAGGGCACTGCATAGGGGGGACTACCACTGTGGCATTGCATACGTGGGGACTACTACTGGAGGCACTATATAAAGGGCACTGCATAGGGGGGACTACTACTGGGGCACTGCATAGGGGGGGACTACTGGGGGCACTATATAAGGGGCACTACTGGGGGCACTGCATAGGGGGACCACTACTGGGGGCACTGCATAGGGGAAGACCACTACTGGGGGCATTGCATAGGGGGGGACTACTACTGGGGGCACTGCATAGGGGAGACTACTACTGGGTGCACTGCATAGGGGGGACCACTACAGGGGGCACTGTATAAGGGGGCCTGCATAAGGGGGACCACTACTGGGGGCACTGTATAAGGGGCACTACTTAGGGCACTGCAGAGGGGGGTAGTTATGGGACATAATTAAAATTGTAGAAGGGGGCATTATGGGTCATAATTGTGTGAGGAGGGGGCAGAGTCTAAATACCGCAGTATAGCTTAGTGGCCCTCAGCTTCATCGAATATTTAATGTGGCCCACACTGCCTTAAAGGTTGAAGACTCCTGCTGTAGGTTCTCAAACTCAGTGCTTAGGACCCCAAACAGTGCAGGTTTTCCAGGTTTCCTCACAGAATCACAAGTTAAATACTGTAACTACAGTAGCTTAAGCAGACAGCAGCGGGCACAGCAGGAGCGGGGATTCAGGTAAGTCAGTATTTTCTGTTTTGTGTGTGTGTGTCTGTGTGTGTTATGTAATAGGCATTAATAGCACTATATCACTACTGGGGGCACTGAATAGGGAAGACCACTACAGGGGGCACTGTATAAGGGGTACTGCATAGGGGGGATCACTACTGGGGGCCTTCATAAGGGGGACCACTACTAGGGGCACTGTATAAGGGGCACTACTGGGGGCCTGCATAAGGGGGACCACTACTGGGAGCACTGTATAAGGGGCACTAATGGGGGCCTACATAAGGGGGCCCACTACTGGGGGTACTGTATAAAGGGCCTGCATAAAGGGGGACCACTAATGAGGGCACTGTTTATGGGACACTGCATTAATGTGTATATGGAAAGGAATGTTCCCAGAGTGATGAGAAAGGGGTGTGTGTCATGTTGACATGCCCCATTTTTCAGTGACCACGTCCCTTGTGACATGTGACCACGCCCCTTTTTTTGGTACGGATGCACATAGGGGGGGGGGGCATTTTTAACTTGCCCTGGGCTCCAAGTACCCTAGTTGCGCCACTGCTCATCAGACTTCCTGGGATCTCTTTTTCAGTCAGGGCACGGGCTGCATACATGTGCTGTTTCCCTACATCCAGCTCTGGGTCCTAAAGTCCTCCTCCTTCCTCAAGTACACTGCAGTCCTGTGCTAGTCATGTGAAAGGTTGTCAAGGAGTTAACCCCTGCTGTGTGTGTTAACCCCTGCATTCCATGGGGGAATCTTTCAGGGGTGTCACAAATGTGGTGAATATTATATAAAGGCTGAACAGACTGGTACAAAAACCTAGTCATACATTAAATTGTTAAGAGCAGTTCTTCACTCGCAGCCAGGTAAACACAGGACTTCCCAAATGCAATGTAATGTGTTGTTTTCTGGCTTAAAATGAGCCAAGGAAAAAAGCACAGACCTCAACTCTAGTAACTTATGTATATGATAATAAAGCTGTCAGTCAGTTCTACTTAGCGCAGCTTTGCCCTGTCTTAATTGCAGAAGGGAGAGCACAGTAAACATACAGTATTTCCAGTTTAACTTGTATTATTGTCGAGGATGTGACCCTCAATAATTTGAGACCATTAGTGGACTAATTGATTGGGTTTTTTATTAACTGTTTATAAAAATTTGTATCTATCAGATGAGTAATAAAAAGCCCCAAACATATCTTGGCTGTTATAGGTCTTTCCCAAGATTCAATATCACAGCTGTTGCATTCCTCACACTTTGTACATGATTATTTACCAAAGACAACATAGCAGCTAAATCTGCTGGTTAGGATTTATCACTGAAATAAAATCCATTATTTAAATTCAAGTGAATTACTACGGTTATAACCATATAACTGTGGGCCCTATAGCAACACTTTGAAGGGGCCCCCAATGCTTCTAGAAAGACACCTCTCTGCAGCAGTTGTTAATTTTATGCCACGCAGTAGTACTCCCCAGTGCCTTCAGGTCATATAATGTCACATTGTATTGTATCCAGTTCACATTATGCCACATTGTTGTGCCTACAGTTCACATTATGTTATACAGAGCCCCCATCCACATTATGCCACATTTTCCAAGTTCACTTTATGCAACATTGTCCCTAGTTCACATTATGCTATAAGGTGCCCTCAGTTTACATTTTGCCACAAAGTGCTCCCAGTTCATATTCTGCCACAGGGCTTTGCCCCAATTCACATTATGCCACATTGTAATGCTCCCAGTCACTGGTGTAATGGATGCCGGGCTGGGACTGGCTAGGCTCGGATGCCGGCCTGGGACCAGCTAACGCACACTGGACCAGATTGGGACTGGTAGGCTCAATGGATGCTGGGCTGGGACTGGCTAACACTCACTGGACTGGACTGGTACCAATAGACATAATGGATGCTGGGCTGGGACCAACTAACACACTGGACCAGACTGGGACCGGTAGGCTCAATGGACCCTGGGCTGGGACCGGATAATGCACACTGGACTGGACTGGGAGTGGTAGACATAACGGAAGCCAGGCTGGGACCGGCTAACACACACTGGATCAGACTGGGACTGGTAGACACAATGGATGCCAGGCTGGGACCAGCTAATGCACACTAGACCATTCTGGAACTGGTAGGCTCAATTTATGCTAGGCTGGGACTGGTTAACGCACACTGGACTGGACTGGGACTGGTAGACACAGTGGATACCGGGCTGGGACAGGCTGACACACACTATAGCATGTGCTCTCTGTAGGCGGTGGAGAGAACTAGAGTCTGTGTGCAGTGTAGGGGACAGGTGTAATAGTGTAGAAGCACACTGCAAATGGATCTTGGAACATAACAGGCGATGGTAGTTAGCAGGAATATAAAATGTAATCTGTGTACAGGAACCAAATTCCGCAGGTGGATTGGTGCAGAGAGCTCCGGACTGATGGAATACACGCAGACAAAGTAACAGGCTTTCTTCAAATAGTATGCAGATGAGGCACAATGGTATATGAGAGCTGTGCACCACAGGATCACTAAAATAAGAATCAGATGGTGAATGCAGATTACACTGAAGCAGTGTCAGACAGATGAAGATGGAGCTGGAAGGATGAGCCAAGTACAGTTGGAAGCTGGAGTGCTGTAATTTACATTAACACAGGGAGCAGGATTAACCAGGCTGGGACTGGTAATGCTGGGAGCAGTAATGCTGCAGAGTAGTTCAGAACTGGCATCAGAATTAACCAGGCTAGGAGGCTTCTGCAGATTTAGAAGGCAGCAGGCTGAGTGATTAGCTAGCTCCTCAGATGGACAGCACAATTAGTAGACTCACTGAAGCTCTATAATTCAGACACCAGAGCAGATCTGTGGAATGTAATCCTAGCTAGTAGGAACACAGGCGTAACTAGGAATAATTACAGCTTGGAGAGATGAAGGTAACAGCAGAGCTGACACCTAGGTACTAAATCACAAGGATATCAGGAATTTGACTTGTTGATCTGGCAATGTGCAGGTGAACTGGAAGGGTTTAAATAGGATATCCTGGGAGAGGATAGGCTGCAGATAATGTGGAGAATTGCTTCAACCAGATTGGTGTATGAATGATCATATGACCAGAGTCAAGATGGCTGCACCCATACTGTTGGGCCTAGTTACACAGTCTAACTGGAACGAGAGGCAATGCAGGGAATGACAGCCACAGGGATATCCAGGAGACATGGCATGAGGACAGTAGGACATGCCAGGATGCCACATGAGCAAGGTAATTTGATCCAGAGGAGCAGAAAGGGACAATGTCACACATTGTCCACGGTTCATATTGTGCCACATTGTAGTGCCCTAGTTCATATTATGTCACACTGTAATGCTCCACTTTCACATTATGTCACACAGTGCCCCCAGTTCACATTCACAGGCTCCTGCTTACCTCACTCCTCGACCTCAGCTGCATTAGTTATACATCCTAAATGATAAATACATTATGAAATACCAGGAAGAAAAAACTGAGCAAGAAAGATACATTTATTGTATGCAGATAACATAAACTAGATATCATAGGTAAAACATTCTGATAAACAAAAATTAATTTTTACTTACAGTAGTGAAGTTTTTATTGCTAGTGTTTACAGTGATCATTTGCCACATTTTATGTGGATATTTTGCAGTGGGACCATCTGACAACAGCTGTTCTTGTACTAAAAGTTGTAAAACAGAATGAAAATGAAGAAAGAAACACAGCCATCCTCTCTGGACTGTTAAATACCCAAATGGGCAGCAACATTGACTTGTGGTTAGCAGGAAAAACAGGTGTTAATGGGAAACATCATGGAGTGATGCCAAGTTGTATACACGACTTTTAAATGTCCAAAATATGGATCACAGTTATAGGACTATGCTAGGGATAAATTCTGTTCAGTTCCAGCTATTCCCTAGCTAGGGAGACTGGTCTGGTAACTAACAGGTCTTCTTAGGCACTCCAAGGATGATGACTCACAATAAAACAGCTTTCGCAAAATGCATTACAGCACAGAGCAGTCACAGATGAAAACCAGACAATTCACGCCAGTAATGCTCAGAGGGGCTGTAATGGCACTCGGGGGGAAAAGAGGCAATAGCAATGGGATTTTAAGTATTAGCTGCGGCAGAATATGAGAACAGGTGAGAAGTTATACTTTCACAGTGCATCATCTGAAATGAGAAGTGGGTTTATATTCTTTCAGAAAGAAACTAAGGTTGTCTCATTGTTAATAGATATCTAATTTAAATGGTATGGCAACATAACAAAAATTCCCAAGGTATCGCCGTGTGGCACTTTTGATGCCTATAAATATGTTCTACCTCTGATGAGTAAGGTAAGATAGCTGCCAACTCTTGCTCTGCTGGGAACAGAGGTTCTCTGCAAAAAGTAAGAACAATCATTTAAGGGACGTTCATTTAGGAGGACAAACATAAATAAATGCTATTTGCTGATGAAACTTTTTGTTATGTAAATAATATAGAAGCAAAGTGAAATTCTGCCAAACTAAAGTTTCAACAAAATATTGTTAGTTAAAATAAATATATTGGTTTCCAGCAGGGCCGGACTGCCCGTCTAGCAGTTCTGGCAAATGCTAGAAGGGCCAATAGCCAGATGGGCTGGTCTGGCCAGTGTCACCGAGGAGGGCCAGATTCCCTTGCATGCAGCCCCGGCAGCTCTTGAGGAACAGCGCCGATGTAATTTTTAATCATGCGCCAGTCGCGAGCCAATAGGAACTCGCAGACCGGCAGGGCCTATTATTACTCCCAGTCCAGCCCTGGTTTCCAGTGTGTATCTCTTGGGGAACATCTTACTCTCTCTCTCCTCTTACGGTTAGAGTTAGGTACCAATCTATTACAGGTACCTTGCTATGGCTGGTTGGTGTATGTATATGCTTGCAAGTGCACCAACTAAGAAGTCTTTTAAGGGGTTTATTCATGTAGATTTCAGTATGCCGAGCGTTTACTATGACTATATATTGCATTATATTGATACGATATATAGTAGTTATTCACATATCGTTACCTGTCCGGAGAAGTGATCCGAAAAGCTGGCCCCTCCGCGATTCTATGGTCATGTACGATACTCTGTCATATCGTGGGCTCTGCAAACTGAATGCCTCTGTGTATACGCCAGCCAGTGCCACCGGTGTAGAGAAACGACTTCCAAGGAGAAAGCCCTAAGTGAATGCAGCAGCTGGGGTAGGAGAAGTAGAGATGGACACCATTATACCAGTATACCATTACCTGACTGCTACTAATTCCCCATCCTGCAGCAGACGCCAGCGTTACCAATGATATATAGGGATGTAGTTAGCATCCTGGCATGCGGGATACCGACGGACGAAATGCCGGTGCTGAAATCCCATCAGCGTCAGGATCCAGGCACCAGAATCCCAACCGCCAGCATCCCGATGGTAAGTATTGGGCATTAGGCAGAGGGTTAGGGTGTGGGTTCAGGGTTAGGCATTAGGGGAGAACGTTAGGTTTAGGGTGGGGGAGGGGGAGGTTAGGTTTAGGCACTAGGGGGAGGTTAGGTTTAGGCACCGGGGAGAGAGTGTTAGGTTTAGGGTGCGGGGAGGGAGAGGTTGGGTTTAGGCACTAAGGGGGGAGGTTAGGGTTAGGAGAGGGAGGTGTAAGGGTTAGTCTTACCTTCTTTGCTTATGGGTGTCGGGATTCTGACTGTCGGGATGCCACTTTCGGTATTCTGACCAGTGGCATCCCGATCACATACACAACCCATATATATATAAATATATATATATATATATCCAGTGAGGTGGCTGGCACTCCTCTATCAGAACAACTACTCCTGGTGCCTTTCCCAACAATTGAGCAATAGATCTACAATATAGGCGGCACTCATGGAGATTCTTTGACCGGAGAAAAGACACGGAGGCAATTCAATGTGTTCAAACACATTGAATTGTGCCCGTGTCCTTGCTCTGGTCAAAGAATCTCCATGAGTGCTGCCTATACTGTGGATCTATATATATATATATATATATATATATAAATATATATATATACACACATACATATATAATAGACAAAAGGGGGGTATGGAGAAGACGCATCACTTCAGGGGTAAGGCTGATTGACTGGAGTCAGTTTGGGGACGGGAAACAGGGAGAAGACAGGAAGACAGCTGTCTTTCCTACTCTTCTTTCATCATGAGGCTCCTGAAGAGCCTTTCATGTTTCTATGAATCGCTCTCCCCATACTAGTGTATGGGGAAGCGATGTGTAGACTAATCAGAGGAACCTGTGGACAAATCTGAGATTTTTCTACAGTAAACCCTTCTATGAATATGGTGAAGCAGTGAAATGCTCTGTTATCACTGATAAAGGGCTTTCACTGCTACATGACTAGACCCTTAAGTGTATACAGAGAAGCCCTAAATCCCACAACAATATGTACTGTATTTGGAGATATGGCTTCTTCATAGCTATGAATCTCCCATGCTGGCGATAGTAATTGCTGGGTATTACCATTGATAGCCATCGTCGTCTGTCTCCTCCTCCTCCTCCCAACCTATCGCTTTCCCATCTCCTCCTACCGACTATTGGCTTCTCCATCTCCTCCTCCTTCTGAACTATCACATTCCCATCTCCACCTCTCAACCTTTCACTTCCCCATCTCCTCCTTCCGACCAGTTGTTTCCTCATATCCCCCTCCTTTCGTCCTGTCCCTTCCCCATCTCTTCCAACCTGTCTCTTCCATCTCCTCCTTCTCGAGAACTGTTGCTTCCCCATCTCTAATTCCTCCTGACCTGTTGCTTCCCCTACTCCCTACCTGACTCTTCCCCATCTCCTTCTCCTCTCAACTAGTCATTTCCCCATCTCTCTTCCTTCTCGCCTATAGCGTCCCCATTTCCTCCTCCTGACCTGTCACTTTACATCTCCTCCTCCTCCTGACCTATCACTTCCTCCTCCTTCTTTCAACCTGTCGCTTCCCCATCTCCTCCCAACTTGTCACTTCCCCATTTCCTTTGCGAATGCGCAGTGGATTGGAATACAAGAATACAGTCCCAAGAAGTAGATCCTGCTTGTAATATGAGATCTCTCATGTCTGTCTACATTTTTTATTTCTGCACAACATGCTCAGTTGGAAGCAATGGACACTACATGTTGCAATCCTCAGCATCAATATTTTTCTGTAGCTTGAGTCTTCCAAGCACCTGATCTTGAATTTTCCAGTAAACTGATAATCCTGAAAAGACCCTTGAGACGGGTATATCATTAAACCTCAGGCATACATTATGTCGGGCATACAAAGCACTGCAATAACATGACATGCATACAGGGTCTTATGGTAGCAATGTAAATGTATTGCATTTTAATGATGTCTGTCGACTATTTATACATCAAACAGAGGAAGAACAAAAAATTAGGATTGTATTTAGCGCACATAATAGATGTGCAGCTCGTCAACATAAAAAAGGGACATTATTTCAATTCCTGAGATAGTTGCTGGATATTAGGGACAATTGACTCTAGTGCATTGTGTATGCATCAGTGATCTGCATCGATAAGGTAAAAGGCAGATGTCCAAGGGCAGGGAGGAGGGCTATTCAGAAGTGACATAATCATCTTTAAATGAAATTAATCATAAGTACAATTTGTAAAGTTAAGATATTCCCAGCAGTCATAATTAATCCTGTCTAAATGGATCCATTAAAATTCTCTAAGAGTTTAAAGTTAGAGAAAAAAATTCAATGATATTATTTATTTAAAAGTATAAAAGAAAAATATTGTCAATGCACTCAGGCTGCATTTATAAATTGTTCCATTACAGGAATAAACACATTAATGCTTCAACAAGAATATTTTTTTATTTAACCATACATGTGTAAGGTATGATGAAACAGTATGTTTTATGTCTGTACTCAATGTATTTTTCTTTCATTCTTCCTTCGTGCTTGGCTCCAATACAGCTTGGATGAGATGACGGAACAATGGCTCCGGAAAGCATGATGTCATCCCCACTTAGAGCACACATGGAAATGGACAGAATGTTAAATACTGGAGATCACGGTAGGGGGTCCTCATTAAGATGGTAAATAATCGAATGATACTCCCTAGCAGAACACAACTACTCACTTCCAGTATAAAAACACAGTAACGCAACACAAAGGAAAACTAAATACATATGTTGTTTTGTACATAAAAGATTAATGAAATAAATATATATGTATTTCACACAGAGTTGGAATTAAATTCAGCATGGTGTGCTGCTGGGCATTGCCACACCATTGGGATTTTTCTTGCACACTTGTATGTGGGGGCGAGGCAAAACTTTCAATGTAGACAGACGCAATTTGCTATTCCAGAATGATAGATTGCTTTCAGCCATAAAATACAAATTCAGAAATGCTGATTTTTTTTTCATTAATTTGCTGAAATGTGTTAATTTTTGGTAAAGTTATGATGTCTATATCATTCATTCATGAAGTAACGATGTAATAATTTAGAAATTTGCGCAATCAGTGGATAGCAGCCTGTGGAAACAATTGAGGAGTCTTCAAAACCCCTCCCAATACACATACAAATAATAAAAAAAATGAACCACAGTGGCGCTTTAAACTTGAAATATCCATAAGTCCAAAAACAAATAGTCCTTACTTATTACTTACTACAGATAGGAGGGATACAGGGGCGTATCTATAATGGGTGCAAGGTGTGCGGGGCACACGGGCCCCTGGGTCCAGGGGGCCGCACACCCTGCACCCATAAGGTTACTTACCTCTCTGGAGTCCCATGTCGGCGCGGGGGTCCGGCGCTGAAAAAACGACTGGAAAATGGCCGCGGAGGCCATTTTCCCAGCATTTACGCATGCGCAGTACAGGGAAAATGGCCATCGCGGCCATTTTCCCGGTGACCTGCGCATAGTCTATAGGCACTGGGTGCACTCTAGTGCCAAGAGTCTATAACTCCGGCGCTGGCCGTGCACAGCTCAGTGCGCTGCCGGCTGCTGGGCAGAGAGGAGGGGGCCCATGTTGGAGACTGCACATGGGCCCCCTCCTCTCTAGAAACGCCCCTGGAGGGATATAGGTGTATATGAGCCTCCTCACTTTTCCTTAAGAGTTCTGTACACCTTTCTAAGTCTATTCACTCCTTGGAAACTTTGTTTGTGGTTTCCTCAAAACAGAAGAAAATGACAGCACATAGTATAATATTGTCTAATGACAAAAAGGGGTATATTTCTGTTTTACATGTGAGTGAGATACTGTAATAAAATCTTTGTGATTATTTACTTGACAATATTGCACTATGTATTTTCCTGGTCTTTTTTTCATGAGGGAAAATACAGTCCATCCCCATATGACGTTAAGGGCCAAGAAATAGGAGTGGACACTTCTATCCATAAAAAGAAATAATTCTGGGAGGTGAAAATTCAACATCTCTCCCCCTTGGTTGTGATGTGCTTGAATTTGTTTGTTCACATGTGAGTGAGATACATTGGTTCACCCCTTTCTGTCATTAGACAATATTATACTATGTGCTGTCATTTTCTTCTGTTTTGAGGAAACCACAAACAAAGTTTCCAAGGAGTGAATAGACTTAGAAAGGTGTACAGAACTCTTAAGGAAAAGTGAGGAGGCTCATATACACCTATATCCCTCCTATCTGTTTAAAAACTAAGGACTATTTGTTTTTGGACTTATGGATAATTAAAGCGGAAAGCACCACTGTGGTTCATTTTTTTATTATCATTCATTTATGGCCATTACTAGTAGAGATGAGCAATTCGGTTTCTGAGAAAATCGAGTCGAATTGAGTCCCAGTTCGAAAATACTCTAGGGTTCCGAGTAGAACCGAGTCCTTACTCGGGTCTTCTCGTAATTCGGAACTCGAATTTAAAAACCATCTCACATATTTTGGATTGCATTTAAGTCCCTCCCTCGTGATTTCAAGTGCTGTGAGGTGGTCTAAATTGACTGGAAATTAATGTTATTGATGTTATTAATACTAAAGGAACAAAAATATATTCAAGTTACATAATTTTAGCTCATGTATTATTGCGCAATTTGTGCTTGTTTATTTGCAAATTGTGTGTTTTTCTATTGTGCACCAAAAATTCTTACTCATTTGTCCCTATAACAAAAAAGTACAGTACTGAATCAAACTAGCCTTCAAAGAAATTAATTAACAGTAGATGACATATAAACATTATATAGTACATACTGTATGTATTAAAGGTTACTTTTTATACTGAGAAATAATTGCACTAGTGCATCATCTTGAATTGGCTTTCCTTTTCTGGATTTATGCGCATCCTACCTATGGCAAGTAAGAAGCATTTTGCCATTACAACTCTTTATACTTAGGAGTGGAGAGGTGGGATGGAGGATGAAGGCAGCATGCAAGCATGGTACTGTAATAAAGACACTTATGTGCCTGGTGCAAAATATATGTAATCCATAGCGATTTATTCGCAATATTATATGATATGATATTTGCAATCATTATGCAGCATGAAAACAGCTACCCATTTGTGTTAGAAAGCCTCCTCACTGTGCATACATGCTGGGCACTAGGACCTAGAGTCTGCAGAAAGGTCTGACCTCCAACCTGATGTGCTACTGCACATGTGACTACAGCCCTCTTTAATGAGTACTGTGTAGAGTGATATGGTGGGATACAGTATTCTTCTACTTAGCTTCTATGAGAAACCTGGTTAATACCTGCATTTAACCCTGTTATAGCATCCTGCACTACTATTTTGCAGCATACACTGCCTGGTGAGCTATATAGAGCTCAACTTCGCTCCATTACCAGTGTGTATGTAACTGTGAGTACTGCTGTACCTATCTATCAATAAACCAACACCACTGGACTGTTCGTAGTTTGAATCATCCGCTGGTGTGTGCCGACATAACTCTATAATATCAACACCTGCACACACATCATTTCCAACAAATTGACCTTTTAAAGGGGAAGGCAATGCATGTTTTGTATTAATTTGAACTTAACTAGTATTTTCATTTTGAATGTGCGTGTTATTTGCAATTCACATGAAAATATATGTATTAATTGTTAATAACACTGTCCAGATAGACAGATTATACTGTGTATGAATTGTGTAGTGCAGAGGCGTTTTTAAAGAGGAGGAGGCCCGTGTGCAGTCTCCGACACGGGCCCCCTCCTCTCTGTCCAGTGGCCGGCAGTGCACTGAGCTGTGCGCAGCCAGCGCCGGAGTTATAGACTCTGGGCACTAGAGTGTGCCCAGAGTCTATAAAGTATGCGCAGGTCACCGGGAAAATGGCCACGGTGGCCATTTTCCCTGTATTGCGAATGCGCAAATGATGGGAAAACGGTCGCAGCGGCCATTTTCCAGTAGTTTTTACAGCGCCGGACGCCCGCACAGACCATGCGGAGAGGTAAGTAATACTATGGGTGCAGGGTGTGCTGTGCGGGGCCCCACTGGACCCAGGAGCCTGTGTGCCCCGCACACCCTGCACCCATTATAGATACGCCCCTGGTGTAGTGTAATTTTAACATATATCTAAATCAATGCCAACAGTGACAAGCAACATCTCCTGTAGTTAAATGGGCTCCTATTCTACTATTGTGTCCTGGAGTAACCCAGAGTTGCTGTTCACAATGTTCATTTTTGGGGGGTGGAACATATTTTACAAGTGTAATTTAGTACCAAATTCCATCCAACTTTACATGAGCCTCTAACTTTTCAACTTCTGCTAGACAGTGGGATTAGCTATTTACGGTTGTCTTGCTTCCCACCCATTACAGATTCTATAAATATTTCTTCAAGATACTTTAGTACAATACTCTTACATACTTCAACAAACATGGATACAATTGATAATAAAAATATTACTACAATATAACCTAAGAATTAATAACTGCACAAAAACAATACATATGCAACCTAAGATCAGAGAAATCTCCCAATCACCGACTACAATTGTCCCAAGAGCTGTTACACTGTTACCGTCTCATGTTTACATGGATTTATCTGGTGGCCTCGAATAATCTGTAACTTTAATTTGCTCTATTAGTCTCTCCCTAGTTTCTCAGGGGATGGAGTCATAATGTCAATATTTACAATGTCCACATTTGTAATGTCGACATCACAATTTCAACAGTTATAATGTTGACATTGTTGAAATGTCGACATTGAATATGTTGACATGTACAGAATGTCAACATGTTCATAAAGTTTATATCTGAAATGTTGACATGCTGCATGGACAGGCAGCAGAGGGTTAGGGTTAGGCTACAGGAGGGTTAGGGTTAGGCACTAGGGGGAGAGTTAGGGCTAAGGGTTAGGGATTAGAGTTAGTCATACTTACTGCCAGAAGCAGTGCAAGCTACGCTGGATGTTATCCTGACTTCCCCACCGGACCCAGAAGACACCGTTGGAGCTGCCGGACCCACCGTACCAGGTAAGTCACCTTTGTACCACCAGGGACGTGTTGTCAACATTATAATCATGTCGACATGTCATCAGTGTCAACATGATGAATGTCAATATGGTCAACGTCGTCATACTGAGCATGTCAACATGCTGCATTTCAACAGTACTGTCATGTCAACATGATGAATGATGACAAAATAAACCACACTGGTTTCTCAGAGTAGTCTACTATCCTATATTATGGCGTTATATTCACAACAGCTTGTGACCACTCAGCCCACACCTTATGTCACATTTATTCTGTTTTCCATTTTGATTGTAAGGTGTTATGACCCGCTTATATGCATTCTTTTAAGTATGTAATATCTGTGATTGTTTTATAAATAGTTCATTGTTACAGAGAATGTTGGTGTTTGATGAATCATTGATCATTGGAATGAGAAGACAACAAGGAAGAATTGTCTAGTTGAACAACAGACAAATGGCCAAGACCACCATCTGCAGCTTACTTGAGTCTTAACTGGAAGATCATTAAAATATCATCAGTTACAGCATTGAAGTAGTCTTAAATTATTTATTAATTATTTGTACTCACTACCTCCAGTCCTCAGTACTTATTCTAAAAGGTATTACAAATGTTAAAAAGAAAAAGTACATTAGAGAGATGTTTTCAACCTTAACTTCTTAAAGTTGATTGTGCAACAAGAGCCTTAGGGGTCTATTTACTAAGCAGTGTTAGGAGACTGAGTGAAAAGTGATAAGGAAGTGATAAGGTGCCAGCCAATCAGCTCCCAACTGTCATCTCACAGGCTGTGTTTGAAAAATGACAGTTGGGAGCTGATTGGCTGGCACCTTATCACTTTCTTATCACTTTTCACTCTGTCTGCTAACACTGCTTAGTAAATAGACCCCTTAAGGCTCTGTAGTACAGGACCTCTACAACATATTATTATGAAGATACTGAGGGTGCCCCATCTGCAGTTTGTGTTGACTTGCTATATACAGTACACACCTCTATGGCAACCAAAAGAGCCCTGCTGAAGGCAGCTGAAAGAAGACTTCTGTCAAAGGCAAGTAAAACTTCCTTTACCTTGCGCTTTATATTAAAAAATAAAAACTTTAACACCTTTGTAAACAGAATTGATTTATCCACTACACCACATTTATAGAACGTTCCTCAATGTTTTGGAATTTAAATGAGACTTAGGGATAACTAGGATAAGGATACTTGCCAGATAAAACATTTATAAAGTGATAGTATACATTCCTACTGAAAGGTTCATGAAAGAAAAATATCCATGCTTTGATTTATGTGTAAAAAATTGTTAATATAAACCACTTCTAAAACTTACCATGCTAAAATGTCTCACTGATTATGTTTTGCTATAATTCAGTTGTGCCTGGTCTGACAGATTCAACTGTGTTTGGAACTGTTCAAAGCAATTGCAACTTCACAGTTGTAAAACTATGTTTGTAATAAAAAGTGAGCGTTTTTCTTGACGAGATACTTTGTTTTTGACAAAATCCATTTTGTGAACAAAGCAAACTTAGGTCAATGTTCAAATTTGTTTATGAATAACATCAGTAGATCTCAATATTTTAGATTCCAGACACTATTAGAGCATAATATTCACTGTTTTCTGTATCTATATTTCTGAGTTTCTTAGTGTAAACAACTCAATAATTTCAGTTTTTGTGTTGTTGTTTTAAAAGTAATGGGGATAAATGTACTAAAGATCATGTTGTGTGGCTGTTTGACCAAATCCTGGAATGTTGTAGTCTGTTTGGAAAATGTATAAATAATATTCCTGGAAAATAAGTAACAAGGGAAAACCCTAGGCCGTTTCTCCAACCAACCCCCACATTTAGTCAATAGCACCAAAGTTATAAGAATAGGCCTCCAGTCCACACCATTAAATTCTTAGTGCCCATGTTTAAGACAGAGAGAAAAGCATTGCATTATTAGCCTCTACAATATATTAATAGCCCCAAATTACATTAATAACTCCACATTTAATAAAGTGTCCCCTTATTAATCTAATAGCCATGGGCTATTTCATATACAGCTAACCCAAAGTGCTTAGCATAGCTTCACCTAATAACAATTAGTGCAATCTGCTACTAAAATTAAACCATAAAAGAAGCATTTTATTAATAAAATATTGAGTAAGACCTATGGCCAAAACAAGAATAATAGAAGATCATTCATCAGGAAGCCTGAAACACTTAATAATATAAATTGTGAGTGGCACAGAGTTGCATGTATTACAGTAAATGCTGTTGTACTAGGAGTTATAAAATACTGCATAAACAATCTTTATACTTACACACCTATCATTCATCCTCCCAACAAGTCATTATAAAAGCTGCTCCAAATCCCTTTTCATCCCCCATTTTCACTTAACTAGAACATACAGTAACTCCCAGTGGTTCAAAGAGGTACTGTCTGATTCAATTCAAGCTGCCTCTCTCACATTGACAGTAGGAGACTTTGGAAGAGCTGGAGCCTTGCACCAGAAAAAGGATCATGTGATGTTACTGCTCCAATGGGGTGGTGTGTTCAATGTAGATATCCCATTGAAACTAATTGTCCATTGACATCAGTTACTCTACATATCATTATTTTTGTGTTGTCCCCACTTCAATACAGACTTGGATGTGTAACCAAAGCAGGGAGTTTTTGGGAATCACCCATACCTCCAGTCAATCACATTGTAGCTAAAGTATGATAGTGCCTGAGATTGGCTATTGATGCTCCCATTCAATTCTTATCTCATTCTGCAGTAGGGCTCCAAGTGTAGAAGTTATTATGATTTTATTATTTTTATTTCTAGTTGATAAACAGAAGAAGATTTACCGGTGGATTAAAATATTTCCCATTTGGATTACAAATATTAAACTTTGGATTTCAAGAGGACATGTTTCTCGCTAAATTGCAAATAGAGTATATCCCTTTGGATAAAAAGAAGGAAATGTTCCTTTTGGATTACAAATATGGAACATTTGACTTTAAAAAATAAAAAATCCTTTGGAATAAAAATTATAAAAACATTTCTCTTTGGATTTGGGATTACATTTATGGCATATTTTTCTTTGGATTACATGAAGTGAATTTTTTCTTTGGATTACAAGAATATTATTACTTTGGAATAAAAAAGATAGATTTTATTACATGGTGCTTGTCGTGATTATGTTAAAGGTCACAAGACAGGGCCATCTCTTTCATTGGGCTTGTTGGGCAGATGCCCAAGGGCCCGAAGCTTCTAGGGGCCCGCCAACCCACTCCTCTGCAGCCGCGGCCAGTTAGTAAATTAGTGATATCTTTAAAAGCTGGCTGTCGGCGCACTGTAGTCCTCTGCTCTGCTCTGTTCTGCTCCTCCACCCCCCCGTGACGAGTACTCACCTCTGTCCATGAGAGCGGCGTTTGGATCCGCCCCCACCAGATAGTCTGTCACTTTCTCCAGGCTCCGTCTGGCTTGCGTGTGGCTCCGCCCCCTGCTTCTGTCACTCACTCTGTCTGCAGGCTCCAATTGGCCAATGTTTAGCCCCGCCTCCTGCAGTCTGCTTGTCACTCAACTCTAAAGCGTCAGCTGGCCTGTATTTGGCTCCGCCTCCCGCCTCCAACAGTCTGTCTGCACTCTGCCGCACTTATCCACGCATAGGAGGTGAGGTGAGGTGAGTATGGAATTTTTTTTACAAGTACTCGTGGATTATCTACTTGGAGAAGGGGACGTGATTGGCTTCAGGGATACATAGGTGAGTATGTGAGATAGTGAGTGTGCATGTGTGTGTGCATGTATGTTTTAATGAACTTTTACTTTCACGGTGTGTCTTGTCATTTTTTAAATATTTTTTTGCAGGTGAACTACAGGTACCAGCAGGCCCGTAATGCCCTGCATGCTGGTACTTGTGGTTCTGCAAGTACCAACATGCGGGGGAGGCTTTCTCGGACCTGTAGTTCTACTGCAAAAGACAATATTTTTCTTTCAAATGCACCACATTTTTACATAATCAACCCGGCACCCACCGCTCCAGGGGTGCCGGGGATAGTCCCGGCTATCACCCCAGGTCTGGGATGCCCTGGAGAGTGGGACTCCTTTATTGGGGGGGTCCCCAACTCCCCAGGGATTCCTGGCCTGGGCTGACTAGCGGTCAGAGCTAATACTTTGGCCGGGGAACCCAGTGAAAGGGTCCCCCTGACTGGCATTACTTCCCCGTTAGAAAGGGTCCGATGCTGGTTATGGATAATACAGGGGACCCCTACGCTTTTTGTCCCCTGTATTTCTAGAACCAGGACCGGCTCGGCTGAGCTCAGTGCTGGTTGTGCTAAATACAAGGGACCGCTACGTCTTTTATCCTCTGTATTTTGACAACCAGGACTGGCTTGGAAAAACCTGGTGCTGGTTCTGCAAAATACAGGGGACCCTTACATCATTTGTCCCTTGTATTTAGCACAACCAGGACCGGCTGTGAAAAGCCCGGGGCTGGTTATGCTTTGGGGAAGGGGGGCAAGCCATTTTTTTTTCACTTTGTTTACATTTTTTAACACAGATGCATGGACGAATCTCACTAATTTGTCCCTCATCTGTGTCTTTTATCACAGGTGCTTGCTGCATGGATCTCACTGGTCCGTGTGGACATCTGTGTATTGATGCATCTATCACAGATATCCCTGATCTGTGCATGCAGATCCAAACTACATATAATTCAGGCATACACACTGAATGATATGCCACCAGATTGTGGACGATACCGATAGATCTTTCCTGCAGCAGGAAAGATCTGATGAGACAATGAATGACCCGCGGCCGCCCAGCCTCTGCCGCGTAGACTTCTGGACCCGGAGACCCATCCCAGTCTCTGTCTCCTCAGAGGAGACTCCTCTGCCACTGCCTCTGTCCCGACTCAGACTCCCGACCAGGCCACAGGTGTGCACACACACACACACACACCCGCACCGCAAAGGTAAGGCCTGTGCTGTGGCTGAGCAATAAGCCTCGGGGCTTATGTGAGAGACACAGCTGCTCATACACAGCAGCCAGTCTCCAGTGCTGCTGTGGGATATTTATTTACTTGTGGGGACAAAAAAGTTGCAGGTACTTGATTTGACTGCAAGTTCTCAGTTCCAACTCCACTCCTCTGGTTACCAGGAGCAACCACCAGTGCTCCATGTGCCTATGTTTTATATATAATTCATTTTGGAAAGATTGCACAACTTTTCATATTTGGGAAGCTGCAGCCTATCAAATGTCTTGACTGATTTTGTTGAAAGGATTACTAAATCTAAATGTTTAATTTTATTGACCATTTACATTTTTTTGTCCCGTGAATGGGTGAGTAGGGGCCCCAGTGCATTGCTTTGCCCAGGGCCCACACTGCTGTCAAGACAGCCCTGTCACAAGATATTATGCAACCTTTGTGTTTATTAAGTGTATTTCTTTTCATTACCAGCATTGTGACCGGCGATGTAATGTCCAGCTGCAATGGCAATTATTTGTCTGTGAAGATGCCATGTGAGGGGGAAGGTTGGCAGATTTATGTATAACCCATCAGGACTACCTGCAAATAATCCAAGAGACAGATAATGGTAAAATATGAGGTTTTAGATATTTTAGAAGGGGGGCCCTATGACAGAGGTGCAGAGATCTGAAACTTTGTATAATTCTTGGGAGCCAATATGGCATTGGGAATTGCTCCATCGTCTTGCGTCTCCTTGTGAACAGATTCATGTAAGTGAGACTACATACATTTTTCCTTTTTGTTTAGAGAAAAGTATTTTCATAAGACTATTTTATTATTTTTTTTATACACATTAAGCATTGTGAGTATCTCATATTAAACTTTATTTGATAAGCTTGGTCTCTGTGATCTGTTTTGCCTGTAGACTTGGCTAGTCCATGCAACATATCTTTACTATATGTTTATTATTTGAGTAATAATAACTGGGACTTAATTGTAGTTGTAGGCAGGACTAAAGGCTTCCTATTCGGAGTAGCTCCTGAATCCTCTTTGAATGGTGGCAGACACATTTTTAGTGAGTGAGCGAGATACTGGGGAGTGTAATAATTTCTGTAATCAGACCAGGTATTTGTTTTTTATTAACTCTGAATCAGACCCACATCCTGGAGGCTCAAGTGAGTGCTGATCTTGACAAAGTTATGGACAACGGTTAGTATCTTGAAAACAGGTTAGTGCCAGTGCAGATGGTTTTGGGTTGTTTTACTTCAGCAAATGTTTATTTAATAATCGTGTCTGTCATATCAAAAAGCATGCAGAAACATGTAGGAGCAGAGATGAACCCATTTGCAGTCTATATCTGGGGTGAATTGGTCACAAAAGTATGACCTGTGCAGAGTCACACATGTTGATCGCAGCTACACTAATAACCAAAGAGGCAGACCTTGGGTGTGATGCAGCTTTCTCATGTAGGCAAAGTTCAGTTTTCCCAGAACTGTCGCTATCCAGTACAATATGCCATTTTGGAGGCTTAACTTTTGCACTTAGTACAGGGTAAGTACAAATACTCACTGATAATGGTGATTAGTAGAAAAACAGGCTCATATGCTACACAAGAAAAAATAAAAAAAAATTTCCCCCCAGCACAAAGAACATTGTTGCATATATTTGCAAAGATAAAGATCGCTGAATTTCTATTATCATGTAGAATTCAAATCTTATTGCTGGTAATTTGCAGTGTACTGGGGAGAATGATTTTCTTTTTTTCTAGTCTAGATTTAACCCCTCCCTTCTCAAGCACCTTTGAAGGCCATTAGGTTTATCTGAGCAGCCACTGTTTTATATCCTATGCTACACATGCAGTTGCAATCACATCTGTGTATGTTTATTTTGAGCAATGTACGCCCGCTTTATTTTCAGTTCTGCATCAGGCCCATAGCTTTTATATTCATCGTAAGATGTGTCTTGCATTTTTTTAAACTCTTCTTTCAACTTACTTTAAGGTAATATCAGTTTGTTCTTATTAAGTGGTGGTTTAGCTATAACATCAACATTTATTTTCAGAAGTACTTTTTAGACTTGGTAGATCAGAGCTCGCCAGCTGTTTGGAAACTGCAACTCCCAGGCCACAGAACCTTTCCAGACATTGTTGAACTAAACTATTCTGGAAGGGAAACAGTTAAAAGATGGTGATTCTTTAGATTTAAGTATTACGTATTAGTAATTAAATACAGCACGACTGTGGTTTTATTAAATATAATAAGTATACAAACTGAACAGAGAATGCACTTTAGAAGAAAAGGTTAACATAAAACACATGGTCCCTAATCAGTGACTTTTATTCCATCTTCTCCGTTGCATTGCGTACTTAGCTGCCCAGACATTGACCCATTAATAAGTACAATTTTAACATTTTTAAAGGGACACAGCGGTATTAGCAGTTAGTACTTCCATGGTTAGACTGTTGCAGTTCAGCACTTTACCCCCCACTGTCCTGCCTGATATTTTGCCATAACAGAAATAAATCATTTGTGAAAAATAAAATAGTGTTTGTTCCAAGTGGTTCCCCAGCTGGAATAAACTCTCCGCAGCTGGACAATCCTGTGTGTCCCCCAGGCCTACTTTATTTATCTCTCTCTTGAGAAGTTTAGCCTGAGTGGAAGTTTCAACACGACATTAAAATGGCGTGCCTGAGTTTATCTGCAAGATAAAATACTCTGCTCCTGTGCTAAAGGGCCTAGGAATATTGTAAGTAGCAGCAAAGGTTGCAATAAATAGGAACAGTTCTGTCTAAATATTTTAGTTTTGATAGATGAATAACAGCGAGTGTGGTAGTACTCCTACCTCCTGACCTCCATGTTCACTGCTGGTAACTGGCGGACAACTTTTAGTTGGCGACGCTATGGATTCCTACCTATCGATTCCTACCTACCTATACCTTCTAAAATTGTCGCTATTTAGCATAATGAGTCACACAAGAAATAAATGCTTTCAGACTTTGAGTGTGGTTCCAAAGCACAAAAAGTTATTATTCAATATAAAAACAGATGGTTACACGATGTGATCTAAATACAATTAGCGCAAATAAATCATACAGACCCAAGGTACAGTTGTTACATACGCATGCGCTCTAGACCCAGATACAGGCATCAATATAGAAACCTCCGTCATCAGCAAGGCAAGAAGACTGGCATCCAAGTATAGAGAGCCCACATATATACTCTTACAGGGATAGGCAATATAATAGGACAGTTTGGCATGATTCCATTGGTTGTTCTTCCTGGTTCTTGTGTTACAGTATAGTTCATAGGTCAATTCAAATGGACACAAACCAGCCTCCAACAGCCCTTTGTGTCATTTTTCCCGTTGCATACTAAATCTAAGCTGATAACATTACAGAGTACATTTTAATGTTTAACTCTCTATAGTCCATCATTTGCAGACACATGTTGCGATCTTCTCACCGATGGTACCGGAAATCTGCAAAGGCACAGTGGATCAGTACAACACCAAACACGGTCTGCTTACCATGTACTAAACCTTAGATATCAAATGACATTTATTTCACAACATTAATAATACTGAATAAACCTTGAATATTACACTTTAATGCTAGGGAACCTTTTGTGTAAGTGTGCAGTGTGTAAGTATTGTGATTTTGGGAAAAGACGCTAGTTAGCGCTGTGCGACTACGTGTTTGTGGAGTACACCATGGTACGTGTTTTGCAGGGTTAATCATTTTATATGTTTTAGTGACTGTCTGTATTTATGTGGTGAGGACTATTAACTTCTTTCTATTGCGTGGGAATCGCACAACGCTAAATAATAGCATCGCTGTATGTACTTATAGTGGGCGAGATTCACTAAAATGGCGCTGGACGGGCAGTTGCAAAATGGCGTCTCATTGCCATTCGCAATATGGCGTCACGCAGATTTAATTTTAAACCAATCCTGTCTCAGCCAATTATCCGGCTTCGACAACGCAATTAAGTGTCCCAGTGTGTGCCACAACCACGCAGTAGGAGATGTACTAAGCTCCGGAAAGTTATAAATTGGAGAGAGATAAACTGCCAACTAATCAGCTCCTAATTATAATTTTTCAAACACAGCGTGTAACATGATATTTAGGAGCTGAGTAGTTGGTAGTTTATCACTCTCTAATTATCACTTTCCATAGCTTGGTACATCTCGCCCTATCCGTTCTGATTGAAACTGTTCTTTCTTTATTTGCACATTAAACTTCGCACGCACTTCACTCAGCTTTAAAAATCATGATGGTTGAACAGTTCTTCCATCATCCCCATACAGGACGCAAGATCCCTATACAACATCGGGGTACATGGACATCTGACCATGTGATTTATATTTTGGTGTGCCCATGCTCGTTTTATTATGTGGGCAAGCCCATTCCGTGAGAGGATGGCGAATCACAGATACTTGATCAGGACTGCACTAGCTACTGGATCATCTGATAAACCGGTTGCCCATTACTTTCATGAGGCACATCATGCTTTATCCTCACTGAAATGTATGATCATTGATTGCTGCCCCCCCCCCCCCAAATGAGGGGGTGACCGTGCCTAGTTACTTTTGCGGAAAAAGGCACTTTGGACACATAAGCTGGACACTATTTACCCTCATGGCCTGAATGAGGCGATACATCTAGGAATGTTCTTAGATTGATATGGACTGACCTTAGGGGTGCACCATCAAACATATTTTCTATTTCATTATTTTTAATTGTTTACATTTTTTTAGTTTTTTTTTGTCAGTTTGGCGACACTATAAAGTCTTTGTAACATAGAACACATGTCTTTTGAGTAATGTATTGCTATGCATGTTTATTGTATGTGTTTTTTCTCTATCTTGATATAATAATGTGCTTTACACTGTAGCATGACGATGTTTGATATGATGTATCCAGTCCTTTTTCCCCCTCTACACCCCGTTACCATTTATAATATAATTTTCTTATGGTCTTATGTGAGATGACACATCAATAATTGATCTACTGGGCGGTTGTCACTATTGGTGTTGCCTAACAACCAACTTATATGAATGCCTCACTATTTGTTAAGACGCTCGAATACGAGCTAGTGTTATCGGTTGCTTGGCAACCAACATGTGACACCGCGCGCTGCCGCTACCCAAGAAGCTGGGACTGTGTTCCAGGTTACTGGTTAGCATGCGCTCCAACTGAAGGAAGTGAGAGGCAGTGGTGCGCACGCCAGCGGCAGCCATCAGGGTACACCTAGCACTGAATGAGCATTTACATACAGCGCTTATTTATTTAATCAGGTATGTGTTTTTGATATGCAATGGTGTGTCTTTTGCAGATCACTATGTGGAGAGATCTGCAGGCTCATTAGTTTGATTGTATAGATTGCAAGCTTGCGAGCAGGGCCTTCCTACCTATATATCTGTTTGTTATTATTACCCAGTTTTGTTATATTAATGTTTACAATTGCAAAGTGCAACGGAATATGCTGCGCTATATAAGAAACTGTTAATAAATAAATAATAAATAAATTGTGCACTATATAACCTAGTTGGTTATTACTACCGTGTTTCCCCGATAATAAGACACTGTCTTATTTTTTTTTTTGGTCAAAAAAAATCCATAGGGCTTATTTTCTGGGTAGGGCTTACTTTAATTAACATTGACAGCAATTTCAATAATTAAATACAATTCTTTACTTACCTTTATTTTTTTTCCTATCTTTCACTCCTCTCCTCCGCGGCGCTGCTGTAAATGACGCTGCCACGCACGACAGCTGCCGCGCGCTCGCTGTGAGAGAGTGAGACGCTGCAGCTGTGATTGGATGCCACTGTTAAATCTTTAACAGCGGCATCCATTTCATGCGGGGGGCGGAGCTGGGGGCATTTTAGTGTAGTGCAGGCAGGGACCGGACAAAATGGGGATTTTGTTAGGTGTCATTTTCAGGGTAGGGCTTATTTTGGACCGTTTTCCAAAACTAAGGGTAGGGCTTATTTTCGGGGTAGGTCTTATTATCGGGGAAACACGGTAGGGCTGGCTATTAACGCAGGAAGGGAGGGGCTATCCAATTTATCTGGTGAGTATTTAATGGGGATATGCATCATCTTGACAAAGGTCAAACAAAAAATGGCAGCTGCTCAATCAATCTGGCAGTAATTTTCAGATGCATGAAAAGGAGAGGTCATACCAAGTAGACAGGGCGTGGACCCCTTAGTGTTAGGGACTGCTAGTGACAGAGAAGCCGTGACGTGGCCTAGCAGCTTCCCATGTATTTGAAAATGCATGCAACTAATATCTCTGAATTTCTATTACTATATAGTCTTCATATATAGTTGCAAGTATATTTCAGCGTGCTGAGGAACAATAGGGGGTTAACCCCCCCTTTATCATCTTGACAAAGGTCCAAGCACAGGACCGAAATGTTGATCCTGCAAATGTTGTAACATTTTTTTATCTATGGAATAAAGAAAACCTTTGAGAAGACTGGTGGGTGCACCCCTATTTTTCTTTCTTATATATATATATATTTATTTAATGTACACATACACACACCATATTTGGGGGGGGGGCAGGGGCTCCAAACTCTAACTTGCCTGTGGGCGACTGGAATTAACTTACGCCCCTGTCCCTACGGATCCTTGCATTAGCCCTACGGATCCTTGCATTGGCATAAGGTAGTAAATCATGGTTCTGCGGCTTCATGCAAACACAACCACTTTGGCTTCTTCCTTGCCTGATTATTGCGCTCCTACCAGTAATCTAGCTGTTACTCTTTGATGTTGTATTTTGTCTTCTGTTATTCGTATCTCGTGCATCATCACTGGCATGTCCTCCACTTCACCTCTGCCTCACCCCTTCCTGCTTAATTGTGTTAAAAACACAACTGTCATTTACCATTCTTGATTCTAGCAAACCTGCATGGGCCTTCCTTTCCAGTCACGTTATTCTATTTCTAACAGAATGTAATAGCCACATTCCTGTCCTTGCTTTTAGACATTTTATGGTTGTGTCTAGTGTCCTCATTCTGTTATGCATACCTACTTCAAAGTATTTAGATGCATCAGCAATTGATTCTTCTGATGCAGCTTTCCTTTTTCTTTTTGGTCTTCAATTCACTGGTTTGAATGCCTGGATGACAACAATATTCTCTGTGAACTGTTGCTTCTCAAGTTCCTCAGTTGCCCAGTCAATGAAATTAGAATCTTTTGTTTTATTCTCTTCAAAGGCCCATTGTATATTTTCTTAGTGGATCCAGAATACTATCCACATCTGATGGGCTTTTAGCTGATTAAGATATTCCCTATAGATTGTAAGCTTGCGAGCAGGGCCTTCCTACCTATATATCTGTCTGTTATTATCCAGTTTTGTTCTATTAATGCTTACAATTGTAAAGCGCAACAGAATATGCTGCGCTATATAAGAAACTGTTAATAAATAATTACATATTTAGATAGGGGTGTAGTCAACTGAAAAATGTGTAAATATATAAATCCTGATTTGATTCATACTGAAGAAGTATTTCTTTGTAAGTTTTAGCTTTTGCTCTTTATACATATTAGTTTTTTTAGATTTTCCAATTGTATTGAGCAATGGAACTGCCATACAGGAAATTGTTTGGGTTCTCAAACTATATAATTTGGTCACTGATGCATCCTTCCCCCACCAACATGTTTCACCAATGTTTGTACAGTAGCCTGCAGTGTTCACCAGCATTGCTCTATCCACTGTGTCAGGTTGCGGCATAGGATCGTCCATTACTCACCTTTGCGCCGGCTTCTCCTGATCTTCCGTGAGGTCAGACGAAGGTGCAGCGAAGGGTAACGCGCTGAGCATTCGACCTAGTGCCATGTGAACTGCCTTGGACTGCGCTGTGCCTGGTTTCTGCGGCTGCTGGCATGGACGCGGCCATGACAGTTTGCATCACCTGATGACTCCATACCCAATGGTAGCATGACGGTAGTCAGCTGATGCTGTCCACCAATGATCTGCTACTGCAGGGGATAAAGCCAGACTGCGAACCACAGAAAGTTGCCTGAGCAATGTTGTCGTTTTCCAGTGTTTACTGAAGATCTCGTGCCAGGTCCTTCCTCGTGTTTTCCTTGTGTTTACCAGTGTTGACTATAGTACTACAGTGCGTCCAGAACACCTCACCTGTCTGCAATCATTTGCCACTTTGTTGTACAGTGCGTCCAGAACACCTAGCCTGTCTGCAATCATTTGCCACTTCGTTGTGCAAAAGTGCGTCCACACGCCACTCTCAGTGTATATCCCTCGTGCCATCCTGTGGTGCAGGAGTGCATCCAGAACATCTCGCCTGTCTGCAATCATTTGCCACTTCGTTGTGCAAAAGTGCGTCCACACACCACTCTCAGTGTATATCCCTCGTGCCATCCTGTGGTGCAAAAGTGCATCCGCACGCCACTCTCAGTGTATATCTCCAGTGCCATCCAGTGGTGCAAAAGTGCGTCCGCATGCCACTCTAAGTGTATATCTCCAGTGCCATCCCGTGGTGCAAAAGTGCGTCAGCACGCTACTCTCAGTATATATCTCCAGTGCCATCCCGTGGTGCAAAAGTGCTTCCGGACGCCACTCTCAGTGTATATCTCTCGTGCCATCCCGTGGTGCAAAAGTGCTTCTGCACGCCACTCTCAGTGTATATCTCTAGTGCCTTCCCGTGGTGCCAAAGTGCATCAGTACGTCATTCCCAGTTTATCTCTCAAGTGCCAATCCTCAGCGCCATTGAGCTTTATTGATCCTCTGGTGTAAACATTGGAAGATATACAGATGTATACCATATTTCTGGAAGAAACATCAACTAGGGCCAGGGTAGCAGGATTCTCTATATCCGTGAGTACCAATCACCTGACCAAAGGAACGCGACCTGCCAGCTGGGCGCAGAAAACCCATATCCCGTTTGGAGAGTGCACTGGAGAACACCTTCCGGTTGGTTAGACTCTGCACCTTTGGTCAGGTCTCGCCAATAACTGGAACTCGTGGATGTGGAGATCTTGCGTACAGGCCCCATGTCTCAGATTTCCTTCTCAGCCCAGAGCCTCAGCTTGTACACCTCAGTAGGGGATTCCATACAGCCGGTTGTGACACACTGTTCTTATCATATACATCACAGACACACAGGGGTGTCAAGGGGGGGGAACAGGTACTGTTTACTTGGGCCTGGGCTTGTTGGAGGGGGCAGGCGGGGCTCGATGCTGTGGCTGAGGGGGACATTTGTCCTACTCAGCAGTGCTGCAGTGGGCAGCATCGCACATAGTATGGTTAGCTGCTGAGGGGGATATTCACATTGTCACCATTGCAGCACAGATCGGCCCCTTCCCCAGGTAGTTGGTTGTCTGAGCGCCAGAGAGCCCATCATGCAGGGAGCCTGGATGTAAATCACATCACCATGTGACGTGTGAGAGAATGGCAGATCCAATGAGGAGGATGCATCGGGGGTTGCCACTCCCACAGATACCCAGCTCTGCGCCACACACCGCCCTCTTTTTAGCTTGCGGTGCCCCCTGCAGTGCTCCTGGCGCCCACCGGTAGCACTGTGCTTAGTATTTTTCTTTTCATTGGGAGGGAGCATGGCCATGCCTCCCGGATTTGGTCAGTCCCCTCAGTATCCAGGT
This sequence comes from Taudactylus pleione, assembly GCA_031769625.1. Taxonomy (NCBI): domain Eukaryota; kingdom Metazoa; phylum Chordata; class Amphibia; order Anura; family Myobatrachidae; genus Taudactylus; species Taudactylus pleione. Next base: position 2,698,242 of record JAUIMM010000371.1, read on the forward strand.
CGTCCCAGCTCTTGACGGCTCTGCAGACACAGACTCCCACGAGACCATCTGTTTACCCTTTCTTTTGAGAAACAATCCAATCACTCCAGTGGACATTCAGTACACGTTATTCTAGGGAGAATTTTATTTCCATTTTTATTTATGTTCTGTATATATTTTATGATGGATTTCATGATATTTAGATTATTTTCGACCAAGCAGCCATTTTTTAATCTGTATACTTCAATTAACCTTTCTGATTCTTCTCTTAAATTTCTCTTTTATTGCCACATGGACACAACCATTGCAGACACGTGGTGATGTTCTCACACTCTTACACCACTCATCACTACTTTTTGTAGACCACACTTGCCTACTCTCCCGGAAGGTGTGGGAGACTCTTGATTTTTTGGGTAGTTATACCCATACCCCTGGAAAAGTGGCCAGATTTCCTGCATCCCGTCCACTTCCTAGTGAAGTTGGAAGGGTGGGAAGATAATACTGGGAGGGACTCACCTCTCTGTTAAGAAGGTGTCTAAGCTAAAATCTAGCCCATCCCTAAAGTGGTACGCTCCATCTCCTCTCCGGACTTACACCAGAGAGGAGACTTTAAAAGTAGGCAAGTATGTTGTATACCCGATTAGACTTATTTTTCTTATATTACTTTATTTTACTTATATATAGTTGGTTTCCAATGCCTTCTAAATATATTAGCCAAGAAAGAATTTAAAGGGTTTTTTAAAACCTGCTAATATTTCCTGTCTAATATACAAGTGTGCCCCATAAAAAGATTTTGTCTCAACCTTTGATGTTCCATCTATTACACTACCAATGCAGTGACATATGTGCAATCCATTTGTCTCCTGTGCTTCCTAAAATAGTTTAAGGACCCCTCTTCTCATGCAATCTGGACATTTGACAACAGCTAACAGTCTTTTCTGGCTGTTTTTATATTGTTCTGCATCCAAAATTATAATGGAACATTGGACTTTTGCTAAAATATCATGTAGTATTATTATTATTATTATTATTAATAATTATAATAAACTTTATTTATAGGGTGTCACTGAGGGGGAACGGCAAGACAGTACATGAAACACAGTATAAGACAATACACAGTACAGTACAGTATACAGTACAACTCTCAGCACAGCTACAGACATAGGGGAGCAGGGAGGAGTATTCCGCGCAATCTGAGACCAGTGCCCATGGGCTTGAGTGCAAATACTTTGTTTTAGAGTAGTCTGGCTTACACCGCATGGGGAGGAGGTGACGGGTGTTGCTGATTGGCTTGATTAGTCGGTGGAGAGACAGAAGGGAGCAGAGCCCTGCTCGCAGGAGCTTACATGCTAAAGGGCAGGGCCGTAGCTAGGGTAGTGCGGCCGGTGCCATCGCACAGGGCACCACAGGTCAGGGGGCGCTGTTTTGTACTATCAAATTTGTGTTTATTATCATTCTTGCTTGTAGTTTCCTCTTATTTCATCCCCAGCATCTCCTGGCCTCTCCTATCTCTTCCCTGGCCCTTCCCCATGAAGCCATGGCCCTTTTTTGGGTGCATTATGTCCTTTTGAAAAATGAGGGGGCGCCAATGCTCTTTCTGGCACAGGGCACCAAAAAGTCTAGTTACGGCTCTGCTAAAGGGAGAGGAGAAATAAACAGATGACAAAGGGTCGAAGCTGTAGGAGAGATGGGCAATTAAAAGGGGTGGGGTAACCAGGGCCGGTTCTCCCATTACGCATGGTACACAGCTGCGTAAGGCACCACATAGTGAAGGGCGCCTCAACTGCGTACCATGCGGGCCGAGGTGCAGACTGTGTCTCTGTGACACAGCTGCACCATGTGTGTAGTGCTGACCGGATGGAGTTCGGTTAGCGCTACACAGCACAAACACACAGCCGCTGGCAGCTGTGTGTTTGCTTTAGCAGCTGATGAGAGTCACACAGACTCTCATCGGCTGCTGCTCCCACTGCCAGGGCCGGACTTCTTCCGGCTCCCGCAGTGGGTAATGGCAGTGACGTCATGACGTGATGTCACTCCCATAATGCAAAGCGGCGGACGGGGAGCTGATATAGGCAGCGGGACCAGGAGCAGGAGCGGGTTTCAGGTGGTTTTTTTTTTTTTTATTACGTCTCTACTGCGGGGGGCGGGGGAAGGTGGAATACTACTGGGGGCACTACAAGGGGGGATTACTACTGGGGCACTACAAGAGGGGGGACTACTACTAGGGGCACTACAAGGGGGGGACCACTACTGGGGGCACTATATAAAGGGCACTGCATAGGGGGTACCACTACTGGGGGAACTGCATGGGGGGGAGTACTACTGAGGCACTATATAAGGGGAATACTACTCGGGGCACAAGGGGCACTGCACAGGGGGGACCACTACCGGGGGCACTGTAAAAGGGGCACTGCATAGGGGGTACTACTACTGGGGGCACTGCATAGGGGGACTACTACTGGGGACACTATATAAGGGGAATACTACTGGGGGCACAAGGGGGACCACTACCGGTGGCACTGTAAAAGGGGCACTGCATAGGGGGGCGCCAAAAAATATACTTGCTTACCAAAAAATTTGGGCTAGGTCCGGCCCTGGGGTAACCACGTAGGGTGTGCCCAGCTATACAGAAAGCACACTGTAAGGGGCAGTGCCATAACTAGGGGTGTGCAAGCAGTGTCACCACACAGTGTTGCACTAAAGCCCTGTTACAGCTCTTGCAGGAGAGGGGGCACACTGCAAAAACAATCAGGAAGGAAGAGGTGAGTGTGCACTGCATCCTATACCACATGCTCTCCCTCCTTTGCAGTCTCCAGCTGAGTAGGTAAGCGTTTTTAAGTGACATTTAATCAGCTGTGTGGTCTAAACGGACCGCAAGCTGATAACTGTAAAAAAAAAGAAAAATCGCGGGGGTGGGGCTTAGCACCGGAGGGGGGGTAGCTGCGGCGAACGGTCGGCGCATGCACGGGCTCTTAATCACGGTATTTTTTGCGAAAATACCGTGATAAGGCTCCAAAGGGGATTAGCAGGGACAGAGCTTTATCGCAAGCTCTGTCCCTGCAAGGGATTTGTAGTAAATCCCTGTGATATTGCCTGAGGGCCTGATTCAGAGCCAGACGCTCTGACCAGAGCGCTCACTCTGAATCAGGGCCCTCCTACATGAAAATGGAGCGGCCTCTTGGACGCTCGCATAGCTGTGGGTGATCACCCACAGCTATAGCGAGCGTCCATGATGATGGTCGCGATGGTCAAGACCATCACGACCATCGGGCTTGCGATGGAGACCCTGCAGTAGGGTCTCGCTGCCGCAAGCCCTGGAGTGATTTTGGCTCTATCAGAGCCAAAATCACTCCCACTGACATCACTACTGATGTCAGTGGGGCCGGCATCAGACGGTAGGCGTTCCCATGGGAACGCCTCCGTCTGGCAGCAACGCCCCCGGCACGCCCACCAAAGGGGATTAGCAGGGACAGAGCTTTATCGCAAGCTCTGTCCCTGCAAGGGATTTGTAGTAAATCCCTGTGATATTGCCTGAGGGCCTGATTCAGAGCCAGACGCTCTGACCAGAGCGCTCACTCTGAATCAGGGCCCTCCTACATGAAAATGGAGCGGCCTCTTGGACGCTCGCATAGCTGTGGGTGATCACCCACAGCTATAGCGAGCGTCCATGATGATGGTCGCGATGGTCAAGACCATCGCGACCATCGGGCTTGCGATGGAGACCCTGCAGTAGGGTCTCGCTGCCGCAAGCCCTGGAGTGATTTTGGCTCTATCAGAGCCAAAATCACTCCCACTGACATCACTACTGATGTCAGTGGGGCCGGCATCAGACGGTAGGGGTTCCCATGGGAACGCCTCCGTCTGGCAGCAACGCCCCCGGCACGCCCACCAAAGGGGGCGTGCTGTCAATCAACATCGACAGCACGCCCCCTTTGGTGCGAGACCCGGAGCGACGGTTACCCCGTCGCTAGCCGGGTCTCGCGTATGCGCACGATGGAGTTCCCTCCGTCGTGCGCATGCGCAGTAGGGCACCATCGACCCGCTTGCGAGCGTCCTGCGCTCGTGAGCGGGTCTGAATCAGGCCCACAATTCGCAATGCGAATTCACTCGGTAATATCACACTACAATCTGCATTACCAGTAAATGGTAAATAGAGTAAATAGAGCCCTAAGAAGCAGATCGCAGGCTGGATCATCAGAGCTGTGAGCCCCTGTCAGACTTATCAGAAACATCCCTCGTCTCATTCAGTACTCAATGGGAGGAGGGCCCCATAGGTGCTGCCGGCCCCATAGCAACCGCACCCACTGAACCCATGGTAGCTACGCCCCTGGATGAGTGGCATGTGAGGAGGTCTCAGTACATGTGGGGAGGTCTGATTGACAAGTGGGGACATGTAAGCAAATCAGAGTGGCATGTTGAGGGCATGTGGGGAGGTCCTAGTGACACGATGGCACATAAAGGGTCTAATTCAGACCTGCTCGCAAGCGCCGATGCGCTCGCAAGCGGGTCAATGTAGAGGCCCTGCGCACACGTAGCTGATTGGTTGGTAATTTATCTTTCTCCACTTTATTTCTCTCCATGGCTTAAAACTCTAGCTCTATGTATGTATTCACATCTGGTAACAATTAGAGATGTGCAGTTCGTTGTTGCTGAAAATCGAACACACCCAAACATTGGGGTCACAGTCTAATCGGGTCCCAGTTCTGATCACTTTTGGGGTTCTGAGTAGAACAGAGTCCCGGATCAGGCCTGCTGTAAGTTCAGAAATTTGATTTAAAAATCGAATTTCGGGATTTATATTGCATGTAAACAGGTCTAAATTACATGATTTTGGCTGTTCTTTTTTAATAAATTTAAAAGAATTCCAAAACCAAAACAGAAAAGAACCAAAACACTTGAGGGTGGTTTTGGCCACACCATAACATTCGGGGGTGGTGTTGCCAAACCCAAAACAATGGGGTCAGTGTAAATCTCTAGTAACAATGCTGTGGGCATTTCTTTCTACAGTGGGCCTGATTCAAATTTAGGAATAGTGTAAGATAGAGCAAGTAACTGCGCATCTTGGTAGACCCATGCTGCACTGCAGGTGGGGCAGGTATAAAATGTGCAGATTAGATTAGAGATAGGTGTGTCCAAACTGACATCTAAATTGCAGTGTAAAAATAGAGCTGTCCAGCATTTGTGGGCTACATGCCAAAGCAGCCAGTATTTACCCCACATGCAAAACAATGTATGTATTTGCACCCCTTGCATTGCAACATGGGCCCTCATTCAGACCCGGACGCAAGTGGCCGTTCGTACGTTCGGCGTATGTACAGAAATATGTTAATTCAAGCGCTCGCTCGTAATTTCGAACGCAGCTAAACTTCCTCCCCAAACTCTACCGACCCCTCCTCTAACTAACGAGCGTGCCAAATAGCGAGCGTACATCCCCAATGTGGCTTGCAGGGAACGCACGCACAAGTCCAACCCGGAAGTGGGCCTGTCAGATTCCGATTACCTGCTCCTTTATTCTGCCTACCTCCCTCAATCGTATCATGCCAATCAATATATCAATTATCTTAATTGCTCGTCAATTTTTTTTTTTTTTTAAATGCAATAAACTTTACTCTTGTCCGTGTTTGTGTTTACCCGCAGAATACGTACGGCTTAAACATTCGCTTTTATTTGTCAAAATACATGTTTGAGGCAATTATCCATTTGTTTTCTTTGTTTTTAACCACGCATATATTACTGGGTTCATTTCTTTATTTAAATTAGCTTACGCATGTCACTGCATCAAGCCTATCATAACTCGCAATAGATTTGTGGCCCTGTCAAACACATGACTCATACACTAACCAATAGAATTTGTCCTGTTAATTACCCAAATACATTAGCCAATCAAATTTTTTTTCGGGTCTTTATTAAAATTGTTTTTTTTAAAATACACCATTGCCATCATGAGAGCCTCTGCATTCACCAGGCGCGAGCTGATGGTGTTAACCGAGGTGATGGACAGGCGGATCACCAGCCAGCCTCCCCCCATCACCAATAGGGAAAAGCGTTCTGCATATGCGGAGGTACGTGGCCGCCTGCGTTCCTTCGGCTCACGCCGCCAGATCGGCCAGCTGGAGCGCAGGTGGTCCGACCTGCAACGGCGGACGCCCCGCTTGCTGGCATGCTTTCGCATGCAGATAGCGGAAAGTAAGTTTTTTTGACTGTGGTTTTCATGTTTATCTTTGTGGCCCTAACTGCATGTGCATGTTTTCATGTATGGCCTATTTATTCTTTGTACTCATATCTGCATGTGCATGTTTTCATGTATGGCCTATTTATTCTTTGTACTCATATCTGCATGGGCATGTTTTCATGTATGGCCTATTTATTCTTTGTACTCATATCTGCATGGGCATGTTTTCATGTGTGGCCTATTTATTATGTGTACTCATATCTGCATGGGCATGTTTACATATTTTGGGCGTAAAAAATTAGCGTTTAACAAGGTGATGTTCTAAAATAACCACAATTTGTTTTCCATCATTTAGGGGCAGGGCGAAGACTACGGCGTCATCGCCGTCAAAGATGGTGCTCTCGGCCCCTCCCCCCAACCCCCAGCCAAACATCCTCACCCCAAAATACCCTAAATTCCCCCTCCTCCCCAGCCTGCACAGACCCTGTGGCACATCCGTCTGGGCTCCTTCCCCTCCATCCCAATTCCCCCTCCCCTCCAACCACCCCTCTCGTAACTACCCCCTCCCCTGAATCCAAAATCACCCCTCCCACCTCGTTGGGGAATGTTGCCACCTCCGAGGAGGACGAGGGAGTTGGTTCTGGGCCAGGCATCATTTTGAACGGTATGTTTCCCTTTTATCCTTTTTTGTGTTTTAAAATTTTTGGATCTAATCCTGTGTCTGTGCCTTTTACTTTTTTGGGTTTGTCAGAAGTTTGGGTAGATCTCTGTTTGTCTTTACCTTTTACTGCTGATTTCCCCATACACATATCCCACCTGTCAAAATTTTTTTGTTTTTTGTGCAATTTTTTGGGTGTCCATTTTTGTGTCCTTTGGTTTTTTGGGTTAAATGTGCTTTTGGTCACAATATTGTCATTTTTGGATACCTTTGTTTGGCTTGTTTTTTCAGTGGGTTTCATTAATTATGTATTAAGCCCCACACTTTTCTAACCCACAGAGGACCAGAGGCATTTGGCGGACCTAGCCGTGTGCGTCCAAGTGATGCGGGGCCACGTGATCGGCCTGCTGGTGGTCCTTAACCGTATGTCTGGGATCCTGCATCCATAATTTTTTATTTTCATTTAAAAATATTTTTCGTAATAAAAAATTTAAACTTAGCGTTCTGTCTCATTCCTTGTCTCCAAATCTTAGATTGTTTACACTGACATAAGTAGACTCTTCCAGCAAGTATTTGCAATTAATGTCACTAAGATTGTGTGTTGTAGATTTTTAGGAAACAGGCACATGAAACAGCTAACAGTAACAATCTGCTTGGGCTTTTTTGGTGTGTTACAATTTTTATATTACTACATTTTACATGTTCCAATTTGGGGGGCAACCTGCTTAGCCCGAGATTACAAAGCCTACTGATTGTACATAATACCTTTTGGTGTTGGTTTTGACCCAGAAAGCATATTTAAATTTAGATCAAATTGTGACATTACAGGATTAACCCTTAAGCAATTTTAACGTGGGTGAACCTGGTTACACTTGCTTGCAATGGTCAATAAAATTTGCAAAATTACACTCTCAAAAAATTTATTCAAAACATAACTAAAAAAACAAAGTGTTGGCTCACAAACAATACACACAGTGATAACAAAAAATACAACCCATCAAACACCATATGAAAAAAGTAAAGAAAAATCAAGAACTGGTTGACGAATGAGCATGCCAACATGATTCCACAAATGTTGCGTTTCAATATTGGTTCCAGAATATATATCCAATGTGTCCCCATGAAGGTTTGTTTTTTGGTAGCAGGAAGTAGTCATCGTTTGAGTCCCAAAGATTATGAAATCAAACAGAAGATGGGAAACAAAAAACAAATTAATTAGATGGTCTCCAAAAATCCTTACCACATTGTGTCAAAGAACTTCTTTTGTGCCAATAATTACCTAAAATATCTGGCCACCACATCATCGCGTATGGCCCCCCCACATACTGACCTCCGACCAACCTCGGGGGGGGGCATCCTCAGGCAAGGCATCCTCTGGCTGCATTGGGACACCACTCCTTATGGCGATGTTGTGAAATATCCCACACAGGACCACAATTTTCGAAACCATATCCGGCAAATACATGAGCTCGCCACCAGAGCGGTGGAGGCATCTGAATAGGCCTTTTAAAAGGCCGATACAGCGCTCCACCACTTGCCTGGTGGCTGTAAGTGCGGAATTAAAATTACTTTGTGGCCCTGGTGTGGGAGCCAAATAAGGAGTGAGCAGCCAGGGCTTGCAAGGGTAGCCACTATCTCCTGTGAAAAAGAAGTGACAACATCAGGATCACTGTGTATCAAGCTTAACATTGTTATGTACTAAAGGTCTCCACTTACCCAGAAGCCACGCATCACCAGCTTGTAGGTTGTTTAGTTTGTGCCATATCCCTGATTGCCGGATGATGAATGAGTCATGTGCACTTCCGGGTAATTTTGCATTCAGGGACAGGATCTGGAGGGAGGTATCACATACCACCATTACATTCAGGGAGTGATAGTGTTTCCGGTTGCGAAATATGGCCTCCAGCCGTGCTGGAGGCTGAAGTGGTATGTGAGTACCATCCACAACCCCTATGATGTGTGTGAGAAGCCAGCTATTTGGTAAAAATTTGCCTTGGCCACACTAAGTGCACCCATATCCAAAGGCATTTGAATAAAATGATGGAGGTGCTTGAAAAAGGCCTCCATCACTGCCCTCAGGATCCGGGAAAAGGAGGATTGGGAGATTCCCGCCACTATTCCCACCGTTGTTTGAAATGATCCTGAGGCACAGAAATGTAACACCGCCATAAATTGCGTAAGTGGTGGTATTGCTGTAGGACTGTCAATTTGCCGCTCAAGATCACTCTCTATTAATGAGAGTGTCTATGATGATTTGGGGCGGAAGACGGTAGCGTCTTAACACCTCATCATTGGGCATTCCAAAAAGGGTGACACGTGTTCGATATATCTGGGGCCTTGAACGCCTACGATGCCTACGCCTGGGACGAGATTGAGGTTGGCCAGCTTCCGGGAGCATGGCCAGAACAATCCGACCAAGATCAACCTGAAATGGCAAGAATTGAATGTAAGGTTTTTTTGGCCAAAAATAATTGAAAAATTACTTAGCTTGACGATACAATCCAATGATGCTTACATGCCAGGGTATTGTCATGATTTTCCCAACCTATAAATAATAACAAACAAACAATGCAACAATTTAGGGTGGCCATTTAGGAATCTAAATTGGGTGCAAGACAAAACATAAAAGGGGAGAAACACACATTTGGGCAAAGAGCAAAATGACAGTGCGCAGACTACCACAATTTGGGCCCAAAATTAAAAAAGATTTGCTAAAGGGAAATCACAACCAATTTCAAGTAAAATAATAAGCAGATAAAAAAGCGCTAATTAGTTCGCAAATACAAGACAAAAAATAAGCAGATAAAAAAGCGCTAATTAGTTCGCAATTACAAGACAAAAAATAAGCAGATAAAAAAACGCTAATTAGTTCACAAATACAAGACAAAAAATAAGCAGATAAAAAAGCGCTAATTAGTTCGCAAATACAAGACAAAAAATAAGCAGATAAAAAAGCACTAATTAGTTCGCAAATACAAGACAAAAAATAAGCAGATAAAAATGCGCTAATTAGTTCGCAAATACAAGACCAACAATAAGCAGATAAAAAAACGCGAATTACTTCACAAATACAAGACAAAAAATAAGCAGATAAAAAAAGCGCTAATTAGTTCATACATTTCGGAATCACAAAACCAAAGGTTAAAAGTGTAAGGTCAAACAAAGTTGCGTTAAAAAAAACATGAACATTTTATAAACAAGTGAAAAAAAAAACTTACCAATAGAGGATATATAAGTCACCGGATAAAAAGGTCGTTGGGGCAGAGCCAAAAGAAACCTAACAAAGGAGATTTTGTAAAAAATTAACGACCCAAATTTTACAAAAAGGAGACACAAAGTGAACAAAAGTAAGACGGCCAAAAACTTACCAAAAAATAACACGACAAATAAAACAACCACACCAAAAAAAGCGAACGTAAATAAAAACTCCAAAAAGACAAACCAAAAACAACTCCAAACAACGCCAAATACAAATCCCGCCAACAATCCACTCCGACCAACGTAACCTCCAACAACCAACACCCGCCACCTCGACTCGAGACGCCCCAAGCCATAAATAGTGTTTATTTTCCCGCACAAATTAAGGAGGGATCATAGGAACGCACAATCAATGATGCGGACGAAAAATAAGGACGCATGTATAAATACGTCACGACCCAAAAAAAACGTTCTGGTGTATTTCTTGTTTGGAGGTAAGAAATGGCTACAGACCAGGGAAACAATGGCCAAGAGTCTGCCGGTAAGTATTTCATGCATTTCCAAACAAGGATTATTTTGAAACATAATATAGTGAAAGTTTGCAAGCTTAAATTTCTCAACGTTTAAACAAATAGGTGAGGAGGATGACATGGAAGAGGCTGCTGGGCCCAGTATTCCAGCCAAAGCAGGGAAAAAGAAAAGGCAGCCACAATTCACAAGAAAGGAGATGGAGGTTTTGGTTCAGAAGTGTGTGGACATCCTGCCACAGGCAGACAGGAATATGGGTGCAAGCCAGAAGTGGAGAATGTCGGAGGAGGTAGCCAGTGCTGTCAATAGGGGTGGGTGATTATGTCCGTCTAGCCCGGGATGTCAAACGGCGGTAAGTAAAAACTTGACCCCCCTAAAACCAAAACAAAAAAAAAACAGAATAATGGTTACTTTTTCACCCACAGATGGCAAGACTTCAAATATCGCCTGAAACAAAAAATGGCGGACAGGGCTAGGCATGCAAGGGGGACAGGTGGGGGTCCCACCCCTGTGTCATTGGAGTTGAATGATTTAGAAGAGCTGGCACAGGGGTGTGTGCAGGCTGTGGATTTGTTTGGCGTGTCCAACATGGATACGGACATGCCAGACTTTGCGGCTCCTCATGTTGTCCCAGGTAAATATTGTGATGTATCCAACTCTGAAATGTTATTGTGCCAATATGTAGATTCTAATGTGACTCTTTTCTCATTTTTCAAACAGAGACACAGGCAGATGAGTCTGCTCCAGAGGGGAGCCTTGGCCGCAGAATTTCTGCTGGCTCTGCAGGGGAGGAACCAGTACATCCGGCTGAGGACCCTGCAGAAGCCAGTCCAGGGCAATCTCCGTCGCAGGCAGTGGCACTCCTCACAGAACTCAATTTTAAATCGGATTTCCATACGGAGATTCTGCAGAGGATGGACGCCAGTCTGGTACGGGTGGCTGAGGCCCTGGAGCAAAATGCTGCGGCCAACATGATAATTGGTCAGGCCCTGGCGGAAAATACCAGGGCCAACATCTGCATCGCCAATGCCCTGGAGCAGCTCGTTCGCCAGCACATGGTGGAGCCGACCTCCCTTCCTGCCGGATCATCAGGATCCTCCACCTCTGGCACAACATCAGCCAATCCTCCAAATGTGCCTAGCCCTGTGCCTAGTCCAGAGGCCACAACATCTGCCTCTGGAGAGGCCAGCCCGATGACATCCCGGACCCGGTCTGGCGCCCACCCTCCCCCAGCCAAACAGGGGAAAAAACGTTGACAGCACTGGCTACTTTTCCCACACTCCTTCTGTGCTTGCCCCATATTCCTTTCTGGCCAAAACTTCCCTCTCCTTTCTTGTGAATTGTTTTTCATTTTTTGTTTTAAGTTTCCATACCTTTTATGTTTGCACAAATTATAATTTTTATTGGAATAACACTGCCAAAAAAGTTTGGGCCAAAAATGGGCCAGAAAATGTTTTTAGTTTCCAATAAATTTTGAAAAAATGTTCGACATTGTATTCTGACATTATTTTAGAAATGGTTTACAGTTAATCCTGGCCCACAAGGCAAAAACGACCTCCCAAAAAATTAAAACGAAAAAAAAAAAAAAGGGCTCTTTAAGGAACACTTTAAAATTTACATAAGGATGCAAATTCTCCAGACAAAAGCAAAATGGAAAAATACACACAAACATGATGACATTATTGTTACAATAGCAGAAAAACCAAATACAAACCAAAAAAAACATACCTACAAATGTACGCTAATTGATTGTGTAATCCTGAAATTAGCAGCTATGATTTCCACCTGCGTACGGTTTTGTGCTAACCAAAAAAACTGTTTTCAAAACACATTACAAGCTGGTTTTCAATTCAAAACTGATTGATTTTCTGACAAGCCGTGATTAATCGATGAAACATCGTGGAGGGCCGGGACGGAGGAGAAGGCCATCGCCAATGTGGTCCAGACCCCAAGCTGTGCGAGCAGTTTGAACGGAAAGAGGATCATCCAGTGACGTATGACTTGGTACGAACACATTTGACGTTCGCATCAGATAATGTATGTATGCCCAAAAAACGCCTCACGTTTTTCCATCTCCACCCCCGTCAACGCCCAAAAACGCCCTGTTCTGTCAATCACATTTGACATGTCACTTCCTGTACGCAATTTGACGAACGAGACAAAAAAAGCTCGCAATATGCCGCATGCACATGCGCAGTGTTACACCGACGCATGCGCGGTTTCTCAACATCGGAACGCAACGAGCGTACTGCTGTTAACGAGCGGCTCTGAATGAGGGCCATGGTTTGTTCAGGTACACAGTTACTTGCTCTTTCTTACTCGATTCCCAAACCTAAATCAGACTAGTATGCATGGAGTTACTACTGGACACAGGCTGTATGCACAATGATAAAAAAAAAGTTTTTAGGTGGAAAATATAAATTAAAAATGCAATATATGCAGCACTCTGATTGTTTCGTCGAACGGGAGACAACTGTAAGCTAAATCCAAAGAAGATGTTCTCTGTTTGCTGATAAAGCTTAAGCTATCTCCTCCTGTTGCTGGGACTGCTCCGACATTTCAAATGAATCAGGCTAGCAAGCAGTCCTCTGGTTCTCCCGCGCCTCCAAATGCTCCAAAGTGCATTTGGTCAACGGTACCTTCTACATCTACATCTCCTCGCAATCCACCTTAAGTTTGATTCTCCACCCATCCTGGTTGGCGCTATGCTAAATTTTGCTAACCCTTCTTGAGATGTTATTACCAAATTGGGTTAGTTTATTTTCGATGTCTTAATTAGTAAGTTAATCTCTATGTGAAGTATCTGCGTATTTGCAGGTTTGGGGTTTTTTTATAAAAATTTAGGATAACTTTTCTTTTTTAGATATACTATATGTATTATTTTTGATTCATGTTAGCGGTGTGATCTCAGTTTTTGATTTCTATGATACGTTTCCGTTTTTCTGATAAATTCTGTATATGTGATTTGTATTGAGTAGGGTTCTTTTTTCAGTGGTATTAGTTGGTGTGAGGCCAGTGCCTTACCCCTACGGGTCAATATGACCTTTTCTAAGCTTTGGCGGGATTTTTTATCCTACCTTTCCTCTCAGTATGCTCAGTATGTTGGACTCTTCCCTCTCAGGGTTTACGAGTCTTAAATTCCTTTTTTATGTACTATTTTATTTTGTTTTATTTTTTTTCTAATTTTGCTTCTGTCTTGTTTTTCTTTTTTTTTTTTGGGGGGGGGGGCGGTAATTGCTATATTTGATAGATTATTACTTTTATTATAAATGTCAATTTGTATTGTAACTTACAATGTTAAAGGTTTAAATAGCCCACAAAAGTGACCAAGTTATTTTTTGATTTAAAGCAAATGTCCGGTGATTTGATTTTTCTCCAGGAAACAAATTTCCGTTCCTCAAGATACCCTGTTGTATTTCATGGCTGTGATCATTCACAGAAAAAAAGGGGAGTGGCGGTTCTGGTTGCGAGTCATTTACAATTGGAACCAGAAACGGTGTTCAGAGATAGGAGGGGTAGGTTCATTATTATAGTGGGTATGTTAAATAATACATTGGTTACAATGGTGAATGTCTATGCCCCGAATGTAAATCAATCTTCTTTTTTTGCTGCTCTAGATTCAAAAATCTCTCATTACCGTAAGGGGGAGGTTATATTAGCAGGAGATTTTAATACAGTTCTTCATCAAAAATATTACAGATCCCATCCTCTGCCACCTTCATTGACCTATGTTGGAGAGCGTAATTCTAAAGCCCTATTATCCCTACTTAAAAACCACTTATTGTTTGACACCTGGCAGGTGCAAGACCCTCTTGCCAAACTATACATTTTTCTTCTAAGTTCATAAGATATATACCAGAATTTATATGATATTTATTGGTCAGGCCATGACTCCTCATATTGATGAGGTTAATATACACGCCATTACATGGTCGGACCATGCCCCAGTCTCCTTCACTTTGTCTTGTCTCTCTCCTATTTCTCTACCTCCCTTCTGGTGCCTACATTACTCTCTTTTACAAAATAATGATGTTTTAGTACAGATTTCCCACTTACTCAAAGATTATTTTTCCATAAATCAGACTCCTGATATCAAAGTCATGACTCTGTGGGAAGCCCACAAAGCAGTTCTACGTGGCCATTTTATTCAAATGGCTTCTAGAATTAAATGACAACGTACCCAAGCCATTTTGGATTTAACTACACAGCTACACCAACAAGAATTAAAACATAAATCTGCTCCTATTCAATCTGACTTGGATCAGCTTATTAAAATTAGTAGAGAACTTAATGTGTTACTATCTCATAAGACAGAACTCTGTCTCCGTCGTTTAAATCAGAGGTATTATGGAAAGGGGGATAAAGCCGATAAGCTACTGGCATGGAAATTGCGAGCTAAAGTCTCATCTAAAAATATTTTGTCGATTAAAACTAGAATGGGTGATCTAACGCATAACCCTGGGAGGATAGTGAAGGAATTTGAATCTTTTTATCAAAATTTGTATAACTCTAACCTAGGGGTGTGCACCGGCCACTTTTCGTGTTTTGTGTTTTGGTTCTGGATCTTTCTTCGTGTTTTGGATCTGGATTGGTTTTGCCAAAACCACCCTTCCGTGTTTTGGGTTCTGGGTTTTGTGTTTTGGATCTGTATTTTTTTGAAAAAAAGCATAAAAACAGCTAAAATCACAGAATTTGTAGGTTTTTCTGCTCCTATGCTATTATTAACCTCAATAACCTTAATTTCCACTCATTTCCAGTCTATTCTGAATACCTCACACCTCACAATAGTGTTTTTATGTCCAAAAGGTTGCACCGAGGTAGCTGGATGACTATGCTAAGCGACACGAGTGGGCGGCACAAACACGTGACCCATCTAGGCGTGAAACTGCAGTGGCAGACAGGATGGCATTGAAAAACTAGGCCCCAAACTGTACATAATGCAAAGAAAAAAAAGAGGTGCAAGATGGAATTGTCCTTGGGCCCTCCCACCCACCCTTATGTTGTATAAACAGGACATGCACACTTTAACAAACCAATCATTTCAGCGCCAGGGTCTGCCACACAACTGTGGCTGAAATGATTGGTTCGTTTGGGCCCCCACAAAACAAGCTGGCAATTAATCTGTCCCTGCACAAACTGGCTCTACGGAGGCAAGAAGTCGTCCTCATCCTCCTCATCCACAGATTCCTCACCCTCTTCAGTGTTATGTACATCCTCATCCTCACAGAGTATTAATTCGTCCCTGCTGGAACCACAGGTCCCTCTGTACGTTCTGGAGGCTGGTCTCCCTGGAAGAGTTGATCATTCATTTTATGAACATCATCTTCTCCACATTTTGTGGAAGCAACCTCCTACGCCTTTCGCTAACAAGGTTCCCGGCTGCACTAAACACTCTTTCGGAGTACACACTGGAGGGGGGGCAACTCAGGTAAAATAGAGCCAGTTTGTACAGGGACCTCCAAATTGCTTCTTTTTCCTGCCAGTACAGGTACGGACTGTCTGACATGCCTACTTGGATGCTGTCACCGATGTAATCCTTTAACAGACAGACGCACGCTTGTCGCTGCTGCTTTGAGGATTCAAGTGCGGCTACAGCCCACACAATTCACAAAGACAGAAAAAAAAAAAGAATATTTTTATTGTTTGTGGAGCACACTTTGAGGGTTACACCACCCTCTAACAGACAGACGCACGCTTGTCGCTGCTGCTTTGAGGATGCAAGTGCGGCTACAGCCCACACAATTCACAAAGACAGAAAAAAGAAGAAGAATATTTTTATTCTTTGTGGAGCACACTTTGAGGGTGTCACCACCCTTTAACAGACAGACGCACGCTTGTCGCTGCTGCTTTAAGGATGCAGGTGCGGCTACAGCCCACACAATTCACAAAGACAGAAAAAAGAAGAATATTTTTATTGTTTGTGTAGCACACTTTGAGGGTGTCACCACCCTTTAACAGACAGACGCACGCTTGTCGCTGCTGCTTTGAGGATGCAAGTGCGGCTACATCGCACACAAGTCACAAACACATTAAAAAAATAGTTTTTTATTTTTTGGAGCACTTCGTGAGTTACACCACCCTTTAACAGACAGACGCACGCTTGTCGCTGCTGCTTTAAGGATGCAGGTGCGGCTACAGCCCACACAATTCACAAAGACAGAAAAAAGAAGAAGAATATTTTTATTGTTTGTGTAGCACACTTTGAGGGTGTCACCACCCTTTAACAGACAGACGCACGCTTGTTGCTGCTGCTTTGAGGATGCAAGTGTGGCTACATCGCACACAAGTCACAAACACATTAAAAAATTTTTTTTGATTTTTTGGAGCACTTTGAGAGTTACAACACCCTTTAACAGACAGACGCACGCTTGTCGCTGCTGCTTTGAGGATGCAAGTGCGGCTACAGCCCACACAATTCACAAAGACAGAAAAAAAAAGAACAATATTTTAATTGTTTGTGTAGCACACTTTGAGGGTGTCACCACCCTTTAACAGACAGACGCACGCTTGTCGCTGCTGCTTTAAGGATGCAGGTGCGGCTACAGCCCACACATTTCACAAAGACAGAAAAAAAAAGAACAATATTTTAATTGTTTGTGTAGCACACTTTGAGGGTGTCACCACCCTTTAACAGACAGACGCACGCTTGTCGCTGCTGCTTTGAGGATGCAGGTGGAATCTAGACGGGATTTGGAACTGAGGACACACTACCTCCATCAATTGTCTAAATCCCACTGCACTAATGTCGGATACCGGACGCACGTCTAACACCAACATAGCAGTCAAGGCCTCAGTTATACGTTTTGCTTCAGGATGACTGCTGTCATACTTCATCCTCATCGCTAGGGACTGTTGGAGGGTCAATTGTTTAGTAAAAGTAGTGATGTTCCTACTTCCTCTCTGGGATGATGAACAACTCCCAGCAGCAGCAACAGCACTAGTAGGAAGTGGTTCTTGATCTTTCCCTATTTTATTTTTATCAGAGAAAGTTTGGTCCTCCATTTATGTTATATTGATATATATACGTGCGGCTAAAGCGCACACAAACACAGAAAATATTTTTTTATTTTTGCTGGAGAGTAGTGCACTTTGTGGGTTACACCACCCTTTAAGAAATGAGCCAGCCGGCTCTTTACTTATGGGACACAGGCGCACGCTTGGCGCTGCTCCTTTGTTGATGCACGTGCAGCCACAGTGCACACAAGTCACAAACACAGAAAATATATATTTTTTTGGTTTGGAGTGTACTTTGGGGGTTACAGAACCCTTTAACGGTCAAGCCAGCCGGCCCTTTACTTATGACACAGGCGCACGCTTGGCACTACTTTGTTGATGCACGTGCGGCTACTGCGCACACAATTCACAAACACAGAAAATAATTTTTTTTTTGGTTTGGACTGGAGTGTACTTTCGGGGGTTACAGCACCCTTTAACGGTCAAGCCAGCCGGCCCTTTACTTATGACACAGGCGCACGCTTGGCACTACTTTGTTGATGCACGTGCGGCTACTGCGCACACAATTCACAAACACAGAAAATAAATTTTTTTTTGGTTTGGACTGGAGTGTACTTTGGGGGTTACAGCACCCTTTAACGGTCAAGCCAGCTGGCCCTTTACTTATGACACAGGCGCACGCTTGGCACTACTTTGTTGATGCACGTGCGGCTACTGCGCACACAATTCACAAACACAGAAAATAATTTTTTTTTTGGTTTGGACTGGAGTGTACTTTGGGGGTTACAGCACCCTTTAACGGTCAAGCCAGCTGGCCCTTTACTTATGATACAGGCGCACGCTTGGCACTACTTTGTTGATGCACGTGCGGCTACTGCGCACACAATTCACAAACACAGAAAATATTTTTTTTTTTGGTTTGGACTGGAGTGTACTTTCGGGGGTTACAGCACCCTTAACGGTCAAGCCAGCCGGCCCTTTACTTATGACACAGGCGCACGCTTGGCACTACTTTGTTGATGCACGTGCGGCTACTGCGCACACAATTCACAAACACAGAAAATAATTTTTTTTTGGTTTGGACTGGAGTGTACTTTCGGGGGTTACAGCACCCTTAACGGTCAAGCCAGCCGGCCCTTTACTTATGACACAGGCGCACGCTTGGCACTACTTTGTTGATGCACGTGCGGCTACTGCGCACACAATTCACAAACACAGAAAATAATTTTTTTTTGGTTTGGACTGGAGTGTACTTTCGGGGGTTACAGCACCCTTTAACGGTCAAGCCAGCCGGCCCTTTACTTATGACACAGGCGCACGCTTGGCACTACTTTGTTGATGCACGTGCGGCTACTGCGCACACAATTCACAAACACAGAAAATATATTATTTTTTTAGCACTTGGGGGGAGCACCCCTGATGGACAGAGCACCCCCTGGACAACACTACAGCACCTCTTTAGGACTGGGACACTGCACAGGACTTTGGAGTGGACACAGCCCCTATGGAGAACTGACTGCACAACACAGTCCAGCCAGCCCCTATGGACTTTGAAGTAGTGGACACAGCCCCTATTAACAACAGCAGCACAGCACAACACAGCCAGCCCCTATGGACTTTGAAGTAGTGGACAACAGCAGCACTACACTACACTACACTACACAGCCCTAACTCCCACCCTCCCTCTTCACTGTCCACAGCCGAGTGAGAAAATGGCGCCGACGTGGGTACCTTATATAGGATCCAAAACCCGCGAGACTCGGAAGGCGGGAAGATGACGTTCTGCCTCGATTTCAGAATCCGAGTCAGGCGGGAAAAGTCGAGCCTGACTCGGATCGGACTCGGATCGGGGGGGCTCGGGGGGGTTCGGATTTCAGAAATCCGAACCCGCTCACCCCTACTCTAACCACAATTCTGTTCCATCTCCCTCTTTAGACAGACATATCAATTCTTTTCTAGCAAAGTGTCATCTCCCCAGATTAAGTAATTCTAAGGTCGTTCAATTAAACTCAGATATTTCATTAGAAGAGTTAGAAGAGACAATAAAATCTCAAAAATCTGGTAAAGCCCCTGGTACAGATGGCTTCTCAGTACTATACTATAGAAATTTAAATCTATTTTATTACCCCATTTGTGCAGACTTTTGAATGGGTTTCTTTCTTTCTTACTATCTTCTTGTACTTTGGAGGCTAGAATTGTTGTTATACACAAACCTGGGAAGGATCCTAATGTTTGCTCAAGTTATAGGCCTATGGACCTCATTCAGAGTCGGTCGTTGCGGCCACTTGGTCATAAGGTAAAAGGGGCCGGATATGCAAATGAAGCGCTCGCAAGTTGTGTTGTTAAGATGAGATCGTTAGCTGGACGAGCGAGAGAAGGATGCAGCCGTAAGACTAAAAATACGCCCCCTTCTCGTTCGCAATACACGTCCTCTCCCGGCATATAAGGATTAATCGAGACCATCGGAACCAGTCGTAGAGCTGGTCGTAGAGCTTTAGGTTGACCATACCCTCTCTTAAGCACTACGATCAAGTCAGTGTAAAAACCTCCCATGTCACATGTGCCATGACACTACTTAGTTAATTATGCACTCCCATAAAACGCCGTTTGCATAGTCAGGCACGCCTGCATTCGGATTTCCACTCCCCCGTTCGCAAGCACCTTCCCCTGTTACCACCCACAAGCGCCTCATCCTGTCACTCAAACTAATGATCTGGCTGTGTTCAAGGAGAGAGCAATTTCTGCTCGTAATAGCTAGTTTGCGCACGTGCATTGTGAATTTTATGCATGCGCAGTTTAGCGAACATCGGTGGTGTATGACCGAGCGGCCGCAATGACCAACTCTGAATGAGGTCCTATATCCCTTCTCAATAATGATATTAAGTTGTTCTCCAAAATTTTGGCGACTAGACTTGGTGAGGTACTACCACAGCTTGTCCACCCTGATCAGGTGGGTTTCATCCTGGGTCGACAAGCCCGGGATAATATAAGGAGAACAGTTGATCTTATCCATATCATCAATAAAAGAAAGATGCTGAGAAGGCATTTGATAAAATCTCATGGCCTTTTATATTTGCTACTCTTCGGAGTTTTGGTCTGGGAGGGAATCTTCTGAGAGGTATAAGGATTTTGTATTCCAACCTGACTGCGAGGGTTCAAGTAAATGGAAGGGACTCTGATCTCATTGGAATTAGTAATGGCACCAGGCAGGTCTGTCCCCTTTCCCCTTTAATCTTTGCCATAACTATAGAACCTCTTGCTTGTTTAATACGGTCTTCCCCTGATATTAAAGGGATTCAAGTTGGTGAGAGGGAATATAAAAACTCTTTGCGGACGACGTATTGCTTACACTTTCTTCCCCTCACATCTCTGTCCCTATCCTTTTTCAAACTCTATCTACTTCTACCATTGCTGGATACCGAATTAATTATTCTAAATTGAAGGCCGTCCCGTTACATGTATCCCCAGACACCTGAAAAAAGAAAAAAGAAAATTGTCCTCCATCACACTGCAGATAAATCAAAAATACTTGAATCCTACATGATAATAGAAATTCAGAGGTATTGGTTTACATACATTTGCAAATATATGAATAAGCGCTGGGCCAACGTCAAGGCTCCTCTATACCAGCGTCCCTAACATTAAGGGGTTCACGTCCGAGAAGCAAGGCACCCCAAAAAATTCCAGCCAAGGACTATCTCCAGGGCATCACACGAAAAGGGGAAAAAAGGTGAAAGTGAAGTGTTAAAGGATAGGTGTGTAACGATAAATCAATAAGTGTTAATGAGATGTAAAAGAATTAAAATGACATAAATAATACACAAACGAATAGAAAAGTGAAAAAATATTCTAAGTGAATTAAGTGGTGATGCCATGAGCAAGGTCCAGCCAGAACAATCCCGGGGGCCCCACTCCCAAACGCTCACCCGAAAATAATTATTGCTACATAATAGTAGCACCCACTCTGGGTCATATAATAACAAATTGATGTACTGCATGATAACAGTACATGTATGAGCTGAGAGCTAACTTACCTTGGAGGTACCCCAAAAAACCTCCACATGGCACTATAAGGATCAGCACCTCCTCCTAATGCTGACTCCTTTCATGCCTCCAAACTGCAAGCAAAAAATATGG
Organism: Taudactylus pleione; assembly: GCA_031769625.1. Taxonomy (NCBI): domain Eukaryota; kingdom Metazoa; phylum Chordata; class Amphibia; order Anura; family Myobatrachidae; genus Taudactylus; species Taudactylus pleione. The sequence continues at coordinate 2,719,868 of JAUIMM010000371.1, forward strand.
TAGTTGCTCAATCAGCTGAATATACTACAGGTGCTTGTAAAGGGCGGGGTTTACACTGAACATAGAAAAAAGAAAATTGCCCTCCAGCACACTGTAGATAAATCAAAAATACTTGAATCCTACATGATAATAGAAATTCAGAGGTATTGGTTTACATACATTTTTTATCCCCAGACACCCGTAAACTATTAGTACACAATTTTAAATTTGCTTGGCGTTCCAAAAAGATAAAATACCTTGGGATCTATATCAGTAGTTCCTATAGTTCTCTATATAAGGAAAATGTCCCATCTCTTTTTGCTAATGTGGAATCAGATTTTAAAACTTGGAGGGGCCAGATAAACTCTTGGTTTGGCAACATGATTACAGTTAAAATGAATGTGCTGCCCAGAATTCTTTATTTTATGCAGACTATACCAGTAAGAATTCCCAGTGAGGTTTTGAGTCGGGTGCAAGGGGCAATAATTAAATTTATCTGGCTAGGTAAGCTGTCTAGAGTGAAACTCTCTACTCTTATTAGGAGTCCCATAGAAGGTGGACATGGTCTTCCTGATGTGCGAAAGTATTATTTCGCCACTCATTTAGGCCAAGCACTTACCTGGTTTACACCTACAATCAATTTTCCATGGGTACAAATTGAAACTGCTGAATCCTCATTGTTTTCTCTGTCCTCCATTCTCACTCCCTCTATTCCTAAACGGTGTGCTCTGGGGCTTGGTCCGACCACTAAACTGACCCGTTCTATATTGCTTTTATGCACTAGGGGGTTTAACCTTTCATCCTATCCATCCCCCCTGACTCCCATTTGGGATAACACAGATTTTCTTCCTGGATTATATATCAATCGGTCACATTCGTGGTTTAATTTACCATCACGTCCTAGGTTTCTGTATGATTTTATACAGGGCACTACCTGGTATTCACTGGAGGATTTGGTATAAAAATATCAAATTTCTCGCCCAATTCTCTATGAATACTTTCAAATTAGCTAATTTCTTAATTCTCTCCCTAAAGATTCTATCTGTAGACCATTTACGCCTTTTGAGAGGCTTTGTTACTATACACCATGAGACAGGGTATCATTTCTATTCTATATCACCTACTCTGCTCCTCAATTTCTGCTAATACACTTTCCCATGAAGTGGCGTGGGAAGCCGATTTGAATCCTCCTCCTAGTGAGGAATCATGGGAAATCGTTAGAAGTAATGTGGCAAAATCTTCCAACTCCACTCTGATAAAATAAAACTCTTTTAAAATCTATACGAGATGGTACTTGGGGCCTAATTCAGACCCGCTCACAAGCGGGTCAATGTTGGCCCAGTGCGCATGCGCACGAGGGAGCCGGCTCCTTCGTGCGCATGCGCGAGACCCGGATAGCGACGGCCAAGCCGTCGCTCCGGGTCTCGCTACAAAGGGGGCGTGCTGTCGATGGTGAGTGACAGCACGCCCCCTTTAGTGGGCGTGCCGGGGGTGTGGCTACCCAGACGGAGGCATTCCCATGGGAACGCCTACCATCTGGGGCCGGCCCCACTGACATCACAAGTGATGTCAGTGGGAGTGCTCTCGGCTCTGATAGAGCCGAAAGCACTCCAGGGCTTGTGGCAACGAGACCCTAGGGTCTCGTCGCAAGCCTGATGGTCTCGACCATCGTGACCATCACCTGGCCACTCGCAAAAGCTGTGGGTGGTCACCCACAGCTATGCGAGCGGCCAGGAGGCCGCTATAAAGAAAGAGAAGGACGGCCCTGATTCAGAGCGAGCGCTCTGTCAGAGCGTCCAGCTCTGAATCAGGGCCTTAGTTCCCAATAGATTGTGTAGGATTTTCATATCCTCTTTCCCACTGTGCTGGCGGAATTGCGGTCAGCCTGGGTAATTTTATACATATCTGGTGGACGTGTCCCAAAATCACTAATTACTGGAATGAGATAAAGGGCCTCATTCAGAGGCGGTCGGAGGATGCAAGCGGTCGCTCAGAAACTGGGCGGCCGCTTGCATCCTGACCGGCCACCTCTGTTTCGGTCGTTAGGCTGTGGGTTAACACCCACAGCTCTAATGACTGCTAGGGTGATGGTCGCGATGGTCATTGACCATCGCAACCATCGGGGCTTACAACGAGACCCTAGGGTAGGGTCCCACTTGTCGTAAGCCCCGGAGAGCTTCTGGCTCTGTCAGAGCCGGAAGCTCTCCACTGACATCACTAGTGATGTCAGTGGGGCTTCCCCCAAACGGCAGGCGTTCCCATGGGAACGCCTTCGTTTGGGCTGCCACCCCCCCGGCCTGCCTTCCAAACGGGGCGAGCTGTCAATCAACATCGACAGCTCGCCCCCTTTGGAAAGAGACCCGCTACGACCAGCGCTGTCGGTCGTAGCGGGTCTCACGCATGAGCACGAAGGAGCCGGCTCCCTCGTGCGCATTCGCACTAGACAAACATCGAGGCGGCCGTGCGGTCGTAGACCGTACGGCCGCCTCTGAATACAGCCCAAAATCTTTATTGAACAATGTACTTCATATCTCAGTCCCTTTAAGCCCATGGACTGCCCTATTGGGGCTACCTGTATCTGGGCGGAATTCCCTCTCAAATAAACTGGTTCTCCAAATATTACATGCTGCAAGGTGCACTTTGGCCAATTCTTGGAAACAACCATCCGCCCCTGCATTACATTTAGTGCACTACAAGATTTGGTTTATTGCTAATATGGAGAAAATCACCTTTGCTCTTAAGGATCAGTCACATGAATTTAATAAGATATGGGACCCATGGTTTAATTACTCAACTACTACTGTCTCTAGGATTTGATGCCTTGCCTGTCCAAATACTATATTTTAGAAATGCTATGGTGGTACTATGGGCCTGATTCAGAGCCGCTCGCAAAAAGCGAGCGCTGGTTCTGAATCAGGGCAGCCGCTTTGTTTTGACAAACCCGGCCTCCTGGCCGCTCGCTAAGCTGTGGGTGACCACCCACAGCTTTTGCAAGCGGCCAGGTGATGGTCACGATGGTCGAGACCATCGGGCTTGAGACGAGACCCTTGTGGTAGGGTCTCGTCTGCCGCAAGCCCCAGTGAGCTTCTGGCTCCAATAGAGTGAGTATAAGCTCTTTGTTGCAGGTACTCCCATTGGAATCTACGGGGACAAGGGGACAGAAACATCTGGTAGTAGGTATGTGTGATTGAAGAATGTATGTAATAAACTTTTATTAAATATGAGGTGTGTGTGTACTGTCTTTATTTAACTATTTATTTTACAGTGGGGGTACGGGTGCTGGCCACCTGCTGGCACTTGTAGTTCCACAAGTGCCAAAGGGCATGCATGCTGGCACCTGTAGTTCCACTGTAAAATACAATAGTTTAAAACTGTTTTACACTTTATTACCCCCGTACCCACCGCTCCAGGGGTGCGGGGAAGAGCCCCAGGCTTGGGGTTCGGGAGAGGGGAGACCCCTTTTTTAGGGGGTCCCCACCTCCCCTGAGATCCCCGGCTTGGCCTGACCGGCTTGGGGTGGGAATGCTTTGGCCCTGGAGACCCGGTAATAGGGTCTCCGGGCTGTGGCATTACACCCCAGTCGGTTTGGGTCTGGTGCTAGTTTTAAATATAGGGGGACCCCTACTCATTCCCCCCCCCTGAATTTAAAACCTGCACTGGCCTTGCAGCCAGGTGCTGGTTCTTACAGTAGGGTGGAACCCTACTCGTTTTGTTCCCCATAATTTTAAGAACCAGGACTGGCTGACCAGTCTGGGGCTGGTTAGCCTTGGGGGGGAGACCCCACATCAATTTTTTTTCTTAAAATTAACCCTTAAAATATAAAAAAATAAACAAGCAGTCTGCACATATTTCACTGATATGTGCAGCCTGCTTGTTCAGGAGAGAAATTCGGACGGTGAAATCGGAACTTCAAAATGGACAGGATCGACCAAATACACCATCAATCAAAACAATCCTGTCAAAACCGGGAGCTTGGTAAATTCCCGATTTTTAAAGTGAAAAAAAATGGCCATTTTTTGTTGATCCTATCCGAGTTGAAAAACGAGACAAATTGGGACCAACACGAATCTTAGTTAATTTACCCCTTAGGCTGGATAGGATAGGTGGCTTTAAAGTTTAAACAGTTAAGGCTAAATATGGCTTCCATAAATATTAGAAGCCTTTTATTTGAGCAAATCTGCTGTTAGAGTTTATGTCACTATTAAATGATGGTCCACAGGCTCAGCACAGACAGTCAGAGGCTGACCCTTTGAAGGACACTCATCTGTGAAGTCTATTTAGCGTTTTACGTGGGATGTCTATAATGTCTTCCACAGTTCTCAAAGTTCCCTAATTTATTTTGTGTTTGAACAAATGTCCCTTGCTAATACATGTTATTTATAATTGTATGATAAAACATGCAGAAATAAAATAAAGTACAGTTTGAATTAATTGATGCCACATCTAATAAATCCCATAGTATGCACTGTGGAAACATATGATGAACAGGTGCAGTTTGTCTTGTGTGTGCACTTTTGTAGAAAAATAAAACATTTCAGAGCTTGTCTCCGCTAGCTAACTATGGAAAGAGCTTTTGGAGTGTGAAGGGGAACTCATTCAAATAACTCTGCTCTCTCTGGCTCAGACAGTGCACACTCATGACCAAGGTCACGCATTGTGCAGTAACACTGCTGGGACAGAACTCGGCAAACTATTTTACTGCGTTCATCAGTAGCAAAAGTAAAGCTTTTAACTAGGGGTGTGCACCGGCCACTTTTCGTGTTTTGTGTTTTGGTTTTGGATCTGGATCTTTCTTCGTGTTTTGGATCTGGATTGGTTTTGCCAAAACCACCCTTCCGTGTTTTGGGTTCTGGGTTTTGTGTTTTGGATCTGTATTTTTTTGAAAAAAAGCATAAAAACAGCTAAAATCACAGAATTTGTAGGTTTTTCTGCTCCTATGCTATTATTAACCTCAATAACCTTAATTTCCACTCATTTCCAGTCTATTCTGAACACCTCACACCTCACAATAGTGTTTTTATGTCCAAAAGGTTGCACCGAGGTAGCTGGATGACTATGCTAAGCGACACGAGTGGGCGGCACAAACAAGTGACCCATCTAGGAGTGACACTGCAGTGGCAGACAGGATGGCTGTTAGAAAAACTAGGCCCCAAACTGTACATAATGCAAAGAAAAAAAGAGGTGCAAGATGGAATTGTCCTTGGGCCCTCCCACCCACCCTTATGTTGTATAAACAGGACATGCACACTTTAACAAATCAATCATTTCAGCGCCAGGGTCTGCCACACAACTGTGGCTGAAATGATTGGTTCGTTTGGGCCCCCACAAAACAAGCTGGCAATTAATGTGTCCCTGCACAAACTGGCTCTACGGAGGCAAGATGTCATCCTCATCCTCCTCATCCACCGATTCCTCACCCTCTTCAGTGTGTACATCCTCATCCTCACAAAGTATTAACTCGTCCCCACTTGAATCCACCACCACAGGTCCCTCTGTACGTTCTGGAGGCTGGTCTCCCTGGAAGAGCTGATAATTCATTTTGATGAACATCATCTTCTCCACATTCTGTGGAAGCAACCTCCTACGCCTTTCACTGACAAGGTTCCCGGCTGCACTAAACACTCTTTCGGAGTACACACTGGAGGGGGGGCAACTCAGGTAAAATAGAGCCAGTTTGTACAGGGGCCTCCAAATTGCCTCTTTTTCCTGCCAGTACAGGTATGGACTGTCTGACATGCCTACTTGGATGCTGTCACCGATGTAATCCTCCACCATTCTGTCAATGGTGACAGTATCATATGCAGTGACAGTAGACATGTCAGAAATTGTTGCCAGGTCCTTCAGTCCGGACCAGATGTCCAAACTTGGTCCTGCCTGCCCTGCATCACCGCCAGCGGGTTGCTTAGGATACCTAAGTTTTTTCCTGGCAGCCCCAGTTGCGGGAGAAAATGAAGAAGGAGCCGTTGACGTGTCACGTTCCGCTTCAGCTGACAGTGTGTTCACCAGCAGGTCTTTGCACCTCTGCAGGCTTGTGTCGGCCGGAAAGAGAGACACCACATAGGCTTTAAACCTAGGATCGAGCACGGTGGCCAAAATGTAGTGGTCTGATTTCAACAGATTGACCACCCTGGAATCCTGGCAAAGCGAATGAAGGGCTTCATCCACAAGTCCCACATGCCGAGCGGAATCGCTCCGTCTTAGCTCCTCCTTCACTTTCTCCAGCTGCTTCTGCAAAAGCCTGATGAGGGGAATGACCTGACTCAAGCTGGCAGTGTCTGAACTGACTTCACGTGTGGCAAGTTCGAAGGGCTGAAGAACCTTGCACAACACGGAAATCATTCTCCACTGCGCTTGAGTCAGGTGCATACCCCCTCCTTTGCCTATGTCATAGGTGGATGTATAGGCTTGTATGGCCTTTTGCTGCTCCTCCATCCTCTGAAGCATATAGAGGGTTGAGTTCCACCGCGTCACAACCTCTTGCTTCAGGTGATGGCGGGGCAGGTTCAAGAGTGTTTGCTGGCGCTCCAGTCTTCGGCACGCAGTCGCTGAATGGCGAAAGTGGCCAGAAATTTTTCGGGCCACCCAAAGCGTCTCCTGCACGCCCCTGTCGCTTTTCAGAAAATTCTGCACCACCAAGTTTATTGTGTGAGCAAAACATGGGACGTGCTGGAATTTGCCCAGATGTAATGCCCGCACAATATTGGTGGCGTTGTCAGATATCACAAATCCCCAGGAGAGTCTAAGTGGGGTAAGCCACTGGGCGATGATTTCCCTCAGTTTCTCTAAGAGGTTGTCGGCGGTGTGCCTCTTACTGAAACCGGTGATACACAGCGTAGCCTGCCTTGTAACGAGCTGGCGTTTCTGAGATGCTGCTACTGGTGACGCTGCTGCTGTTGCTGCGTAAGGTGATACATCTACCCAGTGGGCTGTCACAGTCATATAGTCCTTAGTCTGCCCTGTTCCACTTGTCCACATGTCCGTGGTTAAGTGGACATTGTGTACAACGGCATTTTTCAGGACACTGAGGACACTTTTTCTGACGTTTCTGTACAGTCTCGGTATCGCCTGCCTAGTGAAGTGGAATCTAGACGGGATTTGGAACCGGGGACACACTACCTCCATCAATTGTCTAAATCCCACTGCACTAATGGCGGATACCGGACGCACGTCTAACACCAACATAGCAGTCAAGGCCTCAGTTATACGTTTTGCTTCAGGATGACTGCTGTCGTACTTCATCCTCCTCGCTAAGGACTGTTGGAGGGTCAATTGTTTAGTAAAAGTAGTGGTGTTCCTACTTCCTCTCTGGGATGATGAACGACTCCCAGCAGCAGCAACAGCAGCAGCGGCAGCAGTAGGCGTAGCAATGCAGGATCCTCCAGAGGAATCCCGGATAGGAGAGTCAGTCATGCCAGTGACATGGCCTGCAGGACTACTTCCGATCCTGACTAAGGAGGAAATTGACGAGGAGGGAGTTGACGGTGTGGTTTGCAGGCGCTTGGATACAACAGGACAACGGGATTTAGGTGTCCCTGGACTGCTTACGGTCTTAGCCAAAGTTTCTGAACTTGACAGTAACTTTTTATGAACGCGCTGCAGGTGCCGTATAAGGGAGGATGTTCCTAGGTGGTTGACGTCCCTACCCCTACTTATTTCACCTTTACATATGGTACATATGGCAAGACAGTTGTTGTCCGGATTTGGATAGAAATATTGCCAGACCAAAGAGGTGGAATGTTTGGTCTTCTGCCCAGGCATGACCGTGATGGGCTTTTTCATCCCACGGACAACAACTGTCTCCCCCGGAGCCTGATTTAAACAAACCACATCACCATCAGAATCCTCCTTGCCAACTTCCTCCTCAGCGCCAGCTACACCAGTATCCTCATCCTGTTGTACTTCAACAGTGACATCTTCAATTTGCATATCAGCAAGTGGACTGTGGGTGCTCCTTTCAGCACTTGCAGGGGGCGTGCAAATGGTGGAAAGAGCCACCTCTTCCCGTCCAGTGCTGGGAAGGTCAGGCATCGCAACCACCACCACACTTGGACTCTCCTTGGGGATTTGTGATATCTTCTTAGAAAGCACAGTTCTTCGCTGTGCTTTTGCCAGCTTAACTCTTTTGATTTTTTTAGTGGGAGGAGGGCTTCCATCGTCATGTGAAGCTGAACCACTAGTCATGAACATACTAGGGATTGACCTTAGCCGTTCCTTGCCACTCCGTGTCGTAAATGGCATATTGGCAAGTTTACGTTTCTCTTCAGCTGATTTAAATGTCTTTTTCAAGGTCATTTTCCTGAACTTTGCCATTTGGGATTGTATGTGCCCTCTACTATGACATTGGGCATCGGCCTTGGCAGACGACGTTGATGGCATGTTATCGTCTATGTCATGACTAGTGGCAGCAGCTTCAGCACTAGGAGGAAGTGGTTCTTGATCTTTCTCTATTTTATTTTTATCGGAGAAAGTTTGGTCCTCCATTTATGTTATATCGATTTGATATATACGTGCGGCTAAACCCAGAAAATAATTTTTTTTTTGGTTTGGACTGGAGTGTACTTTGGGGGTTACAGCACCCTTTAACGGTCAAGCCAGCCGGCCCTTTACTTATGACACAGGCGCACTCTTGGCACTACTTTGTTGATGCACGTGCAGCTACTGCGCACACAATTCACAAACACAGAAAATAATTTTTTTTTTGGTTTGGACTGGAGTGTACTTTCGGGGGTTACAGCACCCTTAACGGTCAAGCCAGCCGGCCCTTTACTTATGACACAGGCGCACGCTTGGCACTACTTTGTTGATGCACGTGCGGCTACTGCGCACACAATTCACAAACACAGAAAATAATTTATTTTTTGGTTTGGACTGGAGTGTACTTTCGGGGGTTACAGCACCCTTAACGGTCAAGCCAGCCGGCCCTTTACTTATGACACAGGCGCACGCTTGGCACTACTTTGTTGATGCACGTGCGGCTACTGCGCACACAATTCACAAACACAGAAAATAATTTTTTTTTTGGTTTGGACTGGAGTGTACTTTCGGGGGTTACAGCACCCTTAACGGTCAAGCCAGCCGGCCCTTTACTTATGACACAGGCGCACGCTTGGCACTACTTTGTTGATGCACGTGCGGCTACTGCGCACACAATTCACAAACACAGAAAATAATTTATTTTTTGGTTTGGACTGGAGTGTACTTTCGGGGGTTACAGCACCCTTAACGGTCAAGCCAGCCGGCCCTTTACTTATGACACAGGCGCACGCTTGGCACTACTTTGTTGATGCACGTGCGGCTACTGCGCACACAATTCACAAACACAGAAAATAATTTTTTTTTGGTTTGGACTGGAGTGTACTTTCGGGGGTTACAGCACCCTTTAACGGTCAAGCCAGCCGGCCCTTTACTTATGACACAGGCGCACGCTTGGCACTACTTTGTTGATGCACGTGCGGCTACTGCGCACACAATTCACAAACACAGAAAATAATTTTTTTTTTGGTTTGGACTGGAGTGTACTTTCGGGGGTTACAGCACCCTTAACGGTCAAGCCAGCCGGCCCTTTACTTATGACACAGGCGCACGTTTGGCACTACTTTGTTGATGCACGTGCGGCTACTGCGCACACAATTCACAAACACAGAAAATAATTTTTTTTTTGGTTTGGACTGGAGTGTACTTTCGGGGGTTACAGCACCCTTAACGGTCAAGCCAGCCGGCCCTTTACTTATGACACAGGCGCACGTTTGGCACTACTTTGTTGATGCACGTGCGGCTACTGCGCACACAATTCACAAACACAGAAAATAAATTTTTTTTTGGTTTGGACTGGAGTGTACTTTCGGGGGTTACAGCACCCTTAACGGTCAAGCCAGCCGGCCCTTTACTTATGACACAGGCGCACGCTTGGCACTACTTTGTTGATGCACGTGCGGCTACTGCGCACACAATTCACAAACACAGAAAATAATTTTTTTTTTGGTTTGGACTGGAGTGTACTTTCGGGGGTTACAGCACCCTTAACGGTCAAGCCAGCCGGCCCTTTACTTATGACACAGGCGCACGCTTGGCACTACTTTGTTGATGCACGTACGGCTACTGCGCACACAATTCACAAACACAGAAAATAATTTTTTTTTTGGTTTGGACTGGAGTGTACTTTCGGGGGTTACAGCACCCTTAACGGTCAAGCCAGCCGGCCCTTTACTTATGACACAGGCGCACGCTTGGCACTACTTTGTTGATGCACGTGCGGCTACTGCGCACACAATTCACAAACACAGAAAATAATTTTTTTTTGGTTTGGACTGGAGTGTACTTTCGGGGGTTACAGCACCCTTTAACGGTCAAGCCAGCCGGCCCTTTACTTATGACACAGGCGCACGCTTGGCACTACTTTGTTGATGCACGTGCGGCTACTGCGCACACAATTCACAAACACAGAAAATATATTATTTTTTTAGCACTTGGGGGGAGCACCCCTGATGGACAGAGCACCCCCTGGACAACACTACAGCACCCCTTTAGGACTGGGACACTGCACAGGACTTTGGAGTGGACACAGCCCCTATGGAGAACTGACTGCACAACACAGTCCAGCCAGCCCCTATGGACTTTGAAGTAGTGGACACAGCCCCTATTAACAACAGCAGCACAGCACAACACAGCCAGCCCCTATGGACTTTGAAGTAGTGGACAACAGCAGCACTACACTACACTACACTACACAGCACTAACTCCCACCCTCCCTCTTCACTGTCCACAGCCGAGTGAGAAAATGGCGCCGACGCGGGTACCTTATATAGGATCCAAAACCCGCGAGACTCGGAAGGCGGGACGATGACGTTTTGCCTCGATTTCAGATCCGAGTCAGGCGGGAAAAGTCGAGCCTGACTCGGATCGGACTCGGATCGGGGGGGCTCGGGGGGGTTCGGATTTCAGAAATCCGAACCCGCTCACCCCTACTTTTAACATATGTCAGGGCAGCTGCTTATCAGAACAGTAATCGCAGAATGAGTATCATGATAATTTGCCATGAGTTCCCAATAACTGCAATCGTGGATGTTCGTTTTCGGTGCATATCTGAAATGGTTTGGTTTAGTTTTTTAAACTATTGCCACTTTAAAAAAATGGGCAGACTTGACAGAATCTCAACTATGCCTGCATCTCCCAGGCTATTACATTTCTCCCGACATAGATTACAATGTGCATGCTAAGCAATACATACAGTAGCAGTGGCGTCACTAGGTGGATGCGGACAGCATGGGGAGGTCAGTATCTGAGGGGATGACACCAAAATGCCAGCTCCTCAGTGACCAGGAGCCAGGCACTGCACTGTGATGGTACTATGGAGCTCCCGTCTCCTGGTTACTGACGAGGAGTCGGCAGTGCAGGAAAATTCTCTGGGGGCATCCCAGCAATTCCGGGAGTGCTAGACATGCCCCCAGACACATGAAATTGGATGCATGACGCGAGTCCCACGAGACCACTCCTCTTTTTCAGGCATGCATGCCCAAGGCGCTCACAGGAGTCTATTTTTTGTGCACTGGGTATTACTGACCTTAGTGATGCCATTGTATAGTAGATATAAGAGACTCACTGGGTAAATGTGAAACTAACAAGATACCCACTGAGTCTATTATCGATTCCTACCTATCTATACCTTCTTACAATCGATTCCTGCCTATACCTTCTAAACAATATTCCTTCCCATACCTTCTAAAATTGTCGCTATTCAGCATAATGAGTCGCACAAGAAATAAATGCTTTCAGACTTTGAATGTGGTTCCAAAGCACAAAAAGAGATTATGCAATATAAAAACAGATGGTTACAAGCTGTGATCTAAATACAATTCGTGCAAATAAATCATACAGACCCAAGGTACAGTTGTTACATACGCACGCGCTCTGGGCCCAGATAATGGCATCAGCATAGCAAGAAGACTCAAGACTGGGGTCAGAGAGCGCATGTGCAGGGATAGGCAATACAATAGACAAGTTTGACATGATTCCATTGGTTCTTCTTAAAGGTGCTTTTGTTACAGGATAGTTCATAGGTCAATTCAAATAGACACAAACAGCCTCCAACCGCCCTTTGTGTTCTTTTTCCCGATGCATGCTAATCTAAGCTGCTAACATTACAGAGTACATTTTAATGTTTTAACTTTCTATAGTCCATAGTTTGCAGGTGCATGTTCCGATCTTCTCACCGATGATACCGGAAATCTGTTGAGACACAATGGATCAGTACAACACCAAACACGGTCTGCTTACCATGTACTAAACCTTAGATATCAAATAATCTTTATTTTACAACATTAGTAATTACTGAATAAACCTTGAATATTACACTTTAATACTAGGGAACCTTTTATGTAAGTGTGCAGTGTGTAAGTATTGGGGAATTGGGGAAAGACGCTAGTTAGTGCTGTGCGACTATGTGTTTTGTGGAGTACATTATGGTACGTGTTTTGTAGGGATAATCATTTTATATGTTTTAGCGACTGTCTGTATTTACATGGTGAGGACTTTTAACTTCTTTCTATTGCGTGGGAATCGCACGACGCTAAATAATAGCATCGCCGTATGTACTTATAATGGCGAGTTTCCCTAAAATGGCGCTGGGCGGCCAGTCGCAAAATGGCGTTTCATTGC